>JBBMJZ010000083.1:380329-456900 GCA_037833815.1 Zingiber zerumbet | reverse complement strand
AAATGTATCATACATCGGAAATGGTCAGGAAGAAGAGGAGCTGTTAGGGATAGAAAGGGACAAAGGGAATAGGAAGTCAATAGTTTTGAAGATAGATGTGAAGGGGGAGAACTGCAAGAAAGCAAGATACGAGAATAAGAAAAAAAAATGGGTTTGGGAGCGCCTGGGGGTCCATACCGACATGGGGAGCTATGGTGGTAGCTTTTCCCCAAGAGTTCGGAGCAAGAAAACCCCCTAAAGGATGGAATATTCCAAATCATGAATGGAATGACTCCGATGATGATTGGGACTTCCAATCTGAACAACACCGATGGTTCTCATACTTCTTCAGTCTCAGGGGATGTGGGGAGTGCAGCACCTGACGGCTGGACCTCTGAAGTTGATGAATTTTTTGAAGGTAGAGTCTAGTCTTATCATGCCAGATGGATGGTTCAGATTTATGAAGAAATAGCCCAAGTCAACCAGATGGAGTTACGATCTGGCAAGAAATGACCTCCCGTTCCGAATTATGGTCAAAATCCTGTGCAAGAGTTGTATCAGTCTAAGAATATCTCATCCCCAAATCCTGAAAGTGCCGTCCAGGATCATGGTCTATCGCAAAATCAAAACCCTGGGGGCATCCCTATAGACGAGGTGCTGGGGGCACGAGCCAAAACGCAGTTACCCGGAGACCACGAATGCTTGCTGGTCAAACATTAGCGGCTAATGGACAACATGTTCGCTATGACATATTAGCTCACCTCAAAAATCTTCCTGCACTCCTCAGCGTATACGATGCATTGAAGATGTCTTAGAACAAGGGCTCTCCCTAGTATACGCATTAACGAACCTAGAGCAGTTTTCGAATGAAGTTAACCAAGTTGAGATGAGAAGTAGTGAACCAACTTATGCCGAGTGTTTGGCTTTGATCACGTTTACGGACGATTACTTGTAACCAGGACTCATTAAGCATAACAGGCCTTTGTTCATTTCTGGATACCTTAATGGATTGGAGATAACAAGAATCATGATAGATGGGGGATCGGCTGTTAATCTCCTACCTTTGAGAATGCTAAAACGTCTCGGGATTGCTATTCATCGATTGGCCCCAAGCAATCTACTTATCCAAGGATTTAACCAAAGTAGGCAGAGGTCTCTGGGCATTGTACGACTTGAATTAAAGATCGAGGAATTGGAGGATACCATACCCCTTCGCCTATCAGCTCAGCTCTTCGCCAATCGACTATCGTCTCACCGTGGGTACCCTTCGCCTATCAGCTCAGCTCTTCGCCCCTTCGACTATGTCATTGATGCGGAAACATCAAACAATGTTCTACTTGGGCGGCCTTGGATGCATGATAATTGTGTCGTCCCTTCTACTTATCACCAATGTTTCAAGTAAACCAAAGGTGGTGAGCAGAAGAGGCTGAAAGCAGATGCGAATCCTTTTAGCGAAGCAGAAGCGTGCAGATGCGAAATTGGATTTATCCGAAGATGAAATAAATGCTACAAAGCTCAAAGAGAAAGGGATTTCGACCTCAGACGACCAATCGACCCCTATGATGCCATCAGAAGAGAGGCTATGAAATAGGTGAAGAAGTTCGGAAAGTTGAATATTAAGCAAACAACTCCAGATACGAAGAAGGCCCGCCTGCTTTCCGTTTCGTCCCAAAAAGTCACAGGAAGCATGGTGAGCCAGCCCTTATGCCAATTCAAGATGAGAGTTCCACTTCGCTTTAAAGGATAGGGGGGGATATCTGAGTCGATAGGGCCATATTCAAAAGGGGGATAAGTGGATTGAGTGTACTTTAATGCATAATAATAAAAAGAACATCAACAATTCCTCATCCCCCCGAGACATGATCATCATCCTAAAACCATCCGGATGCATCACCTGGAAATGCTTGGGCCAAAACCAACAGCTAAAGGAGATGGGAAGTTAGCTGACACAAAGGTAGTAATTATTTACTAATAGAAAGGGGCTTAAGGTATACGATGCGAAAGCTCTTCGAATGATGCAAGCAATGGGATACTCAATTGAGGAAGCCCAAGGGTTGTGCAATGGAAGAGGAATGTTAGCACCGTTTGACGCCGTGTATTCTCCAGCACAAAAGAGAGCTCTCTTTGAAGATCCAGAATGCGGAAAACTCTTTAGGCGGCCGGGCTTAGGGTGTGACGAGAAGGTTTAGGTACCCGAGCAAGATAGTCACATGTTCGAAGATGATATTAAAGTCTTATACATTTCTGAGGAACATGATTCTGATGAGGATGACGAAGTTAAGAAAGAAAAGGAAGAAGAACTAGAGCTATTTGAACAGCACGAACAACTTTGACTCGTACTGTCTCACCAGCTACTGGATAAGCAGTCAAAGAAACTACTTATTAACTTAAATAAACAGGATTTTTTTCAATTCAATGCATCCGGCTAAATCAAATTCTAGGAATAGGATCCGTCTTTTGTGAAAGTGCCCCACCCACAGTCTGACCAAGAAAACCTCCTTTCTCGATTCCGATCTCAGCCCTAAACATCGTATCGATCGTTTAGCGGCCTTCAAACGGACTATCCGTTTTTGATTCCGAGCCTCATCAGATCTATTTTTCTACGCGCCCCAACTCGAGAAAGTTCAAATTAGCTTAGCTGCTTTCCTTTGATTCTTCGTCGGCTGCGCAACAAAACTACGAAAGATCTTGAAATATTGACGGCGGCTGATCTTCATCTCAGCCTCTCCGCTGCACTTCTCTTAGTCACTCTTGTTCGCTGACCTTCATGATTCGACTTCGCTTGGCTTTGGTTTGCTTTGCTTCAATTGCAGAGATTGCGCTCCGAACTTCAATGATGCTTTGATTTCGCTTCATGAACTCAGCGCTCATGGTAGGAGGGATTGCAGAGATCGCGCTGTCGCTTGACTCTGCCCCGAACGAAACTCATTCTTATTTAAAGAAAACGGAGCCCGCTCCCGAACCGAAATAAACGAAGAGCCTGATCGCACCCGACTCAGATCATAGAATATTGAAAACCGAGGCACGGAGTGGCTTCCCCTGCTGATTAATTAACCAATCAACTGATGAAAGGTCTGAGTGAGCTTCCCTTACTACTGCTGAATGGCATGCGAGTGAGCTTGAGCTCGTGCTTTCGCTGCTCCGGCTCTGAACTGGACTATCCATCCTATCGAATTGTTTGCTGTTTGCAAAGATTTCGCTTTGCTCAACGAAGCCCCTTCTTGCAAATCTTGAGTGAAGCTATATCTATGTGAAGCTAAATTAATAGGAGCTTGTCTCAGTTGATTCGCTGACGCGCAAAGCAAGCGCTTACTCGGCCCATCCAATAGGCCAATCGAATTAGAGAACGGAGAACAAGAATTCATCTACAAAGCTCTCTTATGAAGATACAAAGCCAGGAGTGAATCGCCTGAATTCAATTCGCTAGGAACTGCCTAACCGACCTCAGATCATATGAACTGCGCTCTAGTTCTGGTCCAGCTCCATTACTTAAAATGAGTGTTTGCTCTGTCTCGCTCCCTACCGGCTTTGTTGAGCGGCGCAGAGTAAGTTCCTTCTTTTTATATAATTAATTGCCTCGGAGTCGCGGGCCTGCAAAGATTTTGCTTCCGCTCTTGCCCTCGATGCCCGTTCGCTCCCTTTTCCGCTCCTTTCTTCGCTCCTTTCCTTTCCCCCCTCTTTAGCCCGATCCATAGTTTCTTGGTGCCCCGGTGCCGATCTCTTTCAATTCACTCTGAAGTCGACTACGCACTCTTCCTCTGCTCGTCTTCCCTCACCCATATTAGATAAAGGTCACGAGCCAGACTAGCAAGATTGAACCGCATGAGTCGACTCCCCGAGCCGATGACTGGTCTGCTAAGTTGAACGAGCTCCTCTCCCATCCCGATGCCGAAGACTCCTTTTTCCCAGACTTAACCCGCGTAGAGCACCATATCTTCCTCCTGGTCTGGTCAGAGCTAGAACTGAGCTTCTTTCTGAACCGCGTAGTGGGGAGAATGAAACCGGTGCCGAGATGCCTTGATTGAACCGAGATGCCGAGATGCCTTTGATTGAACCGCCCCTTCCCTTCCGTTCAGCTCTCCGCCCCTTTCCATGATAGCCAGTTGCCTTATCCCTTCCCTGGTAGCCCGCTCTCGTCTTACCTTTCCTTCTTCTCCGCCTATCCCTCAGCCGAAGATTCTCCGTACCGTGGAGTGGGGAGACTATTTGCATTCGATGGATACGTAGCGCAACGAAGCCGCTCACCAGTTCATGTGGCCCGACCTCTGTTCTAGCTCCTGCCTTCGCATTATATTTGAGTTTGGAAGCTAGGAAGCTCACTCCCCATCTATCCCGACCCAAGACTCCCTACTGTGATCTCGCTTCGCACCTTCTCTTTGCTTCGTGGGCTGGTCGATCCGATCCCAACGTTCCTTCTTTTCTTCTCGCTCTGCACCGCGTAGCACCTTTCTCTTGAAGAGAGCTCCCCATTCACTCCTCACTGGTCCCTATCCCTATTGGTCTTTGCTCTGCGACACTGGTTTGGGCCCATTAGGAGATAGAAATTGTTGCAAAAAGCACACTATCTCCGAAGCGCACTCCTTTTTACCCATTAAGAGATCAACAGTTCCACATCCGCAGCCTCATCACCGATTCGTCTGCCCATAAGGAGATAGCATTTGTTAGCTGAAGTGACCCCTTCTCTGAGCAACACTGGTTTGGGCCCTATATGAGATCGAAATTTCAGTGAAATGAACCCTCTTCTAGAGGCACACTACTTTTGACCCTGTCTGAGATCAACAGTTCTGTTGTTCCATTGGGATTGGACTAGACAAGTATGGATGATGTGCCGGACTGGACAGCAGGTGCACTGCTTTTAGGCCTTAGTGAGATCAACTGTTGCACTCCTTTTGACCGGGATCGAATTTTGAGCTTTTTTTCACTCCTTGCAACACTCCTTTTGACCCATAAGGAGACTGAAATTGTTGCTAAAAGTGACCTACTTTCCTTGCAACACTCCTTTTGACCCATAAGGAGACTGAAATTGTTGCTAAAAGAACTGACTTTCAGAGCGGAACTGGTTTTAGGCCTTACAGAGATCAACTGTTGCACAGGTGGCTTTAGTGAGATCAACTGTTCCATTGGGATTGGACAAGACAAGTATGGAAGTGGTGCCTTGCCTGACTAGGCATGAAACACTCCTTCTCAGTAGTTGACTATCACTCCCCATCGCACCCGACTCAGATGAGCTCCTTTGAAGACCCGAGGTAAGACTACTCTAATAGTGGGCGTCGAACGGTTGTTTAGGGACGAGCAGAGCGACGTAAAAGGAGGTTTAGAAGGCTGGGGTTGGGGTTCGAGCATAGGATGGGCTCAGAAGGGAATGCATCGTACGTCCGGCCCTGCTTTGCGAAGGAGATTCAAGATGGCGAGACCAAGGTACGGTCAAAGAAAGAATAGTTGTCCAACATAGCTGCGAAACCTGTGCTACTCTACAAGTTGGTGAATTCTGCCATTCAAGTAATCCTTCTCCATATATAGTTAGTTCTTCTTTCTCTCTCTACAGTCTTCATCACTCTTCCGGGTCTGGCTCGATCTCAGAGCTCATACCATTGATTGGCACAGCGACTACGACGGGAATCGACACGAGGACTAGGACAGAGAATCGACACATCGACACGAGGACTAGGACGGATGAAAGGTGGGTGGTGCGTAGCGGCTCAAGCTCTTATAGTAAGTACGGGCTGGCTGGTCTCGTCTACTTGACAGAATAGGTCTTGTCGGAGCAGATATATCAAATAGAAAACCAGTAGGGACGGTAGTCATAATAGAAGCAGTAGTATGGTAGCTATGTATAGAAGCAGTAGTAGGAGGTATGAAATGTAGAGACTCTAGTCTTATTCTTTTTTGTGGCATAGAGAACCAAGCTAGTACTCGATCGGTGAGCTGGTCAGCTCGGGCCAATCAAAAGAATCTTTCTCAGGTTGTGGTTCTTTCAATAGCAGTGGGCGAGATCTTTCATCTTTCCTTCACACTGTGTTGTCGAAGAAGCAAGCCGGATGAGCGTGCCCACTTGAGAGTAGATAAGCCCCGAAGACGAAGACCGGTAGAGAAGGACAGACCAAGACCGTCCTGACCGTCCTAGAAGGAGAGAGTGGCTAAGTGTGGCTATGCTCCACGTGGCAGATGCTTGGCCGAGAGTTCATTCGCGAGCCCACCATTAGCTGCATCTCAGATCGAGCAAAGAATCTCAGCTCAGTTGGACTTTCAGATCGACTAATAAGAAAAGAAGCCTCGATCCCTGCCTGATCCGCGATTACTTGCTTGAATTGAATCAGCTCACCTCCCCTTTCATCAGTTGATTGGTCACTCACCTTTCATCAGTTGATTGGTGGGCCTCCCTTCTCAGACCCTGGGACAATGAGAGATAGCCTCTCTTCCCTGAACCGCTAGTCATGCCGGGACTGTCTTCTATCGTATATAAGCATTTCTTCTTTATATTATATTGTCAACTATCAATAGTAGTTAAAAAGGAAGAGCTGGTAGTTCAGTGAAAAGGAAGAGCTGGTAGAGATAGTGCGGAGCTGGTCTGGTTACGATTTCTGATGCTACGCGGAAGTTATCAAGGCTACGGTCCCTCTGCCTCTGGTCCCGAAGAGTTCAAGCAAGTCATGCCTGGACGGGGAACTATCTCAAGCCTAGCAATGGGAAGCCAGATCACCTTCCTGACGAGCCCAGTTCCTATGAGCGAGCCAATGAAGAGGAGCGAAAGAGGGAGACTATCTGAACTCAACTCGGAATAGCAGCGGTGAGGCAGAGGCTACCGTACAGTACATATTGGCAGACTCTTATCCATAGTAGGGAGGGAGACTATCCGAATCTTCGGTGCATAGATGAGGGCTTCACTGATCGACCAGACACACTCACTGATCGGATCTACGATCTACTCATCATGGGAAAGAATTAGTGTGGTGGGAAGACGAGTCCTGCCCTGCAAAGCGAAGTCGAAGCACCCCCCTAAGAGAACTCCCCTCTCTTTCTTTTCTACCTCCCGCCTATCTCTATCTATCTATCTGCTTTGCCAACCTATCTGATCTGCTAAGCCTCTCTTTTTGTCCTTTACGTCACGGGAGCGCTGTCAAAGGTCACTGAGTTGAACTATCAACTGCTCACTCTGCTCACTGAACCTGAGCCTCCGCAACTATGAGTCTTCCAGTCGCTCCTTTCATAGGTCTTTTCGAAGCTAGAGATGTGAGCACTTTCATGGGGACAGTCGGAGGGAAAGCAGTATGGGCCTTCCCCCAATTTCTTTACCAACGGTAGCGGAATACTACTGAGGAAGAGATGCGAGGGCCCTGATACAAGAATCCGTTTTCCAAGGACTCTGGTAGTAGCGGAGTGCAATTGAGCGAGACATGCGTGGAAAGAAAGGGGACATGGGCGAGACGAACTTCTCAGTAGAGAAGAAAGGAGAGGAAGGCACGGCAAGGCGGACGCATACCTAGGAAAGCAAGATCCAGAGAATGGCCTATGCGACTCAATGGCAGTGGGCATTTGGTGCGAGAGGATGGGGATCTGAAGTTGTGTGAGCTCGAGGTCAGACGCTATAGTTCCCACTCATCTCCTAGCCTTGAGAAGGGGGCCTGCATCCGCATAGGACCTGGGGTGCCGACCATAAAATAAAGGATAGATCAAGGACTCAGTGAGTGCATCAGAGAAGGAGCTCGTGAAATAGAAGCTCGTGAACGAGAGCTTCGGTGCTTGCGACAAAGAGAAGGCAGAGGACAAGGCTTTGATAGATCATCAGCGGTTAGGCAGAGCAGCGAGAACCATTATTCCGCCCCAGCTCCTAGAGAAGGGATCCGACCAAATAAGTAAGCTTCAGTTCTAGTTGGGCTCGCTCGTTTGCGATCGGTGCAACGACGGTAGACTCCACCTGAGGAATCCGAATCTTCGGCTGAGGGCTGGCTCGGCAGATCGAGATCCTCCCCCGGGAAGCTAGAGGTCAACTCATGCCAGGAAGCAAGGTGCGTAGCGTCTACCACATGAGAGGCGGGATCCCATCAAGAGGTCCCTGGCACTGGTCAGAGAAAGTCTTAGCTACCGAGAAAACCGGTTTAGCTAATAAGTAATAGAGAAAGGGCTGGGGAGCATGAGCGACGCAAGTCTGGCTCTGGTGCGAGAGATGAGTAGCGCTCGGCACTCTCTCTCAGTGAGAATTGGATTCTTTCCCAATTCAGTTAAGTAAGGTAGGGCCTCCCCACGTATAGGTAAGCGGTAGGTAGGGTATTTAGAAGCCCATGGAGCGGTACCATTGAATGCGAAGCTACAGAATCAATCGAAGAAAGTGAAGAAGAGACTCGAGAAAGGGCAAGAGTGAAACGAAATCTTTGCAATCAAATCACGTGCCCGGGCAGACTCATCCGCGGTGACGAGGCTAAGGAATGCGAGTGATTAGCGAGAGCGATCGAATAGCGAGCCAACCTTCCTCAATCATTCGACAATCACAATAAGAAAGAAAGAGAAAGACAGCTCGACCATTACAGCAACAGTAGTCTTATATCAGCAGGAAGATCATCCCAGTGGATATGAGGACCTTAAGCTATAAGGATCTTTTTCGGTTACGCTTGTATGGAGGGCTCACTCGACTACATCTACTCTCGATAGTTGCACCCCATCCCATGTGGATCAACATCTAGTTCATGGCCGGCGATACTGAGCCTACCTTTCTCTATCCCCTCCTCATTCCGATTCTTGTCTTAGGCTTTGATTATCTTAGTCTAGCTCGTTCCGGTCGGGTAGAGGGAGTCGAGGTGCCAATTCTATTCTCATTCTAGTCTTAGGAGAGTGGAGGAACGGCAAAGTTGAGCTCTGCGATCCGCAATTGAATTGAAGCAATCCTAAAGCCGCTTAATCTGCAGCTGACCATCTGAAGCAAACCACTTAACCTAATCTCCGGGCTAATGACACATGAGCGAGCCAATGATGAGGAGCGGCAGAGTCGCAGAGTAAGCGACGTAGGAGCGCAATCTCTGCAGTCCTTACACAGCGCGATCTCTGCAAATGAGGAAGTCAATCAGAAGACAGAATCCCAGTACTGAACTCCTAAGCACGGCACCTCCACGCAATGCATCGGATCGACCAGCCCACGAAGAATCAATCTAAGAAAGAAGACTCGGCATCGGCAGTGAAGAGAAGGGGCTGCAAGCATTGAAACATCACTTGTCCTATCCTATCTAATAGGAAAAGTAGTGATGGAGAGCAAAGTGGGTGAATTTGACCATTCTTTTGATCTCGTATAGGAGAGACTACTCGGTGAGTGGGCTCAGGACGTGCGCCTCTACAAGTAGGTCCAAAAAGCAACAAATGCTATCTCCGTAAGGGCCCAAACCACTACTTTTGTGGGTAGTCGGAGGCAAGCAACCCGGGCAAAGATTCAATGCGAAACGAATGCCCAGGGATGCGAAGTTGATGAATTCAGTAGGTGAATCAGGATCGGACGAAGCGAAGAAGACGATTCCAATCTAGTATTTTATTGAGTCTCTCTCTTCGTCAGATTCTGATTAGAAGTATGAGATTTCAGTGGTTTTATGCCCAAAATACGGGGTTTATCAAAAGATTGCCAACGCCCTAGCAACACCAATCCCCATCAGCATTTATGGCTATTCAAAACTACGAAAGATCTAACCTTAGGGAAATTGGAGTTTAGTGAAAAAAGACGGGGTTTAGAACTTTCTTTCAAACTTATTATAAATTTACCTGCGAAATATCCGTTTAGGCAAAAAACACGGGTTTTATAAAAATGGAAAAATTGATAAATGATCGAAAATGCTTCACAAAGACATAGGGGCAAACGGAATCGACCACCTTATGAATACATCGAAGACTTCGAAAACTACATAAATTTTAGGTAGTGGATAGACGAGTCTTTCTTTTTAGGTACGTCGCTCCTCTCTTATCTCTCGTCCTCCTGATCGTCTCACATATTCTTCTTTTCCTCTTCCCTTTGGCCTTTGATGCAATCTCCAAAGTGAAGCATATAGCTATAGAACCCGGAAATGAGATCAAGAAAGAAATTTTCTCTTTCCTGGCGTGGAAGCCCAAGGACAAAAAGCAGTAATAGTCTAAGGCAGCGGTAAACAAGGGAATGATCCACGGCATCGGTTGACTTAAACGAGTTGAGAAGCGAAGCTACTTCCGGTTGCTACCGAGCGTAGAGTTCGCTTTTGGCAGCTCATGAACCGACCGAAGGAGGCAAAGCAAGAACAGCGCCTTCGCCTGCTTTGATTAGAACTTTCTCCGGCTACGGCTACAGAGCTATCTAAATGCTACTTTTCATTCGATTTTCACTACTTCGAATTCCATTTATTCCTGCCGCACCCCAAATCTTTCCCATCTCCCGTTCTTTTTAGAAAGACCGGGTTCTACTAATACTAATAAATTCAGCCGCTGATTGAGGTTAGAATGAATAAAGGTGGGTAGACCTGGCGTGATCTTTTAGCATATATAAGGACATGTATCCGATCTAGTTGATTGCTCAGTGATTAGGAAGTTGGAGCGTCAGTACCTTTCTGACCCCAGGATCCAACACCAGTGAGTCTAAAGCTATCCTTTCTTGGGTAGCCTCCCGTGTGGACCAGGCCATAGGCGGTCCCGTGACGGCCTATCTATTATTAAGTATTTTCGTCTAGAAGCGAGAAGTATTAATCATTTGTCAACTCTTAGATTGGCTTCGTGTTCCCGGAAGCTGAAGAATAGAAGTCAAACGACTTTGATAGCGGGGAAGTGGCTATAACAAGGAGGTTAGGCTGCTAAGAAACCGGTGCTATTTCAGTAGCTAGGAAGCGGTAGACCCTTGACTCTATTCCTTCCTTTGGTCAGGAATAGCGGGCCGGGAAGAACTCCTAACTCTTCTTTGGAGTGACATGACTGTAGGCCGGTTTAGCGAATATAGGCCGATAGCTGCTTTTTCTCACGACAAAATACTGCTGATGGGGGTTGGCGTATCGGGCAGCCACCCCCCGCTTCTTGTAGCTCTTTCCTGTTCTCTGCCGACCAGTTCAAACTCAGAAAACTATCCCTCAGAAAGAGGTTATAAAAGTCTACTGAAATGCTTCACACATGCAATTCGCATTTCCACCGAAAGAGGCTCCTCAGAAGGGAAATTGGCTTCCTAACTTTTCCCCATGGGAAGTAGAAAAATAGGAAATGGATACGCCCATCTAGGAATAGAAATTATCGAGCTAAGGTTTCCCACTAAGGGAGATAGAAAATGGATCAATTGAATTGGCTCCTCAGAAAGTAATTCAACGAGCTACCTATTTTGCCGGAGCGGCTGGATCAAGACTACATTGGAATCTTTCCGGGTCTCGATTTAGAGCTTCTTCTCATACGAGATTTCGAGGAGAGATAGAATAATAGATCGGTAGACCCTTAGTCCATTGGTCTTGCGAATTATGATATATATGATCCAAATAAAGAAGAAAATTCGAGATACCATTAATTCCTACTTCCTCTTCTCTGCCAACTAGGGCAAACTCAGAAGCCTAAAGTCCAGATGATACACCAGAAAAAAGCTCTGCATTAACACTCGCTCACCTACCCATACCTGCGGGGTCGAATTGCACGCATAGTTAGAGCACCAAATCCCTGAGAGTGAGGACTCTTGCCCTTTTCTCTATACGCGTTTTCTCTATCTCTACAGATTTCTCGTTCTTGACTCAGTGTTTTATGGGATGGAGTCTTAGGAAGGGTTCTTTGGCGCGAACCGTGGGAATGCTTGAGATGGAGCCTGCGAAAAGACGAATAATGGAATAATGCCTGAGAAGAACATACATGATGGAACCTCTGGATGAAAGAAAGAGATCGATAGCGTACATCTGCCTATTCCCTGTAGGCATTTTTGCAGTGGTTTGCTAGGGAGAATGCCGGAGCTAGGGAATGCAAGCTAAGGAGTCAGTTTTCTAGGGCTATGCGTGCCCCATTTTAGTTTTGCATCTCCGAACTGACAGTAAGATTTAGCCCTTGGCTTTTTATTTGATTTTTAGTCCAGCCTTACCAAATGCTTTCAAGATCAATATCTCGTTTGAGCATCTCCTACTATTTTGTTGGAACATCTCCGAACTGAAAAGGGTTATGCAAGGGAGGCCCCCTTTTTCAATCCCTTTCAAGTAGTCCAAAGGTGCAAAGATCCAGGCATGAACATTCCTTCTTCTGTGCACGTTCTTTTTCTGATCTTGATGCTTGACTCATAAGCGATCTTGCTGCTCCTGGTATTTAGTTCTTGTATGCTTGATAGATCACTATATCCGATTGACTGGCCTGGTGTCTGGTGACTTGTTGGGCGATTTAAAAGCTTGGCTTGAGAAAGTGGGATATTCATGTTCTTGTTTTTTGCATCTCCGCGACATGATCTTGACGAATACGGGTAGGAAGCGACCTGGGGAACCTCCGAGGCTTTCTATTTTTGAGGAAAAAGCCTGACCTCAAAGCCCGATATTCATGATCCTCCTCAGCTAAGGACAATTGGCCAAAGGGAACTCATTCAAGACTCATTCCTTTAAAGGGCTTCGACGACTGACCGGGCAACTTCCTTACACCTTATTGACGAGACTCGTGCAAACACAAATTAGTCATTGGATGATGCGCCCAAACCCCGGAAATTTGACATCAATGCCTCGGAAGAGCTCTTTTCAAGGTTAGCTTTTTGACTATTATCTTAAATAAATTTCAGGAAGCTCTCCGGTGTCAAAAAAACCCGTATTTTAAGCGGGTATAGCGGATTTGTAAACAAGCATAGCTATATGCTTAACACATCTTTGTCCATCAAGACGACACTGACTTACTTGATTGATTCATTCTTTTATTTCGCGAGGGCTGACTAATTGAACCGGTTGGTCAAAGGAGAAAACCCTTACTGCCGAGAAGAGGGGCGAGAACCCTATGCCAATGCGAGACCTGGCAAACCTTTCCTCACGTCAATCCCGTATCGAGAACCGAACCCTCAGTCTGGGATACAAAGCCACCGCGCGGGTCTTGGTCATTGCAACTCATCATCTCGGACTTTTCCCGCTTCCAAAAACTAAAAGCATACCCCACCGTGTCGGGCTTAAGACCCTGACCTTGTCGCAGCCACCGGCCAGTCCCAAGTCATTAAGAAAGAAGGAATCCAGCAGGCGAGACAGTTCTTAGCCTATATTCCACCTAAAGAGAAGTTACTAGGTGTCTGATTACGAAGGGCGTTTAGCGCGACTGACTGCTTTCAATCTTCATGCAGGCAGGAGCGAGAGCTAAAGGAAGAGGGAAGGGCAACTCTAATGTCTCTAAAGAGCTCAAACTCGTAGCTACAGCGCCGGTAAAGCTGGTCCAAACGAACAGGGAAAGCTGTAACACTAAAGAAGCTACGACTCTCATTACCCTAAACCCACTCCGTCTAAAGAGCTACACCACCCTATGAATGATGAAGTAATGGACAAAGGGATATACCGATCAACAAAACAGGGTAGGTCGAAGGCTAACATTGGAGTTCTAAGGATTAAACAACGTTAAGTATACACATCGAGCAATAGACAACCCTCTTGGTGGATTCCCAGAATAGATATTCAAAGCGCTTTTCTCTA
Source organism: Zingiber zerumbet (assembly GCA_037833815.1). Taxonomy (NCBI): domain Eukaryota; kingdom Viridiplantae; phylum Streptophyta; class Magnoliopsida; order Zingiberales; family Zingiberaceae; genus Zingiber; species Zingiber zerumbet. Next base: position 443,323 of record JBBMJZ010000083.1, on the reverse strand, counting down.
TGCGTCATCTTGAATTCAATAGGATATTCGAATTTCCATCCAACACGGGAATCGCTTTATGTATTCTCGTATATATGTATTATTCTCCTATATAAGATAGGATGATTGAAAATCAACCACCAAAGGGACATAAAATGCTTTTTAGCAGCAACAGGAGAAAGCTACCCGCTACGCCCGACAACCGGCAAAAGTCTCGTCAAAGTAGTTGTCCTCAAATCGTTAACTGGAAAGCGGAAAAGCAGCTACTTTGAAAGAGTTTCACCACCGAAGCTTAGCTAAGTAGTACTTCGGAGCCCCTTGATTTGGGGTTTCGCCCGTCTTCACCTCTACGCCCTAATCGGAGAAAAAGCATAGGTGTAGCTAACCTACAAGCAGTTGACGGGAAAGTGACAACTCTGTATCGACTACGTCTAACCGGAAAGTGACTTTGCCGTGGGAAGGCAGAAAGTCTGCATCGACGAAAGCCGCTACTTTCACAAAGGGCAATCGCCCCAAAAGTTTCACCTCTCCTGTGGTTGTGGTATCGACATCTGACTTCTCAGAATTGGCCTATTAAACGAGAACCCAACCTTTAAGGTGTCACGTGGGGCATTCAAGTCCATTTCTCTCTATAGGGCTTTCTCGGCCCCAGTAGAATGGGTTGATTCCAGTTGGTTCAAAGAGGTGTACCGTGAAAGTTGTGGGAAAGCAGAGGTGTAACTAACCGGAAAGCTACAACCGGCACATGGGTCAAGCGAAGGACACCGGGAAAGCGTGGCAAAGGCAGAGAAGCTGCTCCGAAGCTTTTCGTATCTGAGAAGATCTTGGGGATGCCGATCCACAGGGTAGAGTAGGTCGAGGGTCGACATAAGATTTCGCCAGAAGGGAATTGTCTGCTACGAGGCAAGGCTTTCGTCGGGAAGCGGGGTTGACCTCTAAACTGTCCCATTCCGCAGGTCGAGCTTTCATTAAGTAAGATAGTGAGCTTCGGTGGTTAGATTGGTTTACACAAGACTGGTGGTTTCCGCATAGAGAAACTGGACTTTTCCAATCAAAGAGTCCTCATCGGGAACGAATTGGTAACACTTGGAGAAGTCGTTTCGTACATTACAGCTGTTAACGTGGTCAAATACTATTAGTGACGTAAGATAGTTCTATAGTTCTAATCGGAGGTGAAACTGCAAATACAAGTTCCCTAACGACTGGTTGGTTGTACAGCTTTTTTCGCTAAGTAGTTCCAAATAATTGGATTAGTCCCACCGGAGTTTTGAAACCCTATCTTTAATCTTTAGCCTTGAGAGGAATGGGCCTCCTTTTTTTCTTTGTCTCGCTACAGGTCACGAAAGGAGGGGGTTGAAACCCTATTAGAGTTAGCGTCCGCGTTGAAGGCGGGGGTACCTTACTTTTCTTTTTTTCTTCCTAGGTCAATAGCCCTTGAGGGTGCAGGAATGCAAAAATATCTTATCTTATCTATTATGTTATGGGACAGATTCTCCAATCTTAGCACCACGTGATGAATCCCCCATAGGCACTACTTTTTTCTTCTCTGATCCAGTCTCGAGCCAACAACTCTGAAGGAATGGTCTACCTAAGTCTTATTCTTATCCCGTTGGTGCACCCGTGCCATCGATTCCTACTAAATAATATGGTAGAGGTACCAATAAATGACAAGGGAATAACTCATTTCTTTTGAAGAATATGCCTAGGCCGGCCTGTCAAGACGAGAGGGGGGTTTGGGGCACCCTTTTCTTGGGTTATTCTTCTTCCTTCCTTCTCCTGATTTCATTCTTTCGAGACATCCGCTTTCTTTCAAGAAGTGGATTTTCGCGGACCATACTCAACAAGTAGGGGGGCGGGGAGTGAAGTCCAACCTTAGCTTTCAACTGGGGGAGGTGGTAGATTACAGGAAGATTCAGCGGTTTCACTTTCAAAGTCTCTAGGAGATACCAAGGCCCAAGTGGCTATGAGTCTTGAGTCAAGGATTTCATTGGAGAGAAGCTTCCCCGGGGCGAAGCATGTGCCGCGAGTTTAGGCCTTCAGCGCCATGATGGCATGATGGTCCGAGATCGTGTCATTCCTCTAGATAAGAGGGGGCGTTAGAATTAGGCCTGTCCTATTAAAAATCCTCCCCGGTAATATGAATACCACCAATGGTTCCACTGGAGTTCTCGATTATAGATGCTCTATAACCCCAATGTCAGTAATCGAAAACGCGCGTTTGGGTGCGTGTCTTTCCCCTCAAGGGTTCCAAACTCTCGATATAGCGAATAATTTTCCATCATTTTTGGGTTTGACTTGATTAGTTCATAAGCTCCTCGTCCGTATGGTAGCTTGGTAGGGGGTCGCAGTTAAATAGGACCAAGGTTCAGCAGTCAGTCAATGAAGGAAAAACACTTTGGTACAACTATTCCAACATTTGCACGTGGTGAAATGGATTCAACAGGCGGATCTCCGTTGCACTATATTAAATCAGGGCTAGAACCTCGCTCCATTGGTACCGTTGGGTAATTGGGTGAAAGTGGAATTCCAGATGCTCCTGAGGAGCCGCCAAGGGAAGCCGTTCTATATCTACTTAGATTCAATTCAATTCAACTGGGCAATCAAATCAAGGGGAAGCACCGAAGTAGGGATGTAGCAAGGGTTGGATTCTCAATCCACAGAAGGACTCGCCGGTGTCAAAAGTGGCATTTCTCGCTTCTATTTCATAAAGGCATATGAATCTGACTTCGTAGGTAGGACCGGATAGTCAAGTCACGCATTCCTTCGTCGAAGAGAGTGGAGGCCGGGTCTCAGAAATTCCAACCCCTAGGATGGTCTAGGGGGTCAATGTTCGTAAACCAAAATGCCCGTTTCGGGCCTATAATGTCCGATCACACACAACGGTGTTGCAACCGAGGTTTTTCTATAGTTCAATTTGCCTCAACGAGGAGATTGATCAAGCGCATTCATCGGGGGTGCATTTAGGGCTTTACTGAGCCAACTACACATTATCTATCCTGATTGGCGAAACCTTGTGATCAACGGTGCGATCATCAGAAGGAAGGGGCTACAGATCTTCACCAGGAAGAGAGCCAGCAGGTGATGATCGCTTTCGGCACACAATTAAGCTTCCTGCGTGTGATGGTTCTAAGCCGGATATGAAGAATCAATAGCCGGTGCCTCCTTCCTCGATAGGAAGGAGTGAAATGCCCTATTACTGTAATCGGTGAAAGATCGAGACCACATGCCTTTACCTTTATGCGGGGAGAACTGCCCTTGATAGCTTCCTTTCTGGGGCTCCGGCGCTGGACGAGCGCACTTGCTATTTCTGTTTATGCCATATTCTCTCTATGAATATGAATGAATAGATACACGGACCACGAAGGCAGAGAGCATGTAAATCAATGATCGAATAAAGTAGATCGAAAGGGTCGGCTTGGGTTCAACCCCAGATAGATAGAGAGAGTACTGATCCGCGCACGAACGTTGCACGACCAACCATAATGGTAGGAGCACCAAGGGAATGGCTATGGAGCCGATGGGAACGACTATCAGCCGTATAACCAAATAGTGGAGAATCGGCCCGATGCCTACACCTATTGAAAGGGGCGACGGCTCAGATGAAGCGAGCCTATCTTGTTTAGTAAGGGAGGCAGTCTAAAGCGATCTGCTCTTCTTCTTCCTACGGAACCCCCCCAGAGGGAAATCCTTTCTAAGTAAAGTAAACAAAGCTACGTTTCGAGACCCAATCACTCACGAGGCACCCCGAAAGAGCCTTAAACCGATGAATTTTCTAATATCTCTTTAACCATAGCTATGGATCGTCACCCAGCCGGCCTGATCGAGAGCCAGTTAAATGTGAAAGTCAGGGGTCGTCTAGACAGGCTTATGAAGGGGCGGGGTTAATTTCTTGTTCCAATACGGCCACTTATTCATAGAAAGGAGTGCTTCCATCTTGACTTTTATCCGGGGTTCCTATTGGAATTCTGATCTGCCTTTAAGTCATTGTTTATCTTGTTCTTCGTTCAGTTGACTTTCTTGAAGATGGTTGTGACACGGATTCATCGAAGTGTGATTCTTTGTCAGCTATTAGCTCAGCAACTTGATCTACCTTAGCATCTTTTGTTGGTCAAATCTTGAATTTCTCTGCGTTTATTTAATTTTCTTTCCTTGAAATCTCTGACTTTGTGGCCTTATCCAGCCTACCCTTTGAACAGTGCCCTGCCTTCTGCCATGAACTGGGCCTTCGACCCTCGTGTTAGAAAGAGGAGTAACATTAGCTCTTTCTTTCGTTGATAGAGAGACCCTTCCGCCGGTATGCCATTGGTATTGGTCTCCCATTTCTCTCGCCTACCCATGGAATTTGGAAAATCCCTACCGCCTCTGCAAGCTTGGTGACAACGAGGTTAGGACTTGCACCAGTACAAAAAGGATATCCTATCTATTACCATTACCATTGACCTTCCTAAGTGGATAAGTAAGGTGCTACTATTTCACCCCGACGGGGCCTACTGACTCATCTCCTAACACCAGTTCGTCTTCTCCAGACACTAGCTCATCTCGGTATGAGGATGCCTGCCACCCTCCTAGATTAGATCGACTAAATAAACAGAATAGATCAAAGAAAGTGAAGAAGCGCCAACGCCCCCACCTCATGCGCATGGATTTGGATTGAGATACGAATTTGGTTTGGAACGGGAAAATATAGAAGTGGGATCACCAACACCTAAAGACAAAACAACTCTCCTGGCATACCAATAGATTCCTCTGATCTCCGCCCGACACGTTGATTGGGCGCATCTTAATGATCGAGAATGTGATTCCCTGCAGCTATACCTAACGAATACGAATAGAGACCTTTCCTTACGATCAATAGTGTCGATCAATAGCCCGATAAGCGCCAAAAATCTTTCTTAGGAGATTTCTGAGTGCGGATCCGCCTCTCTGCCCAAATACCCCTGCATACCGCATCAAAAGGCAGTCCCCTTCCGGGTTGAAAGACTCTGGATCGAAGAATGGAAAGAGGTTCAGACTCTCCCATGCAAGCAAGTGTATCTATTCATAAACAGAATAGGCAAGCTTTCTTCATCCACACCTCAACCCAACCAATCCTAACTATAGGGCACTACCACCTTTCATAATAGTCAGGCCTAACCCGATCTCCCCCTCTCTAACCCCTGCATTCTTAGCCTTATCTAAGAATCTACCCCCTGCTTCCGGAATAGTTATTGGTTAAGTTAGCAGTTGAGTGGAATTTTTCTATATGAGGCGAGAAGGACAGATGCTTCTTGCTTGCTCTCCGCGCTTTATTTCCATATCTCGTGGTTGAGTGAGCGTTCTAAAACCCACGGCCTACATAGAAAAGCCCTACAAAAGGACTAGACATCAAACCGGATGTAGTTATTAATATCCAGCTTATAAAATCAAAAATCAGTCCTACTCGCCTTGCCCCCCCGGTTGAAACTTTGCCTCTACTTTACAGTTTCACCTCTCCGCCTCTCGGAAAAAGTACACTGATCTGATAGATTGATTGACTGATTACACATGGATAGATAGATTGAATATACACCGTGGGATATTCTATCACATTGACTGATTCACTGTACACTGACCAATGGATTGGGACGATTCACAGTTCGCAGTTCACGGTTGGAATCTTCCTAATTGGTTCATAAACATGCCGAAGAAAGGGGATTTGGACTTCCTAAACTCGAGATTGAAATCGGACTCGAAATCTCGTATGAGAAGAAGCACCTCAAAGCGCAAGATCTGAATGACTGGATAAAAAAGTCTCGTCCGTTGGGGCTTCCAAATAAGTAGTTGAATCAACCAATTGTGGTATACCTGATCGTTTAGTGACGGAAGATCCTTTGCTTTCGCGAAGTCAAACGAAGTGAAAGACTGGGTTGAAACAAGGAACAAAGTTCAGCAGTTGTTGCTGTTTCGGTTGTTGTTGGGGTGGAGCATTCCAGTATGGCGTCTACTCGAAGCGTCTCCAGGCCAAGGTTCTGGGGAGTGATTAGCGCCTTAAATTAATTAGTTTTGGAACGAGTAGTGGTTTTTTCTTTCCTAATGGGTTCACAGCAACAGCAGGGGCTTTTGGAACAGGTATTCCAAAATCGAATCGATTCACAGGACTAACGACAACCAACTTCTGTAGGGAATGCGAAAAGGAGTGCAAGGAGTTGTGGCTTTCCGGAGCCATACTTCAATAATCAAAAAGCCCTTTTTCAACAACTCAGAAGACCCTAATATGATAAGGTACGTAAGTAGGTATTTGAATCCAGAATGAAAGCGTAAACGCAGACAGGGACAGAGGGAAAAACTTCCGTAAGAAGTTTCTTCATAAGATTCTCAAAAAGATGCAAAACCTTTCTCAAAAAGGAACCTTACCTCTTTCTTTCATTCACCAAACTATGCTTGTTTCCAGAATGCTTGTGTCCTATTGGTTTGGTCCAATGGTATTGATCTCCGCGAATCTCCTCTCCGATAAGCCTTCTTCTTCTTCCTGATCTTGCTGTTCCTGTTGTTTCGGCCCTGGGAATGGAACCCGCGAATGAAAGGATCAGCCGATGGATGACCAAAACATGCCAAAGAGATGATGGTTTTTCAATCCGGACAAAGAAATTTTCCAAAGGCGAGTTAGACGATACTGGTTTAACGGGTTATTACCTACCTTTCTAGGGTATATTGTTTGTTACAGCTGTACGGCTGTTGATTCATGAATATGACCCTGGGGAGAACCAGTGTATTTAAATCAAAAAAATCCACCAGAAATCAAAAAAGAAAAAATTAGATTAATACATTAAATGAATGGGGAAATAAATAAGAAAAGAAAATATTCTACTTTTTTTTGGGGAAATATAAATCCCTTGGGGAAATCCATAAATAAAGAAATGTCTGCTAACAAGCTCAGATCTTCTCTCTAACAAGAAACAAAGATCACCTGTCTCCAAACATGTTGACTCTCCAAGAGTTGCTGCTTCCCCGAAGTCAGGCTACTCATAGTAATATGCTGTTGAATCAATGAATCCATGTCGTATATAAAGGAATAGACTGCCTTAGCTCATTTTCTCAGTCTTTCTCAAATAAGGCAAGGGACTCCCTTTAGTTTAGAAGCTCTCCTTAGAGCGAAGAAGAGTAGGATTACATAAGAAGGATAAGGGGCGATTACGATTAATGGGAGACATCCGCGGAAAACATCCTCTATTTTGGCTTGCTAGTGCAATCGAGATTTCGGCGTTGTATGACGTGACGAAAGCCCATAAATGTTCGATGAATCATTCTATGAACGATCGTTTTCAGGTTAGCTTTTCAGCATCTATCTTAAGTAAAGCGGTTTTTGAAAGCGAGGAGAAAACCATGTCCAAAACCCTTTACGCGGGAATAGACGATCTCGAAGTGAGCCTTGTGATTTGCTTTACACATAAGGTTCGATCATCAATCCGCAGAGATTGACTAGAGATCCTCCCGAGGAGGTTAGAGACCAAGCAGCCTCTCTTCTTAATCGGGACGAGACAGCCTTCTATCGTGAGACTGCCCGTTAGAATGGATCCTGAGTCAAGGCCCAAGGAAGATGGCTCGAGAGCACATTCATCGAAGAAATCTCATAAGAAGAAATCGGATCTAGATCCAGTCGCTCCGGCAAAAAAATAGGTAGCTCGACGAGTTCCATTCTGATAAGCCTATTTTGATAGATCTATTTGCATCTTCCCCGGCGGCTTGCTCAATGGATCATGCCGGATGGCGGCTCGAAATCTCGTAAGAGAAGAAAGAGGAGCTCAGGGCAAGGCTACGTCGGCGATACGTCAGCCAGGGGAACGGGAGGCTTCACTTTCTGGGAGTGTGAGCGCCTAGTTGGATAGAAGAGATCAGTTCCGGCCTAAATGCATTTAGCAGAGGGTCTCGCAATTCCTTCTCGGGATTTACCTATATTATCTAGAGAAATCGAACGAGATATCTTAGTTCGGGGTCCCATGACCTAAACTAGCGATTCTGCTGACGATTGGAGCCTTGTAGTGATTCCTGAATGGGTCCAAGATTGGAATTCAACCATTCTACTTATTAGATTAGGGGAGGAGCTCCCGCCTCTCGAAAATGGATCAACCCCTACGTATGCAACATCGGTGTCAGGAGCTACCTTGGGAAAGAAGATTTTGACTATTTATTCCACTCAATCTGCGTAATCTACTGACGTTGATCCCATCTGGTAGCCACCCGTTTAGCTGACCGCGTATATGGTCCAACTAAAGATTCCATTTATACTCCTCGCGTATCGGCGAGTCCAAGCCATTAGCTTCCTTTACTTTACTCCGCCTAATCATATTATAAAATGAAAGGTATCCAACCCCGGCTGAAGCCCCCTAGCATCACTGACTCCAGCCCCTGGTCGACGTATCCTAGCCCACTGAATCCCCCCTAGCCACGGAGAAAAGCTGCTCTATTTCCTTCATCGATGGCGGCGCGGGGGAGCCCCCTCTCATCCGTTATTTCGCCCCCCTATGGAAGCTATAATGGATCTATATCCACTAGGCAAGGAAGTCTCAATTCTACTACTCAATGGCCAGGGGCCTAGCGCCCAGTCGTCAATGATCCCAAGCCTCCCTAGGAACAAGAATGGATGGAGCGCCTAGCAGATCCCTATTTGGCTGGCCCGCACGGTTCGATCATCCAATGTTCCTTCGGTTAGGAGCTCGATACCAATACCAGTTGAACCTGCACACTACCACTCACTTGCCTAAGCTCGCTTCGTGGATATGCAGATGTGTCGGTGTTGATCCCATGCCTAGAGGCAGACCAGACCTAAGATCTCTCTCACGGGCGGACTACTCTCTTTTTACCGCGAAAGCTTCGGCACAAGACTCTTACCCTTGTTGATCCCATTTCGGAGTCTCAACTAGATGCTATATCCCTGCCCCTAAAGTCCTACGCCTAGATGCATGACTCCGGAAAAGGACGAGGCCAGTCTTGAAAAGCTGGTTCAAGTGGTGTCCTTAGAGCGGTGGAAGAGGCGGGGTGCAATTTCAGAGCTAATAAAGTCAATATGGGCGAAATGACAAAAATCCATCGTTTTAACGCCTGTTAGATTTCCGAGGTCATATCTATCGAAAGGGGGTCAGGAACAGGCCTTAAATGCCTTGCAATTAGGGGTTGAATTTGATACCTTTAACATTCGTAAACTCGTCTTAGCATCTCTTTATCAATAAGTAGATGGGAGCCTGCCCCACGAGCCTACTAAATAAGGTTAAGGCAGCAAGTGGATGACGGCTATGTTCAGGCTTAGCCGGAACTTTTTCCACAGCTTAGGTACCTTTCTTTTACAGCTTCACTCTCGTCATGGCCTTCCCCGGCAAGTAGCTCTCTTTTCACAGCTTATGATGTGGTATTGGGCTTACGCCCACGCCCCAAGCCATCGTTCCAAAACCATAAACTATGGGAGCCTGCTACCCCGAAACCAAGCATATTTCGGATTCTCTCTAAGTAGCTTTCTCTAGTAAGTATGGTATAGGAAAAGAACAAGTACGTCAGGCTAGTTAGTTTCTTAAGAGTTTCTTACTAGTGTTTAGTAAAGACAGCACTATCGAAAAGGCATGGTACAAAGATTGAGTTCGTTGAAAATGAGATAAGCTTAAGAAAGAAAAAGACCTCTGCTTTCTCGTTAGCTGCCTTTCATCGATTAGCCTCTTTGTTTAGTGCTTGGGATTCTACATCTCTTCTGGAACTCTTTCTTTTTCCTTATTTCGAAATCTCGTAAGAGAATCAAAGTGAAATGAAGCCCATTTGCATCGAAAAGGGGTTTTAGCCACTGGATCCATTTTCATCCTTCAAATCATCCAACTTAACTTATCAGTTCTCGTAGGAGAAGAAATTAAAAGATCGATTTAGAAAGTGTATCGTGAAAAGCAAAGCAACGAGAGAAAGTATCCACCTTCGGTTAATTGCTTTGGAGTCTCTAATCATAGACATCAAAAGTACTCAATAGCTCGGTGCAAAAGTCATGGAGCTTCCGACATCAGACGGTTGAGGCTTGGGTGGGGCTGGCAGGACTTAACAAAACTTATTCAATACATCGGCGGTCCTTACCATCCAGGCGTAGAGTACCTGAGATTAGTTAGGAAGCTCAAAGTATTTCCACAATCATGTTATGATCCACAGAGAAGATAAATACAACATTCTTTTCCTAAAATCACACATGCATTCAAGAATGCAGCAGAGTCCAATGGTGACTCATCGTTTCTGTTCTCATAAGTATATAATATAGGGTTTAAGGAATTGGATTTATATGGGTGAATTCAACATGATACGGAATTTCACTATTCCAGCCAGGTTTGGACCTTCTGTCACTTTCTATCGAGGTAGCTATCCATTCTTGTCAGCAATGAATCGTATGCTAGCACGATTTGGTCGTTCATTAGCAATTCACAACCTTTTCTTTCTGATACCACTCTTTCTAGGAACAAATATGATCTACTCGTTCTTTTCTTCTCTTCCATTTGTGAAAGGTATGCCTAAACGAGTACAAAGAATTTTGTTTTGTATTGCGAAATTCATCTCTGTTTTGGTTCTGTCTAAGCTGGCCTTCGCTTTTGGCTATGTGTTCATGGACGATCTGCAACGGGCTGTTGCACAGTTCATTCCGTCCACCTCGGGGGGAATGCCTGGGGCATCCACTCCGCCCACTGGACCTTCTGGGGGTTCGGGCTCCGGATGGACATCCCTCCTAGCAAGTGGGAATGAAAACAGCCCCAGCGGCAGTTCCGGGGGCAGTATCGGTCAACCAGACTTAGAAGTTGAAATGGAAGATGAACTCTCGCCCATTGAAAGGCGGGTGAAAAAGCGCCTGGACTTTCATAAGACGGATCCAGCATACATTTATGAAGCCGAAGATATTCAGGTTCATGTACAACTCAAGAGCGAAGTAGTAGACCACATGTCCGAATTAGATCCCGATGCTTTCTGGATTAATAACAGGAATGAGATCATTTCAGAATCCATCCTGACTAATAAGGGGGCAGAATATAGGATGGAAACGCTGAGCCAGAAGTTGGAGGATTTGCGGGAAAATGGCGTCAACTCCCACTTCTTTAAGCAGTTGGTCAAGATGCGGAAGAACTTTCAACTATACCGATCTTGGGATTTGGTTTGACTGAGGCTATTGCACTATTCGCCTTAATGATGGCATTTTTGATCTCATTCGTGTTCTAATTTATTGTATTATCTGATCTTCTTTCATTTATTAGAAATGAACTACGGTGACTTGATTCTCTCATACAGCGCGCCTCTTTTTCTCTTGAGAGATACGTAGGCAGCCCACGAAGTCAGAGTGGGTCCGGTCTAAGAATTGTATAGAAGGATTGGAAAGGATTAGGGAGGTGCAATGAGACTTAATTACTAAATGATATTCCGTTAAAGATCGATGCGATGGGATTTTGTGACCCTAAGGAGGATGCTTTCATGATGCAGTGGGCACTAGGAAAGCAGATGTCGGTGAAGAAAGTAAGAGATTGATTCCGTGTTAATCCGAAAAGTCATATTAAGGGGTTTGTCTCCTAGTTTCTTTCACAGGTCTTAGTCCTAGAAGCGAGAGGTACGAAGGTCACTCGACCAGGGGATAAAGTAGCTCGACATAGAGTTGCATCGGATCCTTCTCCCGATTCTGTTGTTTCAGCATCTTCGATATCAGCTTCTGGTGTGGAAAGAACCCCTCGTCTTTCTTTGTTGGTCCAACCCAAGGGTAATGGAGACGAGACCAAGGTTTGGTTTTCAATCAAAGGTAAATCCCCGAATCTAAGGATAAGCTAGGAATTTCGCTTAGAGTCAGATAGATAGCTGGTAGACTGTAAAGGCTTAAGGCAAAATCGGAACGGAATAAAAGGAGCTGCTCTATCTGCTTTCTTATCTTAGAATCCCCTGTTCTCAGCTGTGAGAGAGGTCTTGCATTTATCCAAAAATCCCTAGGAAAGAATCACATGAAGAAGCGAAATTGGTTTGGCTCTTTGTTTGTAGGAATCGGGCATTCCACTGTGGTGTGGTAAATAGAATAGATGGATTCTATCCCTCATCGATATCCTTTAGTTTTGATCTTGTTTCCCACCTTAAGAAGAAGAAAGCATTGAATAAAATATCTCTACCCGGATTTGGAAGTGAAAGGATCTATCCAAAGAATGATCTCCTACTGAACGATAGGAAAGTGAGTTCTTCCAATTGCCATTCATTAGTCCGATTGAGTGGATCGGGTTGAGAAAAGCTCCTTTTTAGCCTTTTCCAAGAAGGGAAAGAATAAGAAGATGGGGAAGAGAGAAAAACAAGGCCAGGGCTTTGACCGACGAGAGGTGATCGACGTCGGATGCTCTGGAATTGCAATTCTTCCTCAACAGCAGCGGATTCTATAGAGATTTTCTAAAGATACAAATATAAAAGGAAGTTTGACTCCCTTCCCTCTCCGCCATTTCCTCTCGGGGGAACACCGCCCTATTCATTCGCCTACTGATCTTCTCTTCTCCTTCCTCAAGCCCAACGATTACCGGTATTACGCCAGCGTCGCTTCAGAGTATAGCATGCCAACTTTCGTGTGAAAATCGTATGCCCTGGCTCTGGCTATACTGGAGAATTCCCGCTTTAGTTCGCATCCCCTCAGTCTCAAGAACAGCCGGAAAGTCTATAAGGCATCCGAAGGATGGGTAAGTCACCTTCTGATAAGGAAAAGCGAGACTAACCCAGTCAGTGCTTTCCAATACCCGCCCTTCTAGTTTCGACTATCACTTACTATAATATATTTGAGATGAAAAAACAAGTCTTTATAGACCAACCGGGGACTCAAAGAAGTAAAAAGACAGTTTGATCCAATTTGACGGGGGTTATGAAACTGGATCGATTTGATGATCGAGTCTATGAATGGAAATCCAGTTTCATCGAAAAAACACGGGAAAACGTCCACTTTCGAGAAAGCTCATAGGGTAGCGACGGCCCTGTTTTCTTCATCCGAGCTCCACGGTGATGCCAAATACTCGTGGTGAGGGGGATTGCGATCCAACAAGAAATATCTTAAGAGAAGTCAGGTCCACAGAAGGTTGTAAAGTCGTACGCTCGGCTCTGCAGGGCTCAATCATGCTTGTGTTTCACCATGCTTAACACATGCAAGTCGAATGTCGTTTTTCCGTTAGAACGAGAATAGTGCGGGGTAGAGTAATGGTTCACTCAACAGACTCATGATCTGGAGATTGCAGGTTCGAATCCTGTCTCCGCCTAATCAGTGGAATATTGCTTTCCCGTTACTGCTGCGGTGGATAAACCCTAAGTAGTGGAAAAGAATTTTCTTAGTTCCCAAAAGTGGATGAAAGAATTGAGTATTCAACATCTATCGTTCTTGAAGAATAGAGTATTCATAATTAAGTCTATAGTTTACAAGTCTCAGTGGGTTGATGCTCAACAAACTTAGCCCTGGAAAACAGGGAAAGCCGCGGTAAAGTAGTTGAACCTCCGAAGCGAACAACCGCTAAGTAGCGCCACGTAGCCCTGTATTTTTGGCTTTCGCCTCTACTTTGAAAGAGTAGGAAAATCCATCGTTTTCGCCAATAAAATAAAAGAAAATAAAAGAAAAGGGGGACTCATCCAAGAATGGAATTGCCTCGTAGCCACGAAAAACGGGTTTACCCACGTAGCCCCGTATTTCGATTTAGGCTTTCTTTCCTCTCCTTAGCTAAACGAAAGGGCTTTCGCCCCATATTTGCAGTTTCACCTTGGAACCCTGTTACACCCTGTATTTGTTACACCCTGTATTTCGTTTTCAAACGGGTTTATCCGCTACGCCCCTACAAACGGTAAAAGCCTCGTAACCCGGCTTTTCTGTGGATTTTCCGCTTCTACGCCCCAGTGCCTCAACTTGAAGTTTTCAGAAAGGCCTCGTATAGCTACTTTACAGTCTCAACCGGGGATTGGAAAAGTCCACTTTCATCGATTCCCGAGCGCTAAACTCATAGGTTTTTGCCTCTACTTTGAAAGACTTTTCATAGTCCACAAATGTTGAGAAAATTGGAATAAGAAATCTCGTAAGAGAAGAAGAAGTGAAGAGTTAGAACGAGAATGCGGGGTAGAGTAATGGTAGTCCCAAGCCAGGACTAGAAGAGAGATCAGCTCCGATCTAAAGGTATTTCGGAGAGCAAATTCCTTCTAAAGAAGTCTTCTGTGAACCTAGTCCTGTCTGTGAAACTGTTCGGTTGCTTTCGTTAACCAGATCCTTTCTTGCAGAGGTAGAATCGGTATATCCCCATGAGGTCCACAAAAACTTATGCTATTATGCCTTTTTGATGCCTTTTTCGCGGGCAGCTTCTTTGCTCCTTCTTATTAGCCCCTTTCCCCTTTGGAGGCGCTTAGCTTTGTCTTGCCTTTACGCGGGCTAGAACAAGGAACTCCAGCCTTGAACTATTGCTTTGACTTTGAAGCAGATTTCCTTCTTTCTAGAAGACCTGTCTCTGCATATTCTTTCTTTTCTGTCTACCAGTTCAGTCCTTTCTAAAAAACGAGTCTAACTGCTAAGTAGAGGGAATGGATGAATTGGTTTCAAAGACCTTGACTCTACTCTGTTCCCGTTCCGTTGGCTGGACTAAATGTACTAAAGGTAGCTTCTTTCCTGTCTTGCTTTCTGTCAACCAGTCCGATCCCTTTCTCAAAGTCCTTGTCAACAGGTCCTAAGATAGCTTCTTCTGCATTCGAACTCCGAACTACTCCTCAGGCCGATTGAATTTCACCTCTGAAAGGTCTAGGACATCGATCTCTGTACACAAAAACGCGAGTTTCAAACCCGAATCACTCATGAGGGTCCGTTCTCGTGCCTTTACTTCTATCTAAAAGAGGCCCTTCTGCCAAAAGATCAGATCGTAGGCTGAAAGAAAGACCCGTCGTGTAAGGAGATCTAAAAGGACATTCTTTATAGTCCTCTTCTAGTCGGCTTTCTGCTTCCCGTGCCTATACAAACTACATTAGCTACACCCATCCTTAGCTGCCCGTTGATCCATCGTTCCGTCGTTAGCTACCCCCTGCTATGAGCCTAGCAGTGGCAGGCAGATCCTCTTTTACTTACTCTTGTTAGGAGGAGTTATCCTAGTACTTATCCCTCAGAAAGAAGCCTCAGAAATGGTAGAAATGGTCAGGAATAGGTCGTTCCACTCCTCCTTTGGTCTATTCATTAAAAGGACAAAATAGAATGTTTTATAAGAATGCTGGCCTTCGACCTTCTCTTCGCGGACAAAGAAAAGACCTTTCATAGTCCAAAAGGTTGATTGAAAAATCCTATCTTTCGCCTAGGCTTAGCATGTGGCGTCGGTTAGTCAAAAGCGAGAGTCAAGCCCTAAGGCAGCAGATCTACAACCAGGTAGTCCTATCTAAACTAAAAGGGAAGCTTGGCTTAGAGAGTCGCTTTGCTTAGATGAGAAATCCGTCTTTCTTCCGTCACGGTAAGCGTTCTAGGACTGATAGTTCAGTTCAAGCGTATCATAGATCAAACTCTTTCAATTGTTGTCAAGCTTGTTGTAAGGCTATACTAGACTAGTAGGAGCAGAAGGAAAAGTCGGAAACTTTCCTTAGATAGGGCTTATCGGTAAGTCAGTGAAGCAAGTCTTATGGTCCAAACAGAGTACAGAGCCTGCACTTCCGGAAGACAGAGAAGGAAGACCAAACAGAGCTTGAGACTGAGAGAAGGAACGAATATCGCTAAAACCGAGACCCATTACCGAGATAGGGGACTCAGGTCAAGGAGATCAGATAGACGAAATGTCCCTCGTATGGAGAACAAATCCTATCTCTTATCTCTCTAGTTCCGGAGAATATAGATAGCTTCTTTCTTTTACGCCTTATTAGTTATGAAAGCGGAACCTAACCAACTTGATCGATTCAGTGCTTGGATTAGGTCCGGGTAGAGAACGGGTAAGGGCGGTAGGCTTTTCACTTTAGCCGTTGTTATTCAAATTCAAGGCCTTACTCCTTTCATTTTTGATCCCTCTTTCTTTCTAGTTAGGGAGGCCATAGATGAAAGCCTCTTCAGTAAACTCTTTCCGCTTCCGCTTCTGAATCTGGATGGCGGCTTTGGTTGGAAAAGAGAGTGTTTCAGTTACGGTTTAGGGCTAGTGAGTTACTATACGTTCGTGAAGGCAGACAGGCGCTCGTAGACAGAAAACCGTTTTCGCAGAGCGACTTAGAGAAAACAAACCACTTCTTGTTTCGAAAAGCGATGCGTACAGGTGGTAAAGGAAACCTTCTCTAATAGGGAAATCCCTCTGAAAGCCTTCTTTCCATGCTCCTATCTATACTGCAGCTTTCACTCTACCAACTGATTCCTCATCTATATGAGGATATGAACCTAAACCAGTAACTGAATCCTTATCTGTCGAGGCTACTAGCTATCGGCCTGTAAGGTATGCGTAGCGAGGTAGCTAATCATACATGTAGAGAATCTTTGACTGGGCTGGGTTATAGCGATGAGAGCAGCGGGGCAAATCCGAGGCGAAGACATGGGCATGTAGAGAGATAAACCACTGGATGGTAGGTGTCGTCCGGCCTTGATCCAGAGCCATTCGTTGATCCTGAATCACCAGTATTCGTTTAAGCAGCACGAGTTGCACCGCCATCACAGCGGGATAGACAACTGAAGGAAAGCACGCTTAAGACAACTTTCGAACTGTCAAATTGGATAGTCCATTAGAACTACTAACCAGGGTGGAGATCCATTCAAGGCGATTCCCTATCCCTATAAAGTCAGCAATTGAATTTAAACGTGTTTTTTGTCATCATTTCGTCATCAACAGTAAAGTCAGAACTACCAAGCTCTCCCTTTATCACCGACTCCTTTTCACCAGCCCGAACCCGCCTTAAATCCTCCTAGCCTACGAATCTTCTTCTCTGTCTATTCGCATGGGGCTAGGGCTAACATATCTATTTCTTCAGTAGCATACGGAAAAGATTCTTCTCCATCCTCATCGACATCCCCAGCTTCAATCCTTGCCCCAGCCCAAGCGAGACTGACTATATCCATATTCATTATGTCCCCTTATCTCTAACACTATGAAGGAATTATTCCATTATTCCTTACTAATAATAGTATAGTTCCATCAATGGCGAAATTAACTTAACTAAGGATGTCTGTATTGCTGTATACTTGTTTCTTAAGCAGGTATACCGAATTGGTAGGCGATCCGGGTGGTTATTCTGTGCGCTGTATTTAAAGCAGTGTGCAGTGTCACTCCGATGTGTCTATGGAGGAAAGTTTGACCCTCACGAGTCAACTTCCGTACATCTTTCCTTGACTCGAACCGGTTATCCTAGGATTCTTCCTCGTCATCACCGATTCCTTATGAGAGTTGGTGATGATAGAGCTGACACTCTTGTGCAACTCTATCTGAGTCTGTTTTCCTTTTATAGCTTGATCGAAATAGGGAAACGGCTCAGTAAAGAGACGTTCAAGACAATCAAAAGTCCTGTGGGTGACATAGATTCTGTTGTCAACTTTGTATCTGAGGTGAAAGCCTCATTTCCTACTTTGATCCGGAGATATGTGCCTGATATCCAGACCATACCTCTTTCCCAAGGTATGAGATGGGTTCCTAGCTAGAAAGCCTTACCCTCAACTGTGGCATTTCTTCTTCTTTTTTTGGACAATTCTTCCTGCATCCGCGCTGTACTTGAACTTGACAACTCTAGTTCTCCCCGAGTGGTCTTTCTTAATGTAAAGCTAGTCTCCAGGCACTATATCAAATATTTTCTCATTTAGCATCTCGCTCTCAACGAACGCATGCTGCATCGGAGTCTCTCCGCATTGATGAGCTGAGCTCACAGTGAAGTCTTCTTCAATCGTACATACATAAGTGCGCTGTGGAGTTACGACGCTGATACGCTAGAAAAGGCATACCGGAGCGCTCACGAAGCGATGCGAGCTATCATAGACCCGGGCCAAGGTCTTCTTCTTCAGAATCATCTTTTCCTGGATTAGGAAAGGCTACAGGCTGCTACCTTAATCTTAGAGTCCCTCCATGATGACTGAAAGACTACTACCCGGAACGGCTCTCTCTTTTCAGTCTATCAGTCAAAGAAGAGCACACTAAGATAATCTAAGGTAAATTGATACACCTTCGGGAATGGATCGAAAGTGACCAAGTTTGGAGACAGACATGTGGTCAGAATAGTCTTTCACCCTTAGGCATTCATTCGGACTAAGATCGTCATCGTACCCTCAAGGCAAGCTCCTGAAGTAGAAGTGTGAGGCAAGCCGGCAGGCTTGGTCGGTGATCAACTACGAAAAGAGTTGTTGAGGGCGGAAGAAGGCGCGGAGTCGGAGATCATCAAAAAATAAAAAGTCAAATGCTTGTCTTGGGCAATCCTATAGCACCTATCCTCGGTATCGGCTTAAGCTGGCTAGCCTTCTATCGG
Organism: Zingiber zerumbet; assembly: GCA_037833815.1. Lineage (NCBI taxonomy): Eukaryota > Viridiplantae > Streptophyta > Magnoliopsida > Zingiberales > Zingiberaceae > Zingiber > Zingiber zerumbet. The sequence continues at coordinate 424,948 of JBBMJZ010000083.1, read as the reverse complement.
CACATCTGCTAACCGACGGACGGACGCCAACAGCCTGGTGTCCTTAGAACAGGAACCCTCCAGGGTTCCCCTCTATGCACCGAAGCGATGGGACCGGAAGGTGATTTCACATGGACATGAAAACGGAAAGTGTTAAGCCATTCTTTCCCTCTATTCTTCCCCGGCAAAGGGAACTCCTTACTTTGACTTAAACTTATCCGAATAGGGTATATCTTTTGATTGAATCCGTGATAACTGATCTCAACATCGGGAGTGGAGTTCGGGAAAGAGTTAAAAAAGCAATGCCATTCACCACTCAACTACTTCTATCCTTTCAATCGTCCCTCTCCCAATAGTTTGACTCGACTTTTAAAATCAATCAATTTAGGAGTCGAGCCTATCGGAAATCAGGGGATACCCTCTAATTCTAAGGTTGATTTTCTTCTTCTAGTCAAGTGAAGGGTCTTTACCTAAATAAAAGAGAGTTTGAATTCTTCCAGAGCAGATTATTACCAGTATAATTACGTGAATGGAACAAAGAAATAGAATGAAATTTTAGAGTTAAAAAAAACACTTCCGGGAGGCGGCTTTCTTTATATAATCTTTCTTTAGTACAGCATTTCTGTGATTACGATACTTGTCATTTCGTTACGATTTCTTCAAGTCGGCCGATAAAAGCACTCATTGTGCGAAAGAGACCACACATCATACTCTATCGCACTACAGCGCTCTTTTACTGCTTTTAGGGTCAGGAGTCTTTCAGACGTGCTCTTTATGTATTTCTTGTCTTTATTACGTCTTTGTTCTTGTTGTTGTTTTAGTGTTTGTGTGGGGTTTCTTGGATTGATTTCAGATGCTTGATCAGCAGGACCCTATGGAGCAGAGTGCGTGATTGGCTGGGCATTTGCCAGGAGATGAGCACAGTGAGACGGATGCGAAGAGTCGGGGTGCTGGATATGTGACAAAGATTAGGACATTGGCTACGTCATGTATGAACTCTTTTCTTTGGCAATCCAGGAACCGATGTGATTTTGATGGGGATGTACCGAAGATTGATAGGATGTTCATAAAGATCCAGAATGTCTTTAGATTGTATACCTCTTGTGAGTTCTTAATATATTTCACTCAGTTATCGAAAATCAAAAAGAGCTATCAGTCTCTCAATCCTTGCTATGTCTGGACCCTTTCCCCGTCTTGAGTCAAATGAAGCCGCAGGCTCCACTCGTGCACTTCCGGATTTGTCCGGCTGAGTCCTAAGAGCAAGATCAGCCGATCCCGGTTGAGACTAGGACAGCTAACTCGCTCCATACTTTCATTTCTCTCTTTATCTGTCTTTCTGACGTGCTATGATGGCCAGGCACGCATCATTGGCAGAAGGGACGACCGATGCACACGCGGACCGATCGACTCAACCCAAGGTCCAAGAGCTTTTTAAAAGAACTTTGAGCTGGAATGACCGCGGCTGCTGGCACCAGACTTGCCCTCCAATGGATCCTCGTTAAGGGGTTTCGATTGTACTCATTCCACTCGAAGAGACCGATTTCTTGTCCCCGATTCTGGATTGGCTAATTTGCGCGCCCGCAGCCTTCCTTGCCCGGCTCCCTCTCCGGAATCGAACCCGTCTTATCCCTTACCCGTCACCACCATGGTAGGCAACTATCCTACCATCGCAAGTGGATAGGGCAGAAGAATGATGCATCGACAGCACGAGGGCCGGTGCGATCCGTCGAGTTACCATGGGGCAAAGCCCGCATCAACCTTTTATCTAATAATCCCTCCGCTTTGTTGCACTTATTAGCTCGAGAATGACTACGGTTATCCGAGTAGGGACATACCATCAAAGAAACTATAACTGATTTAATGAGCCATTCGCAGTTTCACAATCTGAATTCATTCATACTTACACATGCATGGCTTCATCTTTGATACAAGCATCTTACTACTGGCAGGATCAACCAGGCAGCATCTCATCCAATCATAAAGCCCATCACAGCAATAGCTAGCCAAGAGGCAAGTGCAAGGCCCAGATCAAGGATAGGGTCCCGAACCTGCTGCAGCCGCTTGACAAGCGGGGAGTCCGAATTTCACCTCCCACTCCCAAAGGTTGGATCGGCCCGAGTGATGGATCCACCGTACCCATAGCCTGTCCTTCTTTTGCTGGATAAGACCAAAGCACTCTGGTAAAAAGTGCTGAGTTACGGTCTAGCAGACCATATCAGCCCTCTTCCTTTGGGAGGCACATGGCTGCCCATGAGATGGGAGGGTGCTTCGTCGTCCATACAAAAGCTCGGCAGATGGAGTCTGTCTATCAGACCACTGGGAACTGGAAAGATAGAGAGCCAAAAGCACTCAATGCCCAGCGTCCGAACAAGCTCCAGCTTGCCAGCATCAGATAGGGTCCTTCTCGGCCAAGAGGTGAGCCGACCGACCACTGCCTCAATCAATGCACTGTAGTCAGCTGTGCGCAATCTCTCCGCAGCCAAGGGAATACCAAGATAGCGGAAGGGGAAAGACCCCAACTGAAATCCAGAGATCTCCAGCAGTCGCTCCCTCGTGCGTCCATCCACTCCAGCCATCTAAATACATTACTTATTAAGGTTCGCCAGAAGCCCCGCAGAGTCCCCGCTGTCAAGAGTCTGATATGTGTGCAGACTCATCTCCTCGCCCAAAGACCAGCAGATCATCAGCGTTTGCCAGGTGACTTGCAGCACACATCGGGTGGAGACGAAATCCTGGCTCTCTAGTCGCCTCACGGAGTAGTCTGGAGAATACCTCAAGGCAGATAGCAAATAGCAGTGGTGATAATGGGTCCCCCTGCCTCAGACCCCTGGCTCCGCGGAAGAAGCCATACATCCCGCCATTGACCGCAACAGAAAATGAGGTGGGAGTTAAGCAGATCCGCGCATGGGAAATCCAAACCCATGCAATGCAGTCCTCAGTAAGCCCCAGTAAACTCTTTCAAATTAGGGTTCCGGGATACTCGCTTTCTGGCGTACTTCCTCAGCAACTCCGGCGCTAGGTGAATGTTATCTGCAATCGACCAGAAAAAGGGAGCTGGATCTAGGATGCAATAATGTCGCCATCCTGCTTGCCATAATCTTGGAGATTACCTTATAAGTGACTGTGCAAGAGGAGATGGGCCTATAGTCTCTAACTGCTGGGGCATGAGCATGCTTGGGAACGAAGACAATGAGTGTGTGGTTCCACTGCCTGAGTAGCCTGCCAGTAGTGAAGAACTCCATAACTGCCTCCTGCTCCCACCCTGTCCCAGGTTGCCTTATAGAACTTCGCTCCATATCCATCTGGACCAGGCGCGTTCCAAATGTCAAATAATGCTTCCTCCGCGCAGCATCAGACTCCTCCTCTCTTCCTAGCTAAGCACAGGCCCACTGCTACTCTCCTCCAGTCTCAATCCGGTGCATGGCCGTCCCTAGAAGTCTTTCATAATGATGGACAAACTCAGCCGCTACCTCCTCCGGTGGTCTACTCCCCTGATGCCTTGGCAACCGCAACTATGGTATTTCGCTTACTCTTGCGCTTAACCAGGTCATGGAAGAACTTGGTGCTGCGTAGGCACTACTATATTATAATCAAGGTTTAATTCCATTATAATCAAGGTTTAATTCTTTCCCGTGCCCTTCTCTGAACTCCAGGAAAGAATTATAAAAATTTTATTCTTTCCCTTCTTGCTTACCTGATCGCATCCCTACCTTCCAAGACGAGTCGGGGAAGGAAGCAGCGAGTTCGAGATGCAAGTCGGACGGATCAGGCCGGTGCCTTATCTTATCAGTCGAGCCTATCGCGTCATTATGATTCTCTCTATATACCACATGCGACTATTAAACTCAAGTAGCTACTGTTGTCCCACTGTTACTTTGATCTCTCCAGCTAATGGGGGGCGGGTAGGGTAAACCAGGGTGTAAACACCCTATCCTCAAGTCTTCATGGGTACTGGTAAACCAGGGTGTAAACACCCTCTTTCTTTTCTTTCGCGAACAAGAGACAACCCAAACAGTACTTTTTTCTTTATATACTTAACGGGTCGGTCTGTCAAGTCCCTTCGATCCTCTGTCCGGTATCACGACTCAATTTTATCGAACGACATCAAAAGGGTATGAAAGAGGGCTCTTTTGAGGCATCTTTTGAGGCAAAGGAATATTGCGACGGATTTTCCGCCACTAGCACAGTCTTTTCTTTTCCGGTCGAGCGCTCCGCCCCACTCTTGCAAGGAATTCAAGTACCAGGGGTTGGAATTCAGGGTGAGCTACGAGCTACTTCTTCTAAGTCTTCTCCCGCGGGTGGATGGAATCCTTCGCTATGGGGGATCTCAAAAGAGATGTTGAAGGGGTCCGCACAGACATAGAATTGGAAGGCGAAGGGGCGAAGAGCTGAACAAAAGTTTCATTCTTTGAACTTTTAAGTTGGGAAGGGTACCCACTGGATAGGTGAGACGTTAGTCGAATTGGCGAAGAGCTGAACGGAAGGGAAGGGTACCCACTGGATAGGTGAGACGTTAGTCGAATTGGCGAAGAGCTGAACGTAAGGGAAGGGTTACCATACAATACGAAAGCTACAGAGAGAGGTTACTCAACGCAAGGAAATCTATAAATCGACATCGACAAACGAGAACACGGCCTCACATCGACATCCACAAACGAGAAATGCCAAAACGAGATCTTTATATACAATACGAAATACCAGAGAAGTTACTGACAAAACCAGATCAACAGATCTTTCTATACGAAAGCTAAAGGAATACCATCAACTCAAAACATACTCTAAATCGACATCCCAAATGAAAGCTATCAATCGACACTCGAAGCCCAGTGAATTCCGCTCTCTCTACGAAAGAGGTTACTCAAGGAAATGAAATGAAAGGGTAACCATACTCAAGAGGGGACTCAAACCCCAATCCAGCACATCGACAACTTCAAATTTATCTACTCAACCTTCAATCCAGGAATACCCAACCCTAAGCAGCTTCATTCAGTCTTTCTCTTCTTCCTCACATCGAGGAACGAGAAATGCTAAATACAGGAATCCCCCAAGCAAAGGCTAAAGGTGCCCCAACCTTCAATCGACAACCCTTACTGAATAAGTTACTGCACTCAAGAGGTTACTCAACCCCATACCCTGACTGAATAAGTTACTGCACTCAAGAGGTTACTCAACCCCAAAGAAGCTGAATTCAGTCTTAGATCTTTCTCTACGAAATTCAATCTATGAATCGACAACGAAGCCAACTCACATCGACACTAAGACAAAACTACGAAAGACCAAATCAAGGAATACGGGAATACCTGCAATCGACAACCCACAGCTATTACATTCAGCTCTCTCTCTATACTCAACCAGCAATGGAGCGGACTCAACCAGCAATGGAGGTTACTCAACCAGCTATCCGCAATCCCGGAATACAATATGCTAACCCCTCAGGGTATGCCGTAGACAGGAGTCCCCAATAAATGCAATAACTTCCCAGATCAAAGGATCTTTCTTGAAAGAAACTCCAACCCTAAACTCAAAGGTAAATACCTTTACTCAAGAGAAGCTAATAGAAGGGTACTCAAGAGAAGTTACTGACAAAACCAGATCAAAGGATCTTTCTGGAACCAAACTCAATGAAAGCCTCAAGAGAGGGCGCTGGCTTCGTGGCATGGAAAGGGCTCTATTTATTGGTACGGGAGCGGCTTCGTGGCATGGAAAGGTGGATATGGCGGGACTCCCTAGCCAAGTCAGTTCATTGACCTAAGCAACCTTGCCCTGAATTACAGTTAATTGGCCTAAGCAACCTTGCCCTACATGGATGGGAATTGAGGAACGATGGCAGAGTTTGCACTGGTCATGGTTACCGGTCAAAGCCTAGCACGGAAATCAAAGCCTAGCACGGATAAGGTTCATCCTACCGACGGACAGGAGATGGGGCCGCTTCTAGCAGCATTTATAATAATGATTCACCATCGTTAATCAGCTCCCGAGTTAGAGATGCTATTGAGCGCGGCACTACTCTTCCTTCCTTCGACTTGGCTTTATATAATGAGAGAAAGACTCCCCTAAGCAAATATTCTAAGTATTGCCGAAACTCCTTTTCTAAAAGGTATGAACACGAGAGCCCTTCTTGGGAAAGCAATGGAGAATACCTTACCCCAAAAACCAATGCTTTGAGTGGGAAATGGCTTACGAGCCATATTTAGATACGCAACCCCAAGGATAGTGGAACAACCCCAACTCTCAATCCTGTAATCCAAGCCTAACCTATCTGTGCGGTCATGCGCAATCCGAAGGGCGAAACTTAGCATCAAGAGCATTAGCCTCAAAAGCATTACCAACGGAAACAGCGGAAGCATTATCAGGAGCAACTTTTCAAGCCCGAACTGATTCTACTTTTTTCTCTACAGTTGAAGCAGCAAGTGAGTCTCCTTTATCTACTGAAGCCCCAACAGCTGAGTCTACTTTTTCTTTATCTACTGAAGCAGGAACAGATGATTCTACAGTAGGAACAACTTTTGCATCAACAGAGGATTATTCTACTACAGAGCTTATTTGAGTTTCCATTCCCGTCCCGAACGAGAGAAAGAGATCCCGTTGAAACCAATTCTTTTGTATGAAGCGATACATTATTTACGTGTCAGGAACCAGATTTGAACTGGTGACACGAGGATTTTCAGTCCTCTGCTCTACCAACTGAGCTATCCCGACTATTTCCCATGCATCATCCTGGAATCCTACCAACTGAGCTATCCAGACTCTTTCCCATGCGGAACAAAAAAACACTCAATAAATGAGCGGATTATATAATTGCGTTAATTACAGGAGAAAGAAAAGTTCAGATCGTCGAGTAGTTTTGAAGATATATATAATGAATCTCGTGACGTCTACTTTCGCGGGGCCGAACTTTAGGCCAAAAACACGGGAAGTACAACTTTTGAGAAATTCAGTTGTCGATTTCCCATTTTCCTATTTTTAGCCCGGTGCGTTTAGGCGAAAAACACGGGAAGTACAACTTTTTTCTAACTTAGGGAACATTTGCTTAAGCAAATTATCTTTATGCGAAAAAGACGGGATTTTCAACTTTTTTTTAATTCCTAAAAACCCATCCCAATATTACTTTAGTTTAGGCAGCTCTTCGCCCCTCTCGCATACGCTCGAGCTCTATCGGGGATACCCTTCCTTTAGTCAGACGTCACTAGCGTTCGTCCCTTAAAACTTCGGTTGGAGCTAGTCTTGGGTAAAAGGACGGAGACCACTAATCAAAAGAACTACTTCGATGGTACAGTTAGAAGGAACGCTGTTGCGGGCCTAGAAATAGAGGATAGGGCACCCCACCCCTCTACACTGAACTCAAACCAAAAGCCCCACAACATACTTACACGGGGTTGAAAAGAGTATGGCTCCTCTATAGTCAACTCAAACCCATTGAAGCGGAATGGCAGTAACTTAAAGCGAGGATGGAACATACGCCAATACTTTACGAAATGAAAGCAATACTATCTTCAATTCAAGCAATACTCAATGAAAGGCTTCGAGGCTCACTCTATACTCTTTTCAAGCAATACTCTTTTCAATTCAATCTACCTATTTCAGAGCAGTCGACAGTCCAGCTCCCCATACTATAATAACCGATACGGGTTTTTCCCAATGAAAGGAATACGTATTATGATCGACCAACTCCCACTACCAATTCTAGGGTCACCCCTCGTTCTAAGATAAATTCAAGGGCCGACGTAAAAGAGGCAGCGCAATACCGTAACTTAGGTCGATTGTAGACCCGGATAGGGCTCGAGCGAATATTATGCGAGAGGGCCGACTACAAGGGCTTCTTTAGATGGCTCGACCGTTAGGGAGAGAGTAGAGTGAATCTCTGTAGGCTTTGGGCCATTCACGACTTGCTGGGGATCGACCGTAAATATTAGGGAGATTGTAGACCTCGGATATGCTCGCAATACTGTAATTTAAGGAGAGGGGCGACACAAGGGTATATGCCAGCGCAATACCATAATCCAGGGAATCAACCGATTGAGCTCGCCCGAAGTAGAGGGGGATTGTAGAGACAGATAGAGCTCGAGCGAATATATTATGCGAGAGGGTATCCCTCGGATAGAGCTCGCAATACTGTAATTTAAGGAGAGGGTATCGACAGATAGAGCTCGAGCGTATGCGAGAGGTAGAAGAGCTGAAATAGAGACGTAAGGGAAGGGAAGCTTGCCTTTTTGAGATCTTAAGAACTTAGGAAGTTAAGCTTGCCTTTTTGAGATCATACTTACTTAAAACAGAAGCATTTACAGATATAAAATCATTTGTTTGACATTTAGAGTTGAGGTTCTTGAACCAGTTGCAGTTGGGGAACCCGTTGAAGTTGACCTTGGGGAACCTGCTTCAGTTGAAGTTGACCTTGGGGAACCCGTTGAAGTTGACCTTGGGGAACCTGTTTCAGTTGAAGTTGACCTTGGGGAACCTGTTTTAGTTGAAGTTCTTGAACCTGTTGAAGTTTCAGTTGAAGTTCTTGAACCTGTTGAAGTTTCAGTTGTTGACCATTTTGAAGTAGAGGTTGTTGACCCTGTTGAAGTTTCAGTTGTTGACCATTTTGAAGTAGAGGTTCTTGAACCTTTTGAGGTTGAAGTTGTTCCCACTTTTGAAGTAGAGGTTGAGGACTCTTTAGTTGAGGTTCTTGAACCTGTTTCAGTAGAGGTTGTTAACCCCAATGTATACGAGGTTGGGGAATCCTTAGTAGAGGTTAGGGAACCCTTAGTATGAGTTGACGCTAGGGCAGGACAACAGTATGGGGTATCCCGGGACGGGTTATAGTTTAGGATGAAAGGATTGAAGGTATTCCTAGATTTAGGATTTTTTGTATTGGGTATTCGACGATAACGCGTAACGCGTAAATGGAAAGAGTCAATGGTACACCATTGACGACCTGCTGCTAGCTCAGCCATTTAGATATTCGACCTGCTGCTATGATGGCCATTCCCTTACCCGAAAGTCAATGGCTGAGCGAAGAAAATTCTGCTGATGTTTTTTTTAGGGACCGGGTCCCGCGTTACGACCTGCTGTTTGATGGCCATTCCCTTACCCATTCACGCAATACTATAATCCGCTGGAAAGAGTCAATGGTGTACACACCATTGTAGACGTAGGTATGCCTGCCATGAACGATATATTCGACCTGCTGCTGCCATGAACTATATACTGTAATCTGCTCTGGGCGAGTGAGAAAATCAAATAAAGTCTTGTATTCGACGCGGTCGGTCGTATCAAAGAAGGTAGCGAAGTGACTGCTGTTGTACTAATGCTCTAGTTCTTTAGGATCTGTGTGTGACTCTGAGGGGTGATTATGGTGGGCTCGTGCTTTCTAAGTCTATTTATTATTTCTTATTCAGTAGCTGTCTTATTCAAGAGTGGAGTTTTTTCTTCAGTGGGTGTGGTGGAAGAAGCTATGGTTGAGAGGTCAAGTCCCAATTGGATGAATAAGCTAATGTACTAGGTGTAAACGAGTGAGTGGACTGCGGGTAGGGAATGATGGGTGAGACATTAACTTGAAAGCGTCTCTTTCTTGCTTTCTCATACCATTTGCCGATGGCTAATTCATGTCAGTTAGGCAAGCTCCGCTCGCTGGTCCCGAGCTCACGGGAATGACTAAGAGGGCAAGGTGCGAAGCAGTGCAACGACGTGAAGGAGGCGGCGATAGGCTAGCGAGGAGAGGAGAGTGCTAAGGGTCCCGGTCTTGCTAACTAGGCAATGGCGAGAGTTATAAAAAAAATGAAGCTGCCACCGAGCGGAGCGCTAGCCTACGATGAGTTATCAAGATAGCAAGGAGTATATACGATAAAAGTTCATGTGGTAGTTCAGAGTATAAGTGTAAGGCTCATGTTTGGAGAGTGGAGTAGTGGGTCTGGTGCCTGTCGAGAATGGGATTAGGTGAGTATCTGGAGGAAGGGCGGGCAAGGAGTCGACCGATCGCTTAGATGGAGAAAGTATGAGAACATTCCACTATGGAGCGTAAGCGAGAGAACAATTATTCTACTCTCAGAGTTTCTCATCTCAGTGTTCAGTCTATGGGCTTGAGCTTAGCACCCAATCAGTCTGTCTGTACTGAGTATAAGGGCCAGTATAAGGAGTTTCCACTCACGAGCTCCTTTATCCCGGCTCGCCCTTTTCTCACTTCGATCTGATAGAAACTACTTTCCCCACCACTGAATGCCGATCCAGCGAGTGGAACTCAGTGAGCTATTGACAGACAGACCTGTGACGCGGCACCGAACTCAAAGTGCTTTTGAAGACTGGATCAAAGCCTTCTACTTTAGCACGTGGGAATCCGTCCGGGAAGGCTGCCACGACTTGCTTTGATAGGAAGGCAACCACCAGGAGGGGCTATGCTAGTGCCTCTTGAGCTTTATCGCTGCAAGGGACTTTTTCTGCTCCAATTAGTGAATGGCGAAGGGTAATGCTTTATAGATGATGCCGAGATGTAGTCTCTGGACTTGGATGAACACGAAGTTGTCTGCTGCACTTAGAAGAGATTAAAGAACCTACTACTCAAAACATTAGCTTAGAAAGATCAATTTCTTTATCCAGGATCCAGTAGTGCTCTCTATGATCCCTGCTTTGCTACTAGGTGGGCAGTTCTTCGGCGCACTACGTTTAGTACATCACTCATTACTTGAGACGCATGGTGAAGCGGATCGGATAATGGGTGCATGGTGAAGCGGAGACAGGGGGGATTAGGCTAGAGGAGATAGCCCATCGTTCGTTTGAACCCTCGCCTCGAATATGGCAATTATTCAACCCGAATTCGCTTCAATTCAGACAATGAAAAGAGTTTAGCGAATTCCGCGACCTGCCACGTGTCTAATATCATACAGGATCCACTCCCGGATCTTGGACTTTCCCCCACGCAGGAAGAAGGACTTTCCCCCACGCAGGAAGAAGGGGTTCACAGCCGCTTAAATGTAAGAGATCGTACATCTCATCTAGTCACACCTCCTTTCCTTTATTAGAAGGAAGTGATCCACTCTTGCGATGGAGATGGAGATTCAGGATTCCTTTCTTCCTGCCGCTCTCTACCGCATTTTCTCATTGATTTCGATTTCGCTTTTCTTGCCCCCCTCAGTAGTGAAATGGGGGATGAATTCGACAAAGCAGGGGGATGAATTATTAGAAAGTCGGCTCGTTCATTCCACTCGCTGCATCGTGCAATCGTGCTTTTTCATTCGCATCTTTTCTCCGACTTCGCATTCTCCTTCGCTTTCTGAATTCGTGCATTTTTATTCGACTTCGCTTGTTGCAACTACTCTTCTTTGATTCCTCGTCAGATCCGTCTCTCTTATCTAAGAATAGAATGGTGTCTTAGACGAGATGGATATCGATCGATGGATGGATTCATTCGACAAAGCTTCGATCTGGAGCGCGGGGCGAGTTCAGTCTTCGACCGAGTCCCACCTTTCTTCTTCAGCAAGTCTTGAATCCGCATGGGCATAGTTCAGATCGAATGGGGCCCGACCGAACTCCCTCTCTTATCCCATTCGCACATATCTACTTTCTTTCTTTATAGTAGAGTACTCTAAGCGAAGTCGACATTCGATCTGAATCAGCATTCAATCCATCTCATCTATAGTCTCTAGATACCTCAGTAGTCGGCACTCGAGCTACTGCTTTTGGGGGACTCCACTCTATCCATGAACAGGAAAGGTTTAGCAGACCATTGGCATTAGCTCGTACTGGGTTTTTGTATATACCTTATGTGGCTCAGAGGAGCTAGGAAAGGAATAATCAGACTCCACTCCTCCACAGCACAGGTCTAGAGGTGCGGAGCGGACTTAAGTTAAGGCCCACGGGCAGATCTTTCTCCGTTTTGAATCCATTCACTATATATATATATACTGTAATCTGCCCTAGCAACAGTCGTGAATGGCACGCGCCATTCACTCTACGGGAGAGAGAGTGTCTTTTTTTTGTATTGTTAGAAAAGACCGTTTGTGAATCTTTCGTAGGAAGGAGGTAAATGGCGCCTGCCATGTTAGACTAATCCGAACGCCATTCACGACCTTTGGGCTCGAGCGACGAAAGAAAGAATCCGCGTGGAGAAGCAGATGAGTATACTGAACATGTCGGTCTTTACTGGGAATTTGTGTGTCATGTTCGAAAACCCTAACTTTGATAGGCGAAAACGCGCTATAACATCTGTTGTGTGGGTCTGTTGAGATTGGTACCTGTTGTGTGTTTTATGTTCTTTACGCTGGTGTTTTGTCTGTTTGTGTTGTAGTTCCAGTTGTTGTCACTACCTTGTGACTACCCCTGTGCTTTGCATTCCTTCCGGTGTGTTTCGTGCCTCTCAACCCTTAGTCTATTCCTCTGTACTATCCTGGTCTAGTTCTTAAACTAACTTCGTATTCGTACTGGCAGCCCATCTACGAACCCAACCGACGTTTTAGCGCGTTTTTGTCTACCTTGGTTTTTTTGAGTCTGGTTGGATTGATTTTTGATTGATGATCTTTTTCCCTATGGTTTGTTTTTGATTCTTTCTCTAAAGTGGTGCGGGATCTTTATAATAATTTTTACATTTTAGCTTAGCTTGTCTTTCTTTTGAAGTTCCTACTTCCCTAACTTTCTTTCTTCAGGTTCTGTCTTTCGTATCGTAACAGTATCGCTATAGGGGAACCTATGTCTTTCGTATCGTAACAGTATCGCTATAGGGGAACCTATGGCTGGATTGAATCTGTATTGCTTATGGCCAGGAATCTATTCGCGTTGACCGGGGATTTGTGTTTCATCCCAGTCCTTATATTACTTATGTATGCTAAAACGCGCTATAACATCTGTTGTGTGGGTCTGTTGAGCTATCCCCCTTCCATTCACGACTGCGGTGCGATAGCGACGTGACTTAGCGCCCGCGCTTTGAGCTTTCTAGCCATGACTTGCTTCCCCCTGCTTATGTGGTCTATTGGAGAGATCGTTAAAAGCTGCCTTCTTGAATAGGGCTTCATACTTCCAATATTTTCTTTTCGTTTCTTATAAGATGATCCATGTTTGGTTAATTAAGAAACTCTGGTTTGTGTTGTATCTTGTGTTCCTCTGGCGGTGTGCCCGATCAGGTTTAGTGTTGTTTCCTCTTGTGTAAGAATTTCTTTCTTTACCCCCTACTCTAGCTTTGGCTATGGTATGTTATAGGGTTGCCTAAGTACTACAGTCCAAAATCAAGGGCACGTACTCTAAGACCTCAATTCCTTTTGCCGACGCGCGTTTTCGCTTAAGAAAAAGTGGTTGTTCCCGATCTGTTTTTGTGTCCTCTGACTTTGCTTGCTCATAAGTCTTTCCCAAGATGAGCTTTGGTCATGAGTTTTCCTCTAAAGATGTGTGGCTTTTGTATAGTAATTTTTGTCCCCAAATTGAAAAAAATCTTGAAAATGGATAGCGTGCTTCCTGCTTGGGGATTGACTGCTAAAGTGAACACTGGAACCAGGGGGGGGCGAGTTCTTAGACCTTGGCAGGGAAAACTATACATCAATATAGAAGGGCACCTACAATGGGAAAGACCTGAAAGTATAATCCATCCGTGATGAGAAGAGAAAACGGGTCTATAATTTGGTGTGTCTGGGCGTGTCAACGATAAGACAATGGACCGGGGAGTTGGGAGAGAAGGTAGAGGGCCCTTCTCATTTCTGGCTTTTATTCATTATTCATCAGGTTTTTAGTGGGAAATGAATATATCCAGCTAGCTACTCCCCTAAAATGCTAGTGTGTTTTAATAATCAGAAGGTGGGGTTCAAACTAGCTTTTATTCAGCCGGTTTTGAGGTGGCATTTAAGAGAGATTAAGGGGTCGACTTAATCTGTATTGGTTCGAGGCCTTGATGGGCATATTGGGATGCAAATAACTACCTTGGCACTACCAGTTGTATTTTGGCACAACCTATGGGATCGCATTATAGCTTAGCTTGTTGTAGTTCCTACTTCCCTAACTTTCTTTCTTCAGGTTCTGTCCGTATTGAGCTTTCGTATCGTAACAGTATCGCCTTAGGTTCCCCTATGGCTGGATTGAATCTGTATTGCTTAGGTCAATATTAAGTATTGCATTTCTTTCGTAACAGTATCGCCTTAGGGGTGTGGGATATTGCATTGCATTGCTCCCTATCCCTCGCTATCCCTCTCTATCCCTCCCCTCTCTATCCTATCCCTCGCATTTTCCATTCCTATCAATTCTTCCCTTGTCCGTTGTGTCTTTGTAGCTCTTGTCCGGTGTAGCTCGTGACGGGTATTATCTGGGTTAGGTACCCCCTCCCAGCCCGTCACCGAGCGGCTGGGCTATTCCTATCCTTATTATTCCTATCCCTTCTCTCCCTCTCTATTTCGATCCTATCATTCCTATCCGATCTGTCATCCCTTCTAGCTATTCCCTATTTGGTAGATGGCCAATCACCTTGGCACTACCTATTGTACTGCATTCTGACTACCTTGGCACTACATATGGTATTGGGCTTGCCGCAATACTATTTTCGGTGGGGAAGAACACTACGTCTGACCTGATCCCCATCCTAAAGGGGGTACGTAGGCAGCCTGATAAAAAAAGAAAGAAGAAGATAAATCAGGTTCGGTCAGAAGCAGCTACCTTGGCACTACATATGTTTGTGCATTTACCTATCTCTCCTTCTGTCCTCTAAAACAGATCGTGTTGAATTTCTCATTGATCTAAGTGTAAGAATTCCCTACTTGTTCTAATGGTATTTTCTAGGTTGGGTCACGTACTCAATAAGATAAGATAAAAGAAAAGAGTAAGACCTAAATTGCTTTTGCCGACCTCAATCTTAAGCGAAAACGCGCGGTATCCTTTAATAGGATTTTAATGTCTTTCTTATATTGGATTTGATTTTCCTCTAAAGGTGTGTGGGTCTTGGGGTTCCCCCTCCACCAACTTACCCAACCAACATACGTTCTTCGTCAGTATTTGCTCTAAAGGTGCTCATTTATTTATATTGGATTTGATTTTCCTTTCATGGCCTTTCCTTTCATGTGCTTTCTGTTGATTTTTGGTGGTGTATCTTTATATAGATTTATTAAATTTGACTTGATTGCCCTTCAGTCTAGTTATAGAGAATAGATTAGATCATTCCAGAACCATAGAATTGAATTGCATTTTTGAGACGTATATAGAGAACAATAGAGATCTGACTAGTGTTAGAGAGATCTTAGCAAAAGAAACGCTGCAAGTTCAAGCAAAAGCGAAATGCTTAACAACTTCAAATCTCGATGCTGTGCGCCGTCCACGCGGGATTGAATTCTTGTTGATCGATTGATTGGACCGACCCACTTACGCGTCGCAAAGGGTTGCCCTGCTAGCTTCGGGTGTACACACTAAGATCCAGAATGAGAGAACGAAGGGACGGAGATTTGTGTTGGTTACGATCGAGAGTGAGGGACGCCTAAAAGAAGATATTAGATAGTCCTAAGGGGCAAGTGTCCTGTTCATGTATTAAAGGTCCATATAGCAAGTCATGTTAATGTATTAAGGGTCAAGCTATTAATGTATTGTCTTGTTCGAAATGCTAACTAAGGGTCAAGCTAGCTCGAGCAGCTATCTCGATCTCGGTACCTATCCTCCCTTTCCTGAGGGTTCCTTTTGAGGTAGGGGGGCGCTGATCCCCTTATACTTATACTTTTTTTTCTAGTGGTGACTCTATCTCTATCACCCGCATCCTACTCTATCTCTATCACTGGCATCCTACTCTATCTCTATCCTATCACTGGCATCCTATCTCCCTTCTTCTGTCCCACGGACTGTTCTAATCCTTAGCCTTTCCTTTCCTATCTTCCTACTCTTTCTCTTCTCCGATCCGAAAAAGAAAGTTTTGTTTTGAAAAAAGAAAGCATTCGAATGGACCCTTTCAGTTCTCCCTAATGAGAAAATTCTCTAATTATGATTATGGGACAATAGCACTTGTGGGACAATAGCACTTGATGAAACTTTGCTGGGACCCCTTTCATTTCAACTTTCTGTGTTCACTTGTTCAATCAATTAAAATTGAGTTAGCACCATATTAGATATATATATATTGTTCAATTCCATTTGGGCTTTTGCGGCTGTTTCAGCTTCTGGGTCCTGCCTGTCTGGGTCCCGCCTGAGAGACTTCTCTCAGTTAGCCATGATTAAAAGATCTGTAATGGATATTACAAGGCAAGACAGATCTAAACTCATCTCATAGCTAAGAATTGTTTTTTCGACGAAGGACTAGTACGCTTTGGCACCACCCCACCGGGAAGGACTAGTACGCTTTGGCACCACCGGTTAGTAAGATAGTCAAGCTAGGCCGAGAGTTCTCACAAGGCTTTTTCCTTTGATTGAAAGCGCAAAAGTTCACTCAAGGGCATAAGTTCAGTCAGGATGGGAATGAAAGCACTTCATACATTACAAAGAATCAGCCCCTATATCGGTACCCTTTCAGTTCAGTTCTCACTTCTTCCCCTATATCGATCGGTACCCTTTCACCCTATATCGATCGGTACCCTTTCACCCTATATCGGTACCCTTTCACCCTATATCGATCGGTACCCTTTCAGTTCAGTTCTTCTAACTTCTTCCCCTTCTAACTTCTTCCCCTTCTCAACTTGACTTTCAGTCACTATATATCTATTTTCCTCACTTCCAGATTTTCCTCACTTCCAGTCATATCATTAACTGCAGCAGGGCACTTCCAGTCATATCATTAACTGCAGCAGGGTAGGATAATGGATCCGTTGCAGCAGGGTAGGATAATGGATCCGTTGGGTTAGGTGGTGCCGGGTCTCCATTCCATTATGACTTCCCAGGTCAATCCGTCAGAGATAGGTCGACCGTCAGAGATAGATCTACCGTCAGAGATAGGTCTACCGTCAGAGATAGGTCTACCGTCAGAGATAGGTCAATCCGTCAGATATAGGGTTAATTCAACCATCGCGTCAACGAAAGGCTACATACTGAAGCACGTCAGGTTCAGTTCCTTCAAGCAAGACCCCTTGTTTTGAAATAGCCATGGGCACCTTTCGTTATATTGATTTGAGAGTTTCTAACTCAAGATTCCTGCCAAAATTATGAGACTCTTTCTCTCTATCTGGACCACGAAACTTTCATTTACTATCTGGCTATCTGGACCACGAAACTTTCATTTACTATCTGGCTATCTGGACCACGAAACTTTCATTTACTATCTGGACCACGCAACTTTCATTTATGTTGATGCGCCCTAACTTTCGATCGCCTAACTTTCGATCAATCCAAACTCTTACACTAGAGGGTAGAACCAGCGGAGCATCTAGCCCTTTCCCATGGCTTTCCTATGGACGCTGCCCATAACAAAGGAGACTGAGAACATGGAAAACCTTTCTTTATCATATGCTTTTTTTGCCTTCCCCTTTCTTTATCATATGCTTTTTTTGCCTTCCAAGTAAGGAGAGGCTCAAAACAAGGGTCGAGTACTTTCCTTTACTGAAAGAAACCTTACGGTGAATTAAGACATAATGTTCTTGAACGACTGGAGGGAGATTAAAATTTGGATCACACTCATTATTTATAGTATACTCATATCAATAGCACTTTTCTTATTCTTGTTCTTTTCAGTATGTCTCGCGTGTCAAAGACTGATTCATTCGCTTCTCTCCCTAACTAGGGATGTTATATCATTCAAAACTACGAAAGATATAGAGCAAGAGGTCGTCAATGGAAAGACTCAATGGCACTCCGAGGTCGTCAATGGTAGACCTGGTCGTCAATGGAAAGACTCAATGGCACTCAGAGGTCGTCAATGGTTTCGGGTTATCCCTCTAGCAAGAGATCGTCAATGGTTTCGGGTTATCCCTCTAGCAAGAGGTCGTCAATGGTTTCGGTTTCTCCCTCTAGGGAGAGGTCGTGCAAGATATAGAGCAAGAGATCGTGCAAGATATAGAGCAAGAGGTCGTGCAAGATATAGAGCAAGAGATCGTGCAAGATATAGAGCAAGAGGTCGTGCAAGATCAAGATATAGAGCAAGAGGTCGTGGTACACCATTGACTCTTTCCTTAGCTTATATGTTCCTTAGCTTATATGGGGTGGAGCTCTTTAACCCTCAGAAGCTTATATGGGGTGGAGCTCTTTAACCCTCCGAACTTCTGACATTCCAAATCTTCTTCCTCCCAGCTAAAGCTTTTTCCCATTCATTTCATTAGAATTGCATGTCTAAAGCATAGATCTCCTTAAGGGGACTGAAACTTGAATTGAATCATTCGGAGCATTCATTCAATATCCGATTACATACCACAAATCTGAAGAGCAAAAATTGTAATCTTCATAAGGGCGACTTCATAAGGGCGAAGAAAAGGGGCGACTTCATAAGGGCGAAGAAAAGGGGCGAATTCATATATCTTATATTCGTCTTAGACGCGCTTTCCTAGCTTATATTGGTCTTAGACGCGCTTTCCTAGTTCTTCTTACTAAGAGTGATTTAACTGAAGTTTCCTAGTTCTTCTTAGAGTGATTTAACTGAAGTGATTTAACTGAGTGAGGAGAATCAGTGTTTCACGCGATAAAACATCTTAATAAAGAGTCAATTCCATTCCCACCGACAAAGCCGCAAGGAGCGGGAGAAAGAGAGGAGCTAATCTCCAGTCTTTGAGCGGCGAGAGGGGCGATCTCACTTCAATTCAATAAGGTAGTAGTGACAACAAGGTAGTAGTGACAACAAGGTAGTAGTGACAACTTCATCTAATATAATCATTGTTTGCGACGTGAATAAAGAAAGACTCACTCAAATCTATAACAGAAAAACACTATCAAATGCTAAAGAGAGTATCCCTACCTAGAGAGTCTCCCTACCTATGCTAAAGAGAAGTATCCCTACCTAGCCCTACCTAAATTAGATTGGATCAGCCCCTATCCAACAATTACAGTATTGCGTATTGCGAGCTCCTTAATCCTATCCTACTCCGTCGAGATTGCGAGCTCCTATCCTATCCGAGATTGCGAGCTCCTATCCTATCCTACTCCGTCGAGTACTTATCTTCCCTCACCTTCTCAGTCGAGCCCATCGGGGATAGCCTTTGGTCGTCTCACTCATGACATTCCCAATTAGGTGACCCTAGCCAGAAGGACAAGTCAGTACTAAGAACTGGAGATGCACTAATATCACATTCATTAGTAAGCTTGCTCCTAAAGGAGCTGACCCGCACTGTTTCGGAGGGAAGAAAAAGATCGGAAATTTGAAAGAAAATAGATGATATGCACTTATGTAATTCCAAATATGGATAAAGAAGACTACCAAGGAGAAAAGAATCTTTCTCTCGTTAGGGACCCTCTCCGACGAACTTACTCTAAATCTAAGGGCTCGCGCCTCAAGAGCTCCTTGAATTCTAACTGGACACATCTTCAATTTCAACTTCAGTGCCTCTTTCAGGTGAAGGCATAAAAGAAAATATATAGTAGAAAGAAGCGTTTTTTTCGCCCAAACTGACTACGTTAGAGTAATCTATAGAGGTCCCTTATAAAAACTTAAGTAGGAAACCTGCCTAAACAGACTAGGTTTGAGATAACAGACTAGGTTTGGGATAGATTAATTAATCTAGGTCTTGTGGAAAGTGTGAAACCCATGTTTTTTTCTAGGTCTTGTGGAAAGTGTGAAACCCATGTTTTTTTGGCATAAAGTGACGCCTCAGTATATTTTATCTAGGTTAAAGTACGATGCTAAGGACTGCTTTTCTTGTGCCCTACTGAGTAGGCTAGTAAGTATGAATTCCTTTATTCAAAAGAGTAAGAATTGAGTAACTACGTCTACTGGCTTTCCTTCCTCTGTGGGTGCCTTCTATCTGTTTGTACTCTTTTAAGGTTTATTGACCCTGGAACCCCAGTTTTTTCTTTCCCTTAGCTCTAATTTGTACATTAGCCCTTGCTTTACTGAAAACTGGAACCCCCGTTTTGCATTTAGCCGTGCCTACTCTTTTATTTGGGCTGTAACCCTTACCTGCGGAAGCGTTCCTTTCCTTTAGTGAGGAACCCCCGGAGGGAAGTAATCTTAGAAGTTTGACTCTTGTTAATGGCTTGCGTACGAATCCCTAAGTGGAGGGCAAAACTGCGTTGTAGCGCGCGAACTTATAAGTATGGGGCCGTATCATTGGTTTTTTAGTTGGGCCTAGATCCTAATTTCTGAGTAGTATAAATTTCTCCCTCTATTGTACCTCTGGAGTTTAAACCCCGGGAGGGAAGTGCCTCTAGCTCGATGGTACGTTACGTGGAGTTTCAACCCTTCGACGGTATCACTCCTCTATTCTAGAACCCCGATAACTGGCTCCCCTCTATCTGTAGGAGAGCTCTAAGGCTTTCCTCTATCTGTACCTCCTGGAAGGGTGTTCCTCTATCTCGCAACCCCGAAAGTCGTTCCTCTATCTCGAGCTCGAGTACTAAGACGGTCAAAACGCAAGGACGGTCAAAACGCAAGGACGGTTGAAACCGAAGGACGGAAACTCAAGGAGGGTAAAGAACCCTTACAACGGTACTCTATCTGTTAAGTATGTAATGAATAAGAACTCCAAAGCGGAGGAAGTCCTAAACTCCAAAGCGGAAGAGCTCAGTCCTAAACTCAAAAGCCCAGGAGCTAAGGATCAACCTTCCCTCCTCGAGATATAGGAAGGACCTAATAGTCTGAAGCCCTACTGAGGAGCAACTGAGCCCCCAGGATCACCTCTCCAACATCCGAAGACCCAGGAACTGCACCAGCATTTCCTTTAGCAACATTTAAGTCAAGAACTTGAGCACCAGAAGCAAGTCAAACTTTCAAAAGGAGCTACTTTTAAAGCCAGATTTGAAGTACGAAGTGGTAAGTATAATTCTGATGGTAGAAGTCTTTCCTCATTATCGGAATTGATGACTTATTGATATATTGCTCGCTACTCTGTTGCTCGCAACTCAAAAGCCGAAGGTGCAGAAGCCGCAGCCCTAAGGAATGCTTTCTTTATCCGTACTGCGTAGGCTACTAAGGATGTCAATCCTTTACTCAAGAGCCGTAACAGTGGGAACTCCAAGAGCGACAGTGGGAACAGTAGCAGCCCCAACACCTATTGGTATAGTGTACCTAAACTACGGCTGGAAAGCCAACAACTCAAAAGCAGCAACCTTAGGAACAATAGGATTAAATATCCTTTACTCAAAAGCAGCACCAATAGCAACTGCAACAGCAGGAGCAACTAAAACATCAGGAACTGATTCTGAAGTGAGAGGTTCAAAAGCATTTACTGAGTCTGCATCACCAGAAGCAACTAAAACTAAGGGAACCCTAGGAACAACAACTTTGAAAGCCCCAACTGATGATACGAATTTAGCAACAGATTCTTCTACAAGAGCTACTTACCTAATTTAGCTACTCCAAAAGCTACAGAGGATTCTACTTTAGCAACTGAGGATGATACTTTAGCACCAGGAGCTACTTTGAAAGGAACAACTGATGATACAGTAGCAACAGGAGCTACTTTGAAAGCACCAATTCAGTCTACTACAGCCCAAGAGCTACTATACCGACCGCCCTCAAAGAGGAGCTAACGCCCTACTCAACAGCCTCGTACCCTTCCCTTCGCAATACTCTATACCTATATTCTATACCTATATTCTATACCAGCTCTTCGCCAATCGACAACCCCGAAGTGAGTGCTAGAGATAAAGGACTGTTCAATTACTATATTAGCAAACCAAACCTTTGAAGTGATCCCATATATCTTGTTTTCTATCCTTAGCTTCGGTTTCCCATCTCAACCACTACTGACAAATCAATCGGTGGCTACTCCCTCATCGCCTCACTTCTTAAAGCAGCTATCGAACTGCTCTCTTCAGAAACTCTGATCCTGTAGTCACGATCTCACTGCCCTCTAATATAGATCATCTAACTCGAGTACTTGTATGCGCTAACGATAGTCTATTCTAAAATCTATCTTTCATTCACTCACTCAATGCGGTCCGGCTTGCCTTGCTTAATTAAGCAGTCTTGGCTTGGATTCCTTCACGATCATAAGAAGGATAAACCACCAATTCAACTCAGCCACTGTAATAGTTTGAGAATGGTCTCAACGAATCCTTTACTTTAGAATTCTCCTTAAAAATCCCTTATGTTGAGCGAGACCCATCTTACCTTTCCAGGTTGAGCGATACCCATCTGACCTTTCCAGGAAAGAATTCAGCACCGACTGCTTCCCACGCTCCTATCGCAAGAGTCCTCTAATAGCTGGCTCTCCCTTTTGACCACAACTGAGTCTACTATATCTCATACTAATCAATAAAGAACACACACTGCACTCTAATAAGTCCTCATTCGATACACACTTAGTTCTTTAGGATCTACTGTTAAAGTACCATAAGAAAAAAGGCTAAATGGGTCTAGCTTGACTAAGATATAGGTTCTAAATCCTGACTAATAGTCGGATAGGAAGAGAGAGAGAGCTTCGGTATGATGCACTGCTTAGTCCTAGTCTCTCTTATCTTTACATCATAATTGTACTCTGAACCACCCTTTGTAAGATCATAATTGTACTCTGAACCACCCTTTGTAAGATAGTTATACATTCCCTTGTCTCAACTGTCATCAGTCTACTACTCTATCGGTAGCAGCAGATGTAGTGCAGTCTACTACTCTATCGGTAGCAGCAGATGTAGTCGAGTACTCGTCAGAACCTCTGAATCCTTTATTCTGAACCTCAATCCCTGCCCGCCTCGAGTTAAAGGTAATGGCTCTTAAAGCCCGCCTCGAGTTAAAACTAACCCATCCTTGTATCCCAAAGACAGGAATCCCCAAATGGGTCAATCCGATATAGTTGAATCCCCTTCTCAATGGTCTTTTCAAAGAGTGTTCGACCTCTCAAGCGTACCCTACGTCTGTTGAAATTCTATACCCTCTTGACCCTAATGCTGGAATCCCCCAATTGCCGGTGATGGTACATCCACCTCCAATTCATCAAAGTAATAGGACATCCACCTCCAATTCATCAAAGTAATAGGAAAAGAAATACGAAAAGCCCAAACCAGCCCATCCGGTCATGTACAACCCGACAGGCCCTACCGCAACCCGACAGGCCCTTTAATCAATCCTTTCATCATCAAACTAACCCTTCATGGTATCCTACTTACTGTAAGACCCCATACTCAAGAGTTTACTCAACGCAAGCATCAATCCTTGAATCAAAAGGATACGTCACAGCCAAGCTTTCTGGTAGCAGCTAAATGTTTATATACGAGATTGTGTCTTATGTTATTATACTACTAAAGGGGCCCCATGCCATCATCCTCAATCCCTCTTATCGCTCTTGTTGCTCCTCTCTCGATTTCTGTATTCCTTGCATTTGGCTCTATTTCCGTACTGTATCTTCTACTCATGATTGCCTCTTCTTGGGTTTCTCTACCTTGCATTTGGCAAAATTCTGCTGATGTAACGACGTGAATTACGCTCAGCCATGAAAGAACAAAATTCTGCTTTAGGGCTGGGGCCGGACTGTCTTTCCTGGCATATGTCTTTGCAGCTGTCATTTCGATCGATACCTGGCATTCACTCCTCTGCAGTTGAGGGCATATGTCTTTGTTCGGTTTCTCTACCACGCATTTAGCTCTATTTCCGGACTGTATTTGAGTGCATATGTCTTTATTGATTTCAGGTTGTTTGAACGAGTGGTTGTCTAGTCGACAGCCACGATGCGAGGTCAGGAAGTACCCTTTTCTAGAACTCAATTCAAGCTATAAAATAGGGCTTAATGCCTAACACCCCCTACTCAACTCAAGAGCGGACTCAACACAACCATCAATCCTGGAATAAGAAATTGAAGACGTCAGGCAATCCCAAATAGAGGAATACCCCAATACGGCAAATCAATTCAAGGAAAAGAGGTTACTCAATTCAAGTGTCACCCAATCTCTATACTCAAGATCGGACTCAACCACTCACATCGACTGAAATGTAATCTGTATATTCAACCCTCAATCCTGGAATAAGAAATTGAGCACGTCCTTCAATCCCATCAACTCAAAACATAAATACCAGAATCTCCAATCCTTCAATCCCATCAACTCAAAAGAGAAATACCAGAATCCCCCATCCTTCAATCCCATCAACTGAAATACCAGAATCCCCAATCCAGTACTGTAAGTAGACGTCACATCCAGCAATCCCAAATACGGGAATACCTAATATTGGAGTCTTTGATTTACGAAAGGTATTAAAAGCAGCACACGTTCGGGTATACGAAAGAAAGTAATACGAAAATAATGGAATCTAGGAATCCCAAAATAGAGTTTAGCTTCCCATCAGTACCTCCAAGGTGGAGCCTAATACAAGTCAACCCCAGTTCAATCTAATCTCTCTACTCAACTCAACCTCCAAGAATATAAAACTAACCCATCCTGGTATACTCCTGACAGGAATACCCAAATACAATAGATCCCTCAACCATGCCATACATCTAATACTCATCCAATAGCAGTTCAAATGCCAAAAATCTAATCTATTTCACCAAACAGATAACATCAAATACAATTCCAATACCAGTTGAAATGCCAAACATCAAATACAATTCCAATACCAGTTGAAATGCTAATCCCAATCCTCTCCCTCCAGCGCCTGCCATCCCTCTGCTCTGCTCTGCTCTCCGTCCCGACCCATTCCCTCTGCTCTGCTCTGCTCGTACCTTTGGAAATGGACTGTCCTCTTTCTGAGCGTCCCGACCCATTCCCTATGCTCTCCGTCCCTAGAAGTAATCTCCGAGGACTATCGTATAGGTATTTTATGTTATGTTAGGTGAGGGGAGTATAGAGATTATCTGTTAGGCATTAATCCCTCCTAGGGGGGCGTAGAAGATGGATTCAGCATGATGGCATGGGGAGTACTAAGTATGATTGGGCCTTCCGGACCTCGCTTCGTGGCTCGCGACTAGCCAACCACTCGCTCAAACAACTGTCCTTTCTCTCTACACTCACTTCGGTGGACCCCTCGGGCCCACCTCGTTCAAACATCTTTACAGATTGGAATATATTCGTGGGAGGGCATGACACGTCATTCAGTTCAGCGAACTCGTGTCAGTAGGTCCATTGGCCGGAGGTCGGAGATCAGTTCTTATTATAAGAGAAACGAAAGGAGTGCGCTTTAGGGAAGAGAAACGAAAGGAGTGCGCTTTCGGGAAGAGGTGGAGTGAATGGCTCAAGGGATCCTCTATCGCATTCAAGTCCTGGTGAACTCAATTCTTGTGAGTGGGAAGCGAGGGAAGGCAACACATTCATAGTATAAGACAGCACCCTACCGCCCATATCGACGAAGCTCTTACGTGAGAATGCGAATAAAGAGTCTTGACAGCGAAGGAGCCAGAAGGTAGAAGTAATGAAAATCAGAGAATGAAGGGCCAGGAAGAGGGAGGTTAACAAAAAGATTAGGTAACTCGGTACCATAGGGGAAAACTTCAGCGCAGCGAAATCTTTGCAATGGCCAGTCAAGTCAAGTAATCTAATGGTCAGACCAAGGAGGAGGCTAACTGGGGGGCAGGAAGGGCACGACCCACTCAATCCGAGGTCCGAGTTAAAGGTGCGAGTCGACTAAGATAGACCATGAGCGTCAGACGTCGGTCAGAGGGACAGTTGTATTACTCGTACTATGCTATGCTACACAGGTTTGGTTTCTTTCTATATAGTAGACTAAGATGTGCTACACGGGTTTGGTTTCTTTCTATATAGTAGACTAAGATGTGTGCTAATGTTAGATAGATTTAGTGCCCTCATTATATAGTTCGATTCTCTGGCCTCTGAGCTGGTTTTCTGTGCAGCTATCATCCTCAATTTCTGAGTTGTAGAAATTTGTACACTAATTGTGGTAGCTAAAAGCAAGGAATGTTACCTCTATTGAAACTCTAAACCCCTAACTCGAACTACCCAAACTCGAAAGCCATTTTTTTCTTTCGTTCCTTTATATCCCTACCGTTGTCTGGCCGTGCGTGTACTATTATTTGATTCCTGTATTTGATATTTGATTCCTGTATTTGATTCCTCTCTTGCTATTTGTGAAACTCGAAACCCCGTTTTCGTTCTTTTTGTGAAACTGGAAACCCCTTCTAAACTCGAAACCCCTAAGTGTGAGTTCTATTCCTCAACTGTAGACCCTTTAGGTGCCTAAAGTGGAAACCCAAAACCTTCACCAATTCGACTAACGTCTCACCTATCCAGTGGGTACCCTTCCCTTCCGTTCAGCTCTTCGCCAATCGACTAACGTCTCACCTATCCAGTGGGTACCCTTCGCCTTGGGTTGGGGTTGGGTATGGTATCACCTCTTATAGTAAACAGGGTTGGGGTTGGGCCATTCGAGTTGGGGTTGGGCCATTCGAGTTGGGGATGGGGCCCCTTTTGATGATAGAGTCTTGAATGGAGTATTGAATTGAAGTGATTGAGTATTGATGTTTTGAATGGAGTATTGAAGTGATTGAGTATTGATGTTTTGAATGGAGTATTGAAGTGATTGAGTATTGATGGTTGGGGCCCCTTTTACTTGTATAATTTCATTTGAAGAAATCTCTTATCTTATATAAACATATAAATCTCTTATATAAATATAGTACCATCAGCTTTGAAGTTAGGTATCCGATCATAGTACCATCAGCTTTGAAGTTAGGTATCCGATCATGGAATTGGGATTCCATTAATAGGGTATTCCTGTAATTGGTATCCCCTGACGTGTTCAGTTATTTGTATTCCAGGATTGATGGGTTGGGGTATGGCCTTTCAGGTTTAGCATGACCAGCTGGATGGGTTAAATTTGTATTCGAGGATTTTGTATTCCAGTATTTAGGATTACAGTCTGTGGTATACCCGAACGGGTTCCTTTTTTCTTCAATTCAAGGATTCGGGATTCCGGGATTTGTGGATTCCATTATTTTGGTATTCCTGTCAGTAGTATACCATGAAGGGTCTTCCTGTCAGTAGTATACCATGAAGGGTTCGTTTTTTCTTCTAGGATTGATAGCCAAGATTGATGGTTGGGCCTTTCGAGTTGGGGTTTAGCCTTGTTTCTGCTTTTTGAGTTGGGTCCGTCCTTTCTGTTTGTGGATGACCTGCGGGATAGGTTCAATTTGTATTCTAGGATTGAAGGGATTCCTGGATTGAGGATTGAAGGTTGTTCAGTCGATGTGAGTGTAAGTATTTATATTGATCTGGCAGTTACTTATATTGAATTTACTCTGGCAGTTACTTATATTGAATTTACTATAGTATAGAGATTGAGTAACCTCTTTGAATTGAGTTGAGTCCGCTCTTTTAAGTATTGACCTTTGATCTGGGTTTGAGTAGAGTATAGAAAGATCTAAGACTGAATGAAGCTTCTTAGGGGCGAAGAGCTGCCTAAACTAAAGTAATATTGGGAAGGGTACCCACTGGATAGGTGAGACGATAGTCGAAGGGATGACAAAGGAATTTATAAAAAGAAAAGTTGTACTTCCCGTGTTTTTCGCCTAAACTAACTTTTCGCAGGGAAATCGACAACAGAATTTATTTGAAGTTGTACTTCCCGTGTTTTTCGCATAAAGATAATTTGCTTAAGCAAATGTTCCCTAAGTTCCAAAAAAGTTGATCTCTTTAAATTCGCTTTTATCAAATCAAATTTGTGGCACTTTCACTGAAATTCACTTTCCCCAAAAAAAACATCTGAAGCCCTATAAGTATGATCACTAGCCCTCCTATCCCTATAAGTATGATCACTCGCACCTTCGCGCCGAAGACCCGAGGATGCTCTTTCCTTGTGCCCGAGTAGTCTAATTACATAGTCTAATTACAACCCGGCCTCAAAAGGCGAGGAGTGCCTCAACTCCAAAGCCGAGGACAGTAGGAACAGTAACTCCTGCGGGGTCAGCCCCCCTATCTACTACAGGAACTGTACCAGCGACACTAGACTCAAAAGCAGCACTAACGTAAACAGCGGAAGCCTTATCTACTTTAGGAACTACTTTTCAAGCCCCAACTGCAACAGGCGAAGACCTAGAAACACTGGGAACTGTCCCAGCCCTAAGTGAGTCTACTTTTTTAGCAACATAGGATTCTGAAGTTAGAGGTTCAAAAGCCCCAATCAAAGGAGCCCTACCAGCTGCAAAGCAACTCGAAGTAACTTTTCCAAAGGCAGCACCCGTAGGAACTCAAATAGCATCTATGTAGTCTGCGTCTGCAATCGGATGTTCAAAAGCCGCAACTATTGGCCGTAACACTAGGAACTCTAAGAGTAGCCCTGTTGGCCTGTAAAGCCTGACCAGTGGCACCAGCCGTAGCAACAGTAGCCCCCGTAACTGTACCAGCCCCAGCTATAGAGTATATAGTAACTTCTAAGAGTAGCCCCTGTGTATACGCCTGTAGAGTAGCCCCACCCCAGTGTACTCAAAGGAGCATGCATGAGCATCAGTAGCAACAGTAAGTATTCAATCCTCAGCCGCCCCAGTAGCTACTTTTAAGGAGTCCTTTTGAGCTACTAATTTAGCTTCTTGAAGTGATGGGTCTAATTCTGATGGTAGAAGTATGTCCTTAGTTCCTTAGTTTCTTACTCCTGTATTCCTTTGGTCGCAACCGAGTTGCTCGGAAAAGAGAGGGGGTGCCGCGTGAGGATGCGTGTGCTAGTATTTGACTAAGCAGGTGCATCCTCAAGAGCCGAGGACCCAGCATCCCTAGGCTTAGGCTTAAAAGCCGGATCTACTTTTTCAACTAAGGAAGCTACGGAAGCAGCATCACCAGTGCCAGGCCAGCCTCAAGAGCAAGGCAAGACCAGCTGCAGCAGGAATTTAGGAACAAAAGCCGGATCATCTACTTTAGCCGCAACTTTTTAAGCCCCAACTGCAACAGCTACTTTAGGAACAACTTCAGGATCGACATCCCTAGGAAAAGCTGCCTCTCCTTTAGCCGCAAAAGCTACCTCGACTTTAGCTACTAAGGAAGCTACGGAAGCATTAGTAGCTCCAGCATCCGCAGATTCTTCTCCTTTAGGAACTATAGGAACTACTTTGAAAGCAACATAGGATTATGAAGTGCGAGGTTAAAAATTTCTAATTGAGATACTTTTTTCAAGTAGCAGCTGATTATCCTTTTGCAACTGTTGAAGCTGCCCCAGAGTCTTCTACTTTAGTAGCAACTGCTGTAGCACCAAGAGTGGGAACTGCCCCATCGCGAAGGTAGTTTCCTTTAGCCCCAACTAAGGAAGCCCCAACTGCAACAGCTACTTTATCGCCAACTGCTGGAGCAGAAGATTCGACTTTAGCCCCAACTAAGGAAGCCCCAACTGAGTCTCCTTTAGGAGCTTTTGCCGCACCTAATTTCTCTCCTTTTAAAGGAGCGGCTGCGTCACCTAATTTAGGAACCCTACCAGAGGATTCTACAGTGGGAACAACTTCTGAAGCCCTACCTTATTCTGAAGCCCTACCTGATTCAGAAGTGAGTGGTTTCTCAAAATTATCCCCAGAGTCTTCTACTGAAGCTGCCCAGGGTATTCTACTGAAGCAGGAACGGAGTCTTCTACTTTAGTACCAACTTCCCCATCCCGAACTTACCTAGCCTGAAGGTAGTTTAGCAACTCAAGGAAGGAACTGCACCAGCTGCCCTAGATGATTCCTACTTTAGGACCAACTTCCCCAGCCGCCCCTGATTCTGGTTCAAGAGAAGCCTTTACTTTAGCGACTTTTGAAGCGGAGGCTTCTCCTTTTTTCAACTAAGTAAGGAACGGCTACTTTATCATCATCCCGAGCATCCCTACCTTTTGCATCCCCAACTGTGTCTTCGACTTTCGGACCTATTTTTTTTCAGCAATTGAAGGAACTACTGCACCAGCCTCAACTGAGGAATCTACTTTAGGAACTCCTCCAACAGCCCTAGCGCCAGGAACTTCGGGAGCAGCAGTCTTTAGCAACAGGAGCAGCAGGAGCATCAGCTGCCCTAGGAACAGGAACTGCAGTAGCGGGAGCCCTAGAAGCCCCAACTTTAGCAGCACCAGAAGATTCTTAAGTGCTAGGTTCAAAGGCAGCCGATTACTAACTATGGGAACTCAGCATCCCTGGACTTACTAACAGCAGGATCGACTTTCGCCCCAGCTGCAGGATCTCCTTAAGCCCCAACTGCACCAGCTACTTTATCCCCAAAAGCCGTATCGACTTTTGCACCTAAGGAAGGAACTGCCCCAGCATCCCTTGGGGATTCTACTTTTTTATCTGCCCCAACTGCAACAGCTACTTTATCATCATCTACTTTATCATCATCCCGAGCATCCCTACCTTTTGAAGCACCGGAGGAGTCTCCTTTCTCTACTTTAGCCCCAACTGAGTCTTCTACTGAATCTGCCCCATAGGCTTCTACTGAAGCTGCCCCAGAGGCTTCTCTCCTTGAGGAAGAACTGTACCAGCTTCCCTAGGTTCTACTTTGTCACCTGCACCAGCAACAACTGATTCTTAAGTTAGAGGTGCAAAAGCCCCTCTCTAATGGATATACTTTTTCAAGCAGCAGCATCCCTAGACGACTCACCACCAGGAGCGGCCCTAGTATACTCAGACTCGAGAGCAGCCCTACTTTATTTACTAGTAAGGAGCACCAATGTACTCACTAACAGCAGCTCTATTGCCAGCTCCAAAGGCATAGTCTGAAGTGTCATCTCGAGTGACAGCTCCAAAGGCAATAATGGAGGAACTCAAATCAGGATCCCTAGGCTTAAAAGAAAAGGCCGGATCGACTTTCTCAACTAAGGAAGCACCGGAAGCTACTTCCCTAGCTACAGTTTTCAATAGCGGGAGCCCTAGCTACTTTAGCCCTACCAGATTTATCGACTTTAGCCCTAGCCACAAGGTAGTCTACTTTATCCCTACCTGAGTTTGAAAGCCGCAAAAGCCGTATCTCCTTTATCCGCAACTTTTGAAGCCCCACCTTAGTCTGAAGTGAGTGGTTCAAAAGCAACGACTTTCTCTCCTGAGGCTGAAGCCCTAACTGATTCTTCTACTTTAGCCGTACCGAATTTATCCACAAATGCAGGAGGGGATTGATCTCAAGCCCCGAATTTGGTTCTACTTTGCCTTAGGAGTTGCTTACCAAAATGAGAGTCTGAGTCTGTTTTTGATGTTTCAAAAACGGATTGAAATGAAAAGTATATAGTGATCATTGAAGTAATACTAGCTTCGCTTAATGACTTCGCCTCGCTACTTCTCCTTCAAATCCTTCAAAGTCGAAGTGCGTGACAGATTCGTTTTTTATGGTTAGCGACCGTCGCTGTGTGTATTCATATAGTTTAGGCTAAAAGGTTCGACCTATGCACTTTCCCTAAGCCGACCCAGAACCTAAGCAGACACAGACAATAAAATAGCCACGCCCCACATAGCCGGCATAGACGCAGACCCGTACCCTATTAGTCCCAACTAGCAGCACCAGCAACTCCCACGCCTTAGCAAGCCCCAATAGCTCCAGTAACAACAGTACCAGCTACAGAAGTAACCACTTGAAACTTCAAAAGAAAACAACCTTAAGGAAGGCATGAAGTGCTTGGTCCACTTGCTACTTAGCTTCTTAGTAGTTCCCACATTACTAGCTCTAACAACGGTAGTAGTACTAGCAGCTACACTAGACACACTAGCCATACTAGTCGTACTCCTCATTCTGATTCATCTAGTTCCCATTTTAGTTGCTACTTTTTTGGTTTGCTTCGGAAGCCTCAGCTTACGCTTATGGTGGGTATGAGTAGTTATATTTATTTAGTACCTGTCCATATGTCTTCCAATCGCCAACTTAAAAGTTCAAAGAATGAAACTTTTGCTCACCTATCGTAATAGCCTCGCGGTAGATAGTAGTTTAGTTCACTCCTTCGTTTCGTATGTCTCCACTCTAGGATAGTTGTATTGTCAGTTATGTTGATGGCCCAGGCGGCCAAGGTAAGTTTGGGGTGCGTGGATTCGTTCCTAGCTTTTCTTGTCTGCCTTTCAGGACCTGGGCAAGAGTACACCCCTTCCCTTCGTTCAGCTCTTCGCCCCTGACCTGTACAAGGAAAACCTGTGACGTAGCATAAGTAAAGTGTATTTAGGGTGCTTGACTCAGTAGCCGCACCAGTAGCAACAACAGTACAAGCCGGGACTAAAGGAGCCCCCTTGGGAGCCGTAGCCGCGTCATTCTATAATAGCCCTACTAGTAGCAACACCAGACCAGCTTCACTAGCGGTAGCTGCCGTAGCCTCCATAGCCGCAGTAAGTTCAGTAGCAGCCGTGGCACCAACATCATTAGGAAGAGTAGCTTCAATAGTATCCCTATTAGCATTGGTCAGAGTAGTATTCCCTTTTTTGTTGCAAAAGCCTAAGGAGCTCCTCCTTTTGAAGTCTTATTTGCAGTAGTTTTGAGTTTTAGGTCTAATGATTCTGGGGTGAGTATGTGTTCATTACCTTTTCTGTATTCTTCCTGATGACATTGCTCGCAACGAGTTGCTCGCAACTCTTATGTTAAGTGTTAAGTGTGGTAATTTTTGCATAGTCCTTTCCTTGAGTTCGGAACCCCCGGAGTGGGGCGAGGGGGGAGTGGAAGTTATTAATTGAGTCGTTAGGTTTTCGTTAATGGCGCACGTACGAATCCCTAGTGGTAGGCTCAAACTTAGTTTTCGCACGTGTTTGCCTATAGAATAATTAGTTTTTGAGTTCTGGCTTCGTCCCAATTTGTGAGTTCGGTAAATTTGTCCCTTCATTGTACCTATGGAGTTTAACCCCTAGGACGGTATCACCAAAGGGTAGTTGCAACCGAAGGAACGGTTTTCCTCTGTCCAGTGGCACCAGTAGTACCTTTTTTGCGAGTGCCGTATTGAGTAAGTTTTTTTCAAGAGGCACTTTTGAAGCCCGATTTGAAGTTAGAAGTGCCGGGTCTAATTCTTCTGCCGGGTCTAATTCTTCTGATGGAAGTGTTTCCTTAGTTCCTTAGTTATTCCTGTATTCATTCCTTTGCTCGCGAGTTGCTCGCAAAAGAGAAGGTGTGACGCGTTAGGGTATTCTGTATGTTTGCCTGTGCGAGTATTAGAGTAGCCTTAGGAACTTCAACAGCCCTAGTAACTGCACCAGCCGGATCCGAGGCCCCAGCACCCCTAGGAGCAGTGCCTGAAGTGTGAGCTTTTTCCAAAGGCGTCAACACTAGGAACTCTAGCGGCTGCATCCCTTTATTAAAGCCGGATCTACTTTATTTTATCTCCAAAAGTTGCCTCGACTTTGTCCCTAACTTTTGCAACAGCAGTAGGATTCTTTTCTACAGTGGGAAGAACTGTCCCATCCCTAGCTGCCCCATCGCTACCTTTTTAAAGCTGCAACTGCAACAGCAACTTTAGGAGCAACTTCTGGATCGACATCTCTATGAGAAGCAGTATTTACTTTTATCTCTAACTGCGGGATCTACTTTTGCGGCAAAAGCCGGAAATACTTTTTTAAAACTAAGGAAGCCCTGTGGGCAACTGTCCCATCCCTACCGTATTTATGGGGAAGCCCTACCTCTGGTTCAAGAGCCCCGACTTGATGTACAAATTTATCAACAAATGCGGGAGTCAATTTCGGTACTTTTTTCAATCCCCGAATTTGCCTTCAAATCCTTCAAAGTAGAAGTGCGTGACTGTTTTGTTTTTTACGGGTAGCGCAATACCATCATTACTTTGGCCCCACTGTACTGACCAACTGCGTCAACTCTGTACTCAGTAGCAGCACGCCTTTACTTGCCAACAGAGCAGTATACCCAGTGCCAAGAGCAGCCTAACCAGTAGTGTACTCAATAGTAAGAGGAGCCCTCCACCTATTATTATCCCTATCTAAGTTTGAGCAGTCTTACCTTTGTCACAGCGTCAGTAGCTCTAGCCTTTATGGTACCTCTCTAGTATGTTTTCTTGCTAGCCATCATAGTAGTTGTCATTCTGATTTCTACTACTATAGCTTTATCGGGGTAGGCAACTCCCACTCTAACGCAACTACTCTTTATTCTAACGCAACTACTTTATCGGGATTCGTGAGCAACTACTTTATCGGGGTAGGCAACTCCCACTCTAACCCCCATATCGGGGTAGGCAACTCCCACTCTAACAACCATTGGATCTGAAACCGCGGCCATACAACTCCAAGAGCCGAGATAGCAGCAGCTCTTCCTTCAGCAGGAGCAGAAAGAGAAAACTAAGGGAATGCCTGTAAAACATAAGCACTTCCTCCCCTCCAACTGCAACTGGAACTGCAACTACAACTGTAATTGGAACCTTTTTACCCAGAGAAAGAAGTAAGAGCTCGCCTGGCACGACATGCAGAGAAAGAAGTAAGCTCGCCTGGCACGACATGCAGAGAAAGAAGTAAGCTCGCCTGGCACGACATGTAACGGAACTTCGAAGGGGCGAAGAGCTGCCTAAACTAAAGTAATATTGGGAAGGGTACCCACTGGATATAGATAGGTGAGACGATAGTCGACTGGCGAAGAGCTGAACGAAGGGAAGGGGATGCTCAACTAAATGGGTTTACCACCCGGCTCCCATTCAACTAAATCGGTTTACCACCCGGCTCCCAAAGAAAGATAGTGAGACCTATTCTATTATCCCGGATCGCCCGCCTATCAATTGTCCCTATCCGGATCGCCCGCCTATCAATTGTCCCTATCCGGATCGCCCGCCTATCAATTGTCCCTATTACCTATTAGGGAGTATATGTCCCTATTAATCTTACTTATTCTATTTCAACACTAGATTCCCTAATTTCAACACTAGATTCCCTGCTTTGCTAGGACTAGATTCCCTGCTTTGCTAGGGTTTGATTATTATTTACTCGGGAACTGGTCGTTAAGGTTTGATTATAATTTACTCGGTACTCGGGAACTGTTCGTGGTAGAACACGAACTTACAGCAACAGAGGTCGGGAACTGGTCGTGGTGTAACAGAACACGAACTTACAGCAACAGAGGTCGGGAACTGGTCGTGGTAGAAAACGAACTGACAGCAACAGAGGTTCGCAGGGACCTTCTAAAGTGCTAGAAAAGGCATTGCCCATTTACTATACTATTTTTGAAAACGATGGCCTTTCCGCTTTCATTAGTGTTTTTCGCTTTCCTGAAAGATTGATCTCTACTAATGGATTTCCAGGCTAACTCAAATCTATGCTTTTCCATTTATTCTTATCCTTGCCCGCCCTTACTTGACTTGCTATATTATCATCTCCGGATGGCTCTCCCTTGCTATATCTGCCCTTACTTGCTGCCCTTACTTGACTTGCTCTATCTGCCCGGTCTGTTCTTGCTATATCTGCCCTTACTTGACTTGCTATATCTGCCCTTACTTGACTTGCTATATTATCATCTCCGGATGGCTCTCCTAAGTAAAGGTATGAAAATGCCGGCTTTCAAGAGTCAACGTCTACCCGTCTATAGTAGCTACTTAGTATCGCTCTTAATAGAAAAGTTGAGTTCACCATCGTTCGTCTCGTCCCTTCCACACTCTCTATCCCTGCCGGTCGAGCACTTAAGGTCCCTCAAACAGACTACATTAGGGAAGGCCCCAGGAAAAGAACCTACCTCGGGAGGCGCATACAAAGAACCTACCCTACCTCGGGAGGCACATACTAGAGAGTTCATCTTTTCCCCGTGCCCTCTAGAGTACTAGAGTAATGGATAAGAACGAATCAAAGACGAGTAGCTCCACCGTTAAGGCTCTCGTTAGCTCATATGCGGGGAGAGAGACAACTTCTGAAGACTTATATTAATAGCTCCGCACCTGAAGGCTACGCACTAGTTGATTAATAGATAACTCCGCACCTGAAAGTTAGGGATTTTGTTATGGAAAAAGTGAGGGATTTCGGTACCGAAAAAGTTAGGGATTTGGCTCTCACCAAAGTTAGGGATAGAAAATAGCATTGTCTTGCTTTTGCAACGAAAAAGACCGGGTTTTGGAAACTTTTACGCTTTTACGTTTTATAGTTAATATTAGGGGCGAAGAGCTGAACAAAAGTTTAATTCTTTGAACTTTTAAGTTGGGAAGGGTACCCACTGGATAGGTGAGACGATAGTCGATTGGCGAAGAGCTTTTAGTTAGGGAAGGGTCAGAAATCGTATCGTAGTTTTGAATAGAACTTATCTTCCGGGCACGCTGTAATCTGCTGAGAGAGAGAAGCAATTTCTTATGTGACGAACGAGGGAAGCGACTACTACTGAAAGGAGTGACTACCTGACGATTAAGATTAAGGGACGAACGAGAGTGAAGTAAAGGAGCAGAGCGACTGAGCGTGAAATAAGACATAATTTGCGAAGTCGAGAAGCAAAGATGCGGAACAGTTAGCTACCCAACTAATATAATAGTAGGATTCTCCAGACTCAGAGAGGTAGGGAAACCGAAACGAACCAGTAGGCGAAGCCGGGCTGGTCCATGGATTTGATCCAGCTTGATCTCCGTCGGCTTTCATTCCCAAGAGCACAGCACTACTGTTCTTATATATAATGCTTGCGCGTCACTCTCGTTCTTTCAGAACCTTCGCTTTCGAACAGTGGCATAGGTTTGTCAATAGCCGCTCTGCTCTGCGACGTTTCACTTGCTCCTCAGTAGTCGCTGTCGCTCGTTCCTCAATTCGCCCTTCCACACCTCTATCTCTGTGCCTTTACCCCGCAACCGACTGAAAGAGATCAAGGCTTTCCGACTGATAAAGGTCCGCCTACTCCACGCACTACCTCTGCGACGGCTTGCTCCTACTCTAACCGGGGTCTCTCCTGGCTGATTTCCTCGTTCAGATGGCCAGGCCAGACCAATCAGCAGTGTAATAGAGGGGATGGGCATCATTCAGAAAAGAAATGGGGAGGGCATCACTCAGGGGACTTCCTCTTGGCCCTCCTAGTAGACCGAGATGCTTGGGCCTTAAGAATATCCGATCCCGATCGAAGAAGCACTCGCGAATGAATCCGCCTCCGATGCTATTGACATTCGTGATTGACCGCCTGCCGCTAATCGTTGGAAAAGAGTCAGAGCACCGGCCCATACTCATTGAATAGTTGACCTCGTCCCATCGAGCGAATGAGTAGTTGTTCTTTACAAGAGCCCTGTCTGTAGATGGAGACTTTCATTC
This sequence comes from Zingiber zerumbet, assembly GCA_037833815.1. Taxonomy (NCBI): domain Eukaryota; kingdom Viridiplantae; phylum Streptophyta; class Magnoliopsida; order Zingiberales; family Zingiberaceae; genus Zingiber; species Zingiber zerumbet. Next base: position 387,926 of record JBBMJZ010000083.1, on the reverse strand, counting down.
ATGAGTTCTCGGGCCCTGTAGTAAGTAGGGATTAGCTATGTGTGGAAGCAAGAGCCTATTCTGTTGAACTCTTGGGTTACCGAACTGTGTACTATGGATTCTAAGTGAGGGTAGCCTAATTGTGCTATGCTTCTAGCGATTCATGCTTTCCCGTCGGCGTGTCTGAGTTCTGCTGTGGTTGGTCAATCAAGAAAGTAATAGAAGGAGGGTGGTCCCCCTGGCCGTCTCAAGCTGGGTTCAGTTGAAGTGTCGGATAGGGACTGGTGAGCGGGTTGGATTCACTTAGTAAGATTTTGCCTTCTAATGACATATGATTGGATTCACTTAATGTAAGATAAAGCCAAGATCGAATCTTAATGCTCTAGCAAGACATATTGGACCATGCTCTAATCTGTCAAGTGATCGAATCAACAGCGAGCGGGATGAGCGAGCCAACATTGAGAATGGCAAGTTCAGACCGATGTCAATAGCTGGTCCCTACAATCTGGCAAGTTTCTTAATGCTCTAAGATGGCAACGACATACATCTTATTGTTGGATTTGTGTCAAAGAATGGCAAGATCGAATCTTAATTATGATTGATTGGATTAGCTAGAGCAGGGGAGGCGAAGTCGAGGTTAGAGCTTTTGCTTAGTAGAGCATCAGCATCAGTGGTGAATCCTCCCAGGGAGCGCTATCAGAGCCAGGGAGGCCCCTCCGCTTCAGGCCAGCTCATATGCCCGGCTGCCTTGTCTGCTCGGTCTGCTATTTTCTAGTTATGCTTTGGATCCGGCCCCGACCTCATTGTTCTGCCTAGGCTTCCCTTCTCTTCCGCCTCCAAGTACGGATGGTTCCGAAGTGAGGGGGAGACAGACAAGGATCCTTAGCCGGCAAGCAGTGGCCTCGAGTGAGGACTTCTTTCTACTCATGCATACGAGCAAGGGAGGGTTGCCTTACTTGCCTTAATCGAGGGAGGGCCTCAGCCCCGACCGATATAGAGCATCAGAGGGCTCTTTCTTACTATGCGACAGTACAAGACCCGGTTTTCTTAGGCCCCGTGACGTAGAGCAGAGATGCTGGACCTACCGGGAAGTCAAATGAATCTGAATTCCTATTTCTTCCTGTCTTGGGGCTGCAAAAAACGAGTAAGATAGTCAGTTCTTATCTCCGAATCAGAGTAGGAGACCAGCGCTAGTGAGGGCATGTGAACCGAGCAGAGAGCGAGCTACGGGGTGGTATCGGTTCGAAAGACTATAAGACTCGTGGTCTGAAGAGAGGTCCTCGCGAGAGTGAAGTAGACCCTTTCAGTAAAGAATCAAGTACTCGGGAGCAGAAAAAAAAACAAGATTCAGTACTTATTCTATCTATCTGCTAAGGTTGGCTCGCTTGTTGGCTCACTCCTCTTCCTAGCTAGAACCAAGAATCAGATCTGACCACGTCTACACGTCGCTATTGCTCTACTCTACTTATATTATATTAGTTCGCTATCGCTCGTCCCAACCAATACGAATAAATACGAATATAAGAAAGGCATTACATTCTGTAGTAGTGAATGAAGAGTGACAAATGATCAAAACTACGAAACTTATAAGTAGTTCACCAAAGCGAAATCTAAGCAAATCAATCAGCGTCAGTAAACTGAGAGATCACTCTTATGAATAAGACTTTGAATTGATGAACAAAGACGGAGTGAGAGCTGAGCGAGTGAAATAGAAATAGTATATCGTGGGATGCCCTTACTGGATTGAGCAAGTGAAACGATAGGAGAGAAAGATGGTATATTGATTCTATCTCCCGCTCGGGACCTAATACTAGAATTTGATCCTTGGCCCGCTCTGGACCATATACTATTTTCTTTTCCTCCCCCGCTCGGGTAACGACATTCTAAATCCTGTCATGAGTTCTGCCTCTGGTCTGACTCTCACTATCTATCTTTGTCTTTGGTCTGCCCTTGATTCTCTAATGACTTTAGGATTCGTGATAATGATTGTTTGTTTGTCCCGTGCGACAAAGACCAAAGGACTGACTCCAAGGGAAACGATAGGATAGATTGATGGTATAGGGTTCCTCCCCTGCTCGGGCCTTCCTAAACTATGTATGAGAGCTGAGCGACTGATTGTACTAGAATATATATGTTGTCTTCCCTGACTTTCATGTGATAGGGAAACGAGAGGATATTTGGATGGCCTCACGTATCACTTTCTCTCTCCTTTTTCTCGTTTGACTTGATGTCTCCATTGGTCTCCACGTCGCCGTCGTTATAACTCGGACCTCGCTCTCTCCATCGCTCTCTCCTTTGGTCGTATGATTCCCTCGCAATCGGTAGATCAGCTCAATCCCTGCAATGGACCAGACTAAGCCCAGTGAACAGTCCAACTCCAATACTAACAGCCAGCGGTTGCTACATTCTATAATAATAAGAAAGAGATACATCGCTATCATCATCTGTACGAGATTCAAAGACCCTTCTAATCCATTAGCCGGAACTAGGTGCCCGGGAGGGGTAGATAGTGCTAGGTGCCAAAAGCAAAGCCAAAGTGCTTCATCTAGGGACTAAGGAGCTACCCTCTCAGAGGTTGGACCAGGGCTAGGAGTGAGAGCTGTGCGAGGGTATGAATCTATAAGAATCACTTTAGCTTCCCTTACTTTATTGAATCATACGACCAAAGGAGATAGTGTGGGAGAGAGAGTGGGCAGAATGGAATTAGATAATTGAAGATACTGGACTGGAAAGAGAACTAGTATTAAGAAACTCAATATATCCGATCACACTATGAGTGAGAGCTGAGCGAGGGAAATCTAAATTAGATTAAGATGTAAGCCCTTTCTTTATAGAGCAAGTGAAACGACTAACTGAGATACCGAGGGTTATAACTAGAATATTAATGTGGGATCTCCTTACTTTATAGAGCAAGTGAAACGAGAGGAGAGATAGCCGAGGGGCCCGTTCGACCCTCTCCTTGGCAATGGGGGCCCCCCCGCGCAGGCTATCCCTATACCTACTGAGGAACGGTGTGAGCTCTATACAGACTGGAAACAAAACAGTGAGATGAAAACAAAAAACTATGGGAACGACCAGTAAGATGGTAATAACAAATACGATTGTGAGGTTGTAGTTGTCCCGGACTTAAGAGTGTTTGGGAAACGAAAGGTCAGAATTAAGGTGGTCCCGTGCGACCCGCAATAGGATTGTTTTTGAATTGAGTTCTACCCTTACTTGGATCTAACCTTTATTAAATAGGAGTGTGTGATTCATACGTCCAATGGAGAGTGCGAGGGTGAGAGGCTCTCATACGACCAAAGGAGGGAGTCAGTAATACGATTGGAGAGATAGCCGAGGGGGCCTGTGCTACCCTACCCTTGGCAATCCCCTGCTCGGGCCTTCCGTTTACCTACAGTGGAACGTTGAGTGCAAGTGAAGAGCAATCCCCATCAGCAGTATTTGTATATTCCCAGGCTTCTATCTCGGGGGGAATGGTTGCAACAAATAGATTGAACCCCAGATACCGAAGGAGTTACGTTTCGCCCTTGGAAAGCGAAACGCCGAATTCGACTATATAGGAACAAGTTATTCCCTCTCTCCTAGGAAAAAGGGGGGACCAGTACAATCAGATACCCAAATGACTTACCGCCGGTACCCCTAGCTACCCTCCTTTGGCAATGGGGCCCCTTAAATGGGGTTCCTATACCAACTTATGTTCGGGTGGATCTTTCTTTCCTCTTTCTTTTCTTTTCACTTTCGTTTTTCCGGTCTTAGCATTTTAATGCCAGGACATCTAGACCCTTTAATGCACGCTACCCGAAATATGCATATTAACGTACTATAAATTAAGTATGTTCTAGAAGATACCAATGTTGCTTCCTCTATATAATTCTTTCTCATTTAGTCTAACTTATCTAATCTATCTAATACGAACTCATACTTATCTATCTAATATTCTCATTATCATATTTCACTCATCTTTATAATTTATCTCGAATCTCTCCTTTAAATATCCCCGGAAGACTAGTCAGGAGCTATGCTATGCGACCGGCACGACAAATCAACAGGGTCCTAGCTCGACCTGAACTCCAGTCTGTGAATATGATCTGAGGGGGTATCTAACACTACAACGAAGCACGAAGTAAGGAACGAGAGGGCCCTAGATAAAAGAACTCAGAAAGTGGAAACGGGGGGCGCGGATCTGGAAGGGAGAAAATAGGCTAGGCGCGACGTCTGGCTCAGCGAGTAATGAAAGAAGATTCAAGGTGCGGCTAAGGACGGTAGGAAGCTTGGGATGGAAATTCCAGTAGGAATGCACTCAAGCTAAAGCCCGACAGCTCCTGCAAGGCAGTAGTCTTATGGGAACCATGCAAGGGTTCGATACGTGATAGGGATTAGACGGGTGAGATTCAATCTATGCCCAACTCTATAGTAGTACTGCCCCCAACTAGGTCCAGAGAAGAAATTCAATGATAAATGACTGCTTGCTAGTACTTATCCCTACTGAAGAAAGAGAGCTCGCTCTCCTCGGTTCCCGCCTATGATTCTGCCTATTCCTAGGTGGCTGCCTACGAACTAGAAATCTGTCCCAGCGATATAAGCATAGACCACGAAGCGCTAGCGGGAGATCTTTCCAGTCCCTTCCAAGAGGAGACCCGTCCAATCGATAGGGGAAAGGTGTGCCTGGAGTCGATTCATCTTTATATACATCGAATTTTCGGGTAGGCTGATCTGAGAGTCATCCCAGCGCTGTAGGTGACGGAGCTCTGTTCTAGGTCGGTGCCTGAGAGAATAGTAGTGGAGGTCGGTTAAGAGATTACAGATGTGAGGTTGAGCAAGCTAGCGAACGAGAGAGATATGAGGCGGATCGACCAATCCCAGTACGGTTCTGTCAACCATATAAAATCATATAAGAAAGATACTCAAATGAGACGTCATTTCATTCCTTCCTATCATATCTGAAGCGAAGCACTAGCACTCCATTTTATAGCCAGAGAAGACCTAGCGAAGACTGGCGAGAAGAGGGTGACGAGATCCTAAATTTCTTTTAAGGCTAGTTGGACCAAGATAATTGGAGCCACTAGCAGCTGAATAACTCCTTCATATGCCGATTACTTGTATGAATGACGATCTATAATTATTCTTATTGCTCTACTACTCTGTTCTGAAAGAAGCGAAGTTCGAGCCAGCGACGTCAAGATGGTTCAGCAGAAAATAAGACGAGGCGAAGTGCTTTGATAGAGAGGAAGAGTGAAAATGCATTATCAGAGAAGGGTTGAGTGTCCAGTCCAAGTTCAGTTCCCTGAGTTCTAGGTGAGGCTGGGATCTGTTCTCTTTCAAGGTGGTCTGGGCCTGCCCTCCTGTCTCTACGGCGTTATCTGCTAACCAGCTCTTGAACCTGGGTCTCTCGGTCTTGGAAGAACTGAAAAATCTCAGGGCTAAGGGAGCGTAGCAAAGATAGCGATGTAGCTTGACTCAATAGCTCAACTGATGCGTTGCTGGCCCGTTTACTAAATTGCTGCGCATGACAGCCCGTCCTTTTCTCTTTATGATGGATCTCTAAAACGAGTAATGGAAATTGATGGAATCGATCCCTTCCCAATATTACTTTAGTTTAGGCAGCTCTTCGCCCCTTTTCCTTAATGAAGAGACTGAGCCAGCTGTGAATAGCGGACCACCGAGCGCAATCTATATATTTGTTCGAGTCTTTGACTAACCCTCCCCGAACTCATTATCTTATTAAAAGACAACTGACCCTCCTACCCTCTATCAGATCTTATGTGAAGATGATTCCACTATGCTTTAATACCCTTTCTCATTCTAGAGTGTATGACTGAGCACCGAACCCTTTCTCTTTATTATTAAGACTCATCTTTCTGCCGGACTAGAAGAATGGTCACCTCTGTTGGCATGAGTCTCTCCTTACCCTTTCCTGGTTGCTTTTATATTTATCTGATCTGTGAATCGCATAGCTGAATAGGGGCTGGTGGAGTCCTATTACGAACTACTACTCTTGAGTATCCCTTTTGACTCTCTCACTCCCGGGAGCCTATCTTGAATCCCAAAGGTTGCCTCACTTAAAGAAGGATCCTAGCGATCTCATCGGGTGAGTGGGGACCTATATGCATTCTTTCATGGAAGGATCGCGAACCGCTGCAAGAGTACTGATTGCCAATTTAAAAACGTAGACTGATCACCCCTGTAGGATTATTCAGACCCATTCCATGATTTAGCTCCTACGCATCAGATCTTATGCACTATAAAGGATATCTATAGCTGCCTGGCTCGGACAAAGATGAGTTATGACTTTCAGTTCACCATAAAAATATGTGATGAAAGTGAATTATGAGTCCTAGTATAAAGTAGACAGTTAAAGTGGAGAGTGAGAGTCAAAGTAGAGAATGAACGACTGTTCCAGAACGATAGATTTGATATAAGACTGTTCAAGTTCAATAGAGTGATTTGATTTTGTTGAGTTCATGCGTGAAAGACTGAATATTGGACAGATTGAACTCTATCCATAAAGGTAGAGCTCTCCCCCCTACGGCCCTTTCTTATGTTTCTTAGTATTAGGATGCCTGTGAAAGACACTACAAATCTAATGTAGAGTATTAGATAGAAAGATAGATGCGAACGAGACGCTTGAGCAGACAAGAGAAGACCCGTGCGACCCTCTCCATGGCAATCCCCCGCTCATGCCTTCCGTTTACCAACACTAGGTGAGAGAGCTGAGCGCGGGCAAATATAGAACTATCTTATTAAGTTTGATGCCCTGACTTTCAAGTGCGAGGCATTCATACGACCAAAGGAGAGAGCAAGTGATACGAGAGGAGAGATAGCAACGGTAAGTGAGATATTATGACTTTCTGAAGCAAGCGAGAAAGGAAGCTTGGTTTAAAGTGCTTAGGAGGTCATCGGTAGCCTACTACGATCCCTTTCTTACTGATAGACGGTGAACCAGAGCGAATAAATTGAGATCTTTTCCTCTACATTCCCCAGAAAAGGAGTTAGAGCTCAATTTCAGGGTCTTATAACAGTCATTGTATTTTGATGCCAGTTCTAAATAAAAAGACTCTCAACGAGTGAATAGCTCTCTTCGCCAGGAAGGTTAGAGAGGTCTGTTGTAGTTTGATCTTAGTCTTTTTTCTCTCTCTCTCCCGTCATGTTACACTCGGCCCAAGCAGATTACAGTAATTGCGTTCATGGTATTTCATTCAAAACTACTCAAGATCTACCCTTAGTCAGTCGAAAATATGCCTATCGGTTCTACAATCCCCCTCGCCCTTCGGGCGAGCTCAATCGGTTGATTCCCTAACTAAATGATGGTATGGCGCTGCCTCTATTCTATTTCTCCTTTTTAGTCGGCCCTCTCCTTAAATTACAGTAAAACGAGCTCTATCTTACTCGTAAATCCCCCTCGCCCCTCGGGCGAGCTCAATCGGTTGATTCCCTGGATTATGGTATTGCGCTGCCTCTATTCCAACTATGCTACAACTATGCTACAACTATGCTACAACTATGTTACAACTATGTTACAACTATGTTACTCTTTCCGTCGGCCCTCTCCTTATCAGTCGAGCTCTATCTTAGGATACCCTCTCGCATACGCTCGAGCTCTATCTTAGGATACCCTCTC
>JBBMJZ010000083.1:352504-371284 GCA_037833815.1 Zingiber zerumbet | reverse complement strand
CTTGAGTAGTTTTGAATGAAATACCATGAGCGCAACTATACTGGTAATAATCCGCTGAGAGAGAGAGAGTCTTTTTTGTTAGGTACGAGCATTATTAGTATTATCACTCACATCGCGACGTGGAGTCCTCTCCCCAACAAGTAAAGAATGAGGAGCGGGTTAAGTTGGGGACAGGCCAGGCAGATCGAGATCACGGAGATTCTGGATAGGAATCGGCGGATGAGTCTGCCCGGGCACCTCCTATTGACTGGGCTCGTGAGTTCGGTGATCGCTCCTATCCTCGCTTCCCAACTTGAGGTCGGCATAGCAACTTTGATTCTTCGCTTGAACTGGAGATGTGGAAAGAGTTCCGGCAGGCAGAAAGAGCTCCGGCTAAATTGGGAGCTACGAGAAACCAACCTTCAAATTGAACAAAAGTAGTGCTTGAACAGTCTACTGAGATCGAATGAATTGCCAAATTCTACTCCTTCTAGAGCGGCACTGGTTTGCCATATATAGCGGACAAGATTTGAAGTGAAATCAACCTCCTTCCAGAGCGGGACTCCTTTTGCTGCTATATCGGCTTAGATTTGATGCCTCCGGTCCTTTCAGAGCGAGACTGGTTTAGCAGTCATATTCTCTTACTTTGATTACTTTGATTACTTCAGCTCTTAGTCGGACTGCATTGGACAGCAGCAATGGTGCACTCCTTTTCTTTCTTTTGCTGCTCTATGCCCCGGACACTCTACTATTATTATCAATCAGTTGGAGACTGCAGCAATTGAACAACTCATTTTCCTTCCTCCCACGGACAAGGACAAGGAAAAGAATGGAATTGGAATCTGAGCCTCCCAGGGGAAAGCAAGGAGAAGTGGCAAGAGAGGTTGGGATAAGAAAGAAGAAAGAGAGGAGACGAAGACCGAGGACAGGTCGGACAGGAGACTAAGCGGACCAAGGAGAGAGATCCGAGTAGCGAGATCCGAGCAGCAGGTGGACGGCGCCTTTACTTTAGGTAGCCCCGGGGAAGAGACCAATTTGCCCGCTCGTCTTACCCGCTGGCTGAGAGTAGGGCTGCTCCCTAGTAAGGGGAGAGAAACTCTACTGTTGTGCTATCCTCGCTTCCCAACTCCAACTCCAACTACGGATTCGGATTCGCTACGTCACTGCGTTCGTCCGACGTAGGTCTCTACTACCGCTCCGTGGGTCCACTCTTCCTCTGCCTTCGCATGAGCATTCGCATTTAGTCGCCGCTCCCCATCGCACCCGTCCTCTGCCTTCGATCTCGGGCTATCTGAAACAAATTATAAGGGTACCGGCTTGCTTCAGGTCATTGGCGGGCTCAGGAGAGGTCTTCCTTTCCCCCGCTCCTCTCCCAAACTTTCCTTTATTATAGAACAAAAGAATGGAACTTGATTGCAAAGAAGGGAAAGCTTGCAAAATGAGGCTTAGTAAAGGTGCGAGGCTACCACTAATGAGGAGTCGGTGACTTGTTCCCTTTTGAAGCTCAGCTCATTCGATTGGATTGGATTCGAAGATCAAGTTTCGGATCTACTTATCATGGGTTCGAATTGGTCTCTATTCTTTTCCCCGCTCTTCGACACAAGCTCTTTGCCGGTCCTACTCCCAAGTCATCGTTGACTGTCACTTGGAACTGTGAACTAGTAAGCTCTTCCTCTGCACTAGGACTGCCATTAGGAACCTATCCCATTGAGTAGGCAGTGGTTAGGCGGCTGCAAAGCATGTACCTGCCGTTCAATAATGACTAGCCTAATAGCCCTTGCTAAGATAGGGCTCCTCAAAGAAAAGGTAGCTGTAGTGGGGTGAGCCTCACGGGACCTACTTCCCGAAGCTTACGAGCTGCCTACTCGAAGGGAAGACCATTCTCTTTCTTCTGAGTCGGCTGCCTCTCTTTTCTGGCTTCCCGGGGAGAACACTTTCTATATAGCTTTTCACATGTCTGGTCTGCCCCTCGTGCGTCGTTTTTTATTTGCAAAGATTTCGCTTCGCTCTTCAGCAGGGAATTGCCCAGATTGCGCGCTCCGCGCGGGCCCCGTCACCGACTCCGCCCGTTTATTCGCCTCTTTAGGCTCGTCTTTCCTCTGACTTTCATTGGCTGATCTCCTAAGACTTGAATTGGCATTCCTTTCTCTGGGAGCTGGCCTCTCTCTCCTTCGCTCCTCTCCTTTGCCTGGCCCACCTGAATTCAAAGACTGAGCCTTCGCTTCCCTTATGGTCTTTGCGTCGCTTTGCTCGCTCCTCAAGTGGGGAGCGTAAACTTGCTCACGTGCTGATTCTATTAAGATGAGACTCTTCTCGCCTTCTACTCTCCCTACCCTTCCGTCTGTCATGCCGTAGGTTCTTTTGCACCTACCCTTCCGTCTGTCATGCCTTGAAGCTGGGCCCAGTGAAGGAGCGAACGGCGGACTCAAGCGTTCGTCGGCTAATGAAAGCGCTTATCCTATGAGGACAGATAGGTGCCATGAATCGACTTACGAGAGGGTGGAATCGACTTACGAGACTGAAAAGGACACATGAATGGAAAGACGCCTAGGTAGGTTCAAACTCCGTAGGTCTAAATTCAAGCTCAAGTTAGCCGAGCTATATTTCCATATATATCTTTATAAGTGCTCCGTCCTCACTCGCTGCAGACATCTGGTTCACCCACTATTAAGTCTCAACCTCACTGACCATCAGACTCATTATCTTGGAGACCTCTGACCCATCCGGGTGCCAAAGAGGAAGGAACTGCTATTCCCATGGGCTCATGCCGTCTAATCTAAAGAGGATGCTCCGGCTATTCCGCTTCGCACCTCGCTTGAAGGCTTGCTAGTGGGGAACCGCCCCTCGGATCATGAATCTCTTAGTCACTCGAGTGAGCTGACCTATCTTCATTGTCGTCTTTCCGGACCGGCTTCGTCGAAATCTTTGCAAACACGCGCGGTCAGTAGGCTAGGGCATAGCAGCTGGTTCAGAGCATCTATCCTTACCTTAAGCGCAGTGGGCAGAGCCCGGATCGTCTGACCGCTCCTCGCTTCGGTGAGAACTGAGCACTGGTGCCTCCTCTTGACTGGGATGAACGTAGCACCTAGACCTAGGCACGCACTCATCGGATGGGCTGGCTGGCTGGCTTATCTTATCTTATCTAAAAAAGGATGGTCGGCTCGAACAAGAGCTCATAGTCAGTCAGACGCTATAGTTCCAACGGGAGCGACTACAGTCTCGGGTCCATTAGGTGCTCGGGGGAGGACTGTGCTAGGCGAAAACCTGCTGGGATGACAGTCCAATCGGTGCAGCTGGCTCTAGCTAGGGATGACTGTCCACGTGCTTCGGTAGTTTTAGGAGGCCTGGCGGATGCCGGATGGTCCTGAGTTGGGTCGGAGGAGGAGGGGTCATATGGCTATAACTTCCATTACTCATGCCAAAGGATTAGAATCTTTCCAGCCTGTCATTCATGGTACAGTGAGACTCTTCTTCCGGATAGTGAGAAACATTCACTGTCATTAATGGTACGGTTCATAACAAATATGGTCGAGGAGTTGCCCGAGCATATGGAGAGCATGTCCAGTGGGAGGCCGACCGAGCAGCAGTCACTCTGAGCCGGAGGATAGACCAGTGCAAGCCTCAACAGTCTAGTTCCGCTCTCCTCTAGGCCATCCGGCCCGATATGCTTATCCGATCCGGTATTCTTAGCCGATCCCATCCGAGCTCCTTCCCTTCCTTCATTGGAAGAGAGGAAGAACTCCGCGTCACGGGCCACTCCGGTCCCTCAGATGCCGGGTCTTAATTCACAAGAAGCTTGGTGCTCCGAGTCTCATAGTCACTCTCCTTTGCTTCGACCTCATGCTAAGCCCATCACTGATGCAGCTCATAGTGGGTTTTATCGAAACTCTTCCTAACATCGCCTAATGCTCCACCACACCACTTATTCTTCCAATTGCAAGGGAGGAGTCAAGGGTCCACTGCTTCTTTACTAATCGCTCCGTCCCCCTCATAGCTATCTGGCCTCATAGATCGAAAGCTCCCGCACGAGTGCCTCTCCTTGAACGGCTGCGATCAGCAAGTAAGCCAGATTCCTAGTAACCACAGGAGCTATCGCAATAGGATCAAACACGTGCCCTCCGCTCGGTAGCATTAGACGCTCGGTGGCCTTGTCTTTCTCCGCCTCTCTTCCTCCCTGATCCGGAGCGTATTCACTTTCTCTTGAACCTCTTCTTGTCCTCTGAACCATGGACTATAGCTCGGTGTTGCTAAGCATCGGTTCGGGTAGCGTATCGGTTGCCTTCCTGAACTGAGGTTATATGTCCTCTTTCAGAGCCTCTTTTCTCCTTCAACTATCTATATGAAGCAGGACCTGCTATCGCATTCGACTGTCAGGTTGTCGAGAAAGATTGAACTACAGCGTCGCTAAAGGGCACTGCAATTCTGTAGTAAAGTAGGCCCTCCGTGGGCCCACTTCAAGCTAGCTCCGGCTTATAGCCCTTGGACGACAGCTTCACTTGTCCGGCTGTCTTGCTAGAGTCCTGGTTCTGTTCTGAGTCCCTAATCCAAGTCTCGTCTTTCTTCGGTCGGGAGAGACCGGTTCCTAGTTGGAGAAGAGTGCTTCCAGCCCAGCCATCAGATCCGAGCAAGACATTGCTTGAATCTCAGTTGATTCAGTCCTTCCTCGCAGATCGGGAGTAGGGATTGAATTTCATAGTGAAAGTGGTGCCATGGGACCGGAGTGATGAGTCCAAGCTCTGGTTCCGAACAGTAGCAGTAGCGAGACCCGATCGACTATGTGATTCTTGGTCCGACCGACTATATAATGAGATGAGGCGGGACCTTCCTCTCCTTCTTGTCTTAATTGGGAATTACTGGATTCGAACTCCTATATATAAAGGAATGATCTGATCTTCGGGGCTCCACTCCGTTCTATTATCTATGTTGGCTTTCCAAGCAGATAATTACCAGTATAGTTGCGTGAATGGATTCAAAACTACTCAAGATCTTACCCTTCCCTAACGTTCAGCTCTTCGCCAGTCGACTATCGTCTCACCTATCCAGTGGGTACCCTTCCCTTCCGTTCAGCTCTTCGCCCCTCCCTCCAAACCGAGATAAAGACTGAGATCTACCCCAGTGACGTAGAGCAGAGAAGTTTAGCCGACCCAGAATCTGAACTCAACGCCTTCCCCCTTCTCTACATGAGCCTTCCTTCTTAGGCTGAAGACCAGGTGCCAGCATTACATCTCACTCGGAACCAGTAGACCTAGTCAAATCCTCTAGTTGAATTCGTACCGTACCAGCGCACGAACCCGAATGCCACCTTCCCGCTCTGACCTAACCTTATTAACAATGCAATGCCCCACTTGCACGATAGCCCAAGCCCAGATCAAGCACTTCTATCTATAGTATGCTAATCCACCGAAGCCATTTCTCTTTCTCCCTCCTTCGGTTGTGCCATTCATTCGGTCCATTCCACTCGCTCGCTCCGAATCTACTCTCTTAGGTACGGGATAAATGGCCAAATAGTCGTCCGTCTTACAGTCTTCAGGTCATGAGCGAGCCATTACTCTACCCCGCTTTCTTTATCCCCCTTCTCTGTCCTTCATCTTACATAAGCGAAGTCGAGGTGCGGAGCGAAGCAAGGAGAAGATCAGTCCGATAGTCGGGAGAGCAAAGCTTCAACATTGGCTTTGCTTCAAGAGGTTGGGATAAGCTTTGTCGAAGCGAAGTCGAATCTCAAAGCCCCAGCTTTCTCTGCTAAGCATTTCACTTCTGATCTCATGCGAAGTCGAAGTCGTTGCTAATCTTCGTGTCACTAGTTCACTATCTATGAGAGGCAGATGGGTCGAGAAGGTGCTCCGCGAGTGGGAGATGCAAGTTCAAGCAGTGCTTCGAAGACTGGAGGAAGGAGCGAGAACGAGCAGACAGGTGTGAGCAGACTTTCCTCTCTCTTCATGCATGGTAGGGAAGCCCACTCCATATTGTACAGCCAGCCTATCACTCCTCTAATGAAGCTAGTCCACTTCCGCCTCGCTCCATTCGACTTCGCTTTTATTGCACTGACGCATGTAGCTTCGCTGCAATTGTCTCATTCGACAAAGCATCTCTTCTCATGGGATCTCATGGGAGTGGATTGCTTCGCTGGCTCGTTCATTCGACTGTCAGGTTGTCTGATGAGTGGATAAAGTTGCCATTTCACTACAGCAGTAAACTTGCGCAATTGCAATTCGACTTCGCCGCAGTGAAGTTGCTATTTAACCTTATGAGACTACTGAAATGCGTCGCCATTTGACTGCATTCATGTAATGTTCAACCAATGAGTAAAGTAGGCCTGCATTCATTCATTTAACTATAGTGATGCAGTAAAGTAGGCCTGCACTAGCGGTAAGCATGAATGAGCGGGCCAGGAGAAGAACTTGATGTGGGACTCTCAATAAGACCTCTACTTCCCTGACCTAGCTCGATATACTTCTGCTCATCCGACTGACCGGTCCTTCTTTCGAGATCTACTCCTTTGTCCAAGGTCATCACTCGTGCTCTGCTGCTCTACGTCGCTGTCGCTCGGTCCTCAGATCGAATTCTACTTCGCTTAGAGTACAGTACTATTATATAAAGAAAGTAGATATGTGCTCTTGGGATAAGAGAGGGAGTAGAGTAGGGAGTGAGAACCGGGACAGATTCGCAACTGCACCGATTCAAGGAGAGAGAGGACCTATGAATTTCATGCCCACCAATGAAGAGTGCACTATGGGCCCAATACCTCATAAGTCGAGATGAGGCGGGACAGTTATGGATAGAGATGAGGCTCCCCGGGGAGCCTCATCTCCATCTATCTCATCTAGTTCACTTCACTAGTTACACGAAGATTAGCAACTATAGATGTTTCAGCCCATGAGAAATGAGAGGCCCATGAGAAAGAAGGTGCGGAGCGAAGAGAAAGCGCTTGAATCTCTTCTCGACTTTGCATATACTACTGAGGGAGAAAGAAGACCTCAAAAAAATTATGGAGAACTATCATAAAGAAGATGGCTTCGTTCACACTTTCCTTTCGAAGAGCCATCGCTCCCTAACGCTAGTGACTAGGAGTCGTGTTGCCACGTCGCTATCGCTCGTCCCTCGTGTTGGGCATGAAATTCATAGTGAAAAGTTTCGCTCGTCGGCTCCAATGAATAACGCAATCTTTCCCGTAGAGTTCATGGCCCGAACTGAATATTGAGTCGTAAATAGCCCCAAAGGCAACAGAGCGCCAGTCGTTCATGGCATTACGCCATGAACTCTCACCTTCATTCCCTCCAGCTTAATCCGTTAATGGCTATTCAAAACTACGAAAGATCTTGGTGCCTGGAGTCTAAATAGCCTTTGGGGCAATTTACGACTAGACTATATTTCGCCATTCACGACTGATATAGAAGATCTTTCTACGTTTCTGTTTTGAATCTTATTGCCATGAACTCCAGCTAGCACCAAGTCGTTCATGTATCCATGAACTCAAATGCTGATGGGTTTTTAGGACAGGCTTTGGGAAAGACCATGTACTACTATTGGGCTGCTGATATGTAAGATCTTTCGTAGTTCTGTTTTGAATCTCTACCCATTCACGCAACTATACTGGTAATTATCTGCTGAGAGAGAGAGAGTCTTTTTTTGTTATGGACGAGCGATTATTATCATTCTAGCGACGTGGCGAGAAGATGCGGAGCGACTATTGATTGCGAGTGAGGAACTCAGCTATTTTAGGCACCGTGGGATGATGCCCCGGTCCTGCCGAAGCTCATGCATGAATAGTGAATTTAACCGACCGCGATATATAATGATAGTCAGTCTGACCTAGGAGTGGGTTTTTCTACCTTGCCTTCGCTGACCAGAGTGTCTCCACCATTAAGTCCGCGAACAATAGAATAGTGAGTGAAGAGAATGATTAGCGAGCCGAGAGCAAGCAGACTTTAATCTGAAGTGCGAGCCGAGCCGGATTAGGACGCTTAAAGAAGAAAGATCAGACCTCGGGAGCAAGATCGATCAGCACGCCTCCTCTCCAGAGCCCGGGTTCCATCTCTTGCGACTGAGAACCATCTCTAGGACAGCAGCTCGGACAGCCGGGAGATGATCAAGCAAGCATGCCAGTGCCTGCTCTCTGCCTATCCAGGATCAAGCATGCCTCTTCCCTGCCTATCTCACCATGCTCTCTCTCTCGCCTCTCCTTCTCTCAGTGGACAGTTTGGACAGCACGTGGACTCCTTCTCTCAGTGGACAGCACATGGACGGTCCGGCACTACAGTCATTTAGGTGCATGGGAGGAACTTCCCAAATTAGTCCCTGGCTTAGTTAGGAGGGCTTAGTTAAGTTAGAGAGCTCAGAGGCTAGTAAGCGGGAGAGAACGGAAGGCTAACACGGGGTTGCTGCTATGCCTACTCATCTTCCTCGGACTGGTAGCCGGTGAGTGGAGGTCGGCCGGGGAGACCTTAGATTGATAGGCCCATGAGCGAGCCGACCTGCTAAAGTCAGGGCCGAGTGAAACGACGGCTCCGTCGACTGAAGAGTGAATTTCAATAGTGGAGAACTGAGTCCCCTATCGGAGGAGCAGTGAGGCCCGAGGTAACGACGGGTCTTCGTTCTTCGTTCACTACTCGGGAGACTATCTGAACTCAACTCGGAATAGCAGCGGTGAGGCAGAGGTCGGTTCAATTTAAATAAGAATTCGTTCGGGTGAGACTCCCATCCCAGTAGGAGAGGTGCGAAGCGAGGGACTATTCCCAGTAGGAGAGGTGCGAGTACCAGCCAACCTATCTTCACGCGACTACGAGGGGAAGCGACAGCTAAATAAAGAGGGTGAGAAGGGAGTCTTCGGTGCGACTCCGAAGCCACATGAACTGGTTAAGGTGCCTTTCCTTTCTCTTGCCGGCATAACTATACTTTCTTTTAATAGAATGAATCTCTTGCTTCTTTCTCTTCCCATTCTCTTATGAAATATGAAAAGCCCTCCGATTGATTGCAAAGATCGCGCTACGCCAGAGTGGTTCCTCTACTCTCCTATTTCCCCGTGCTACCCATTGACCGATCTCCCGAACCTAATAGGAAGAACAGAACTTCCTTAGCAGGTCATGGATGGCGTAAGACAGAAACTCCTTCCTTACGCTTCGACCTTTCACTGCTACCTCTACAGTCACGCGTCCTTCCCCTTCTCTGCCTGCCCGCTCCTATCCTTGTCTTCGTTCAGCTCATGAGTTCATTCGAGGCCTGAGATGTGTTGAAGCTTCGCCGACCTCATTTCGAGTAAGAAACCTCATCTCGAGGGAAGTAATAAAGAAAGAAATATAAGCCGTCTTACGAATAAGAACCACTATGGAAACTGTCCATCGCCCACCGCAGAACTCACGAGTAGCTGCTCTCCCCCTCTGACCCTACCGCTTAGTGCCCCTACCGATTCACTTATGAATAAGCTCCGTCTACCACATACGAGAGCACACCGCTGATTTAAACGGGCTCTGCCAACCGCTGAACTTTAGATTAGAACGAACGAGCAAAACCACGTCGCTGTCGCTCGTACCTTATGCGAGCACAACTACTAAACTGCCTAATGGTCGGCTCCTTTCAATCGCTCCTTCTATGGCAATGAGAGGGTGGAATCCTTCTCTCCGCCTACTCTAATAGGCCCCTGATGGACGATCTGACCTAAGATCTTTATATAGAGCCTTAGCACTCCCGTCGCTCCATTCATTGCTGGCTCGAGTCGGTCCTTTCTCCGCTACGGTCCCTCTGTCAATAGCTCACACTCGCTGGTCGGCTCAGTGCATCTGTCCCTATATCTTCCTTTCACTCCACTCGCTGGCTCCTACTTACGCATCCCTCAGTGGGTCATGTGTCCCCCGGGTAGGTTTGGGGAAGAGACTGCCTCCTCACCCTCACACGGGGGAGTCTGGTAGTCATGCCATCCAATTCCTATCAGTCCTCTCTGTCCGGCTGATCTGCCCGAAAGAGTGAGACCCTGGGAAGAGAAAGAAAGGATCCGGATACGCTTCCCCCATCTTGGCTCCAAATTAGCACCGACCTCCAATCACCAAAAGAGAAGAGAGGCCGAGGGAACTCCATGGGATTCACATTCACCACCGTTGAGTGATGGATGGTCTAGCACCTGGGAAGGATCTCTCTACGGTAGATAGATAGGGGAGAGTGGGAATGAGCCCTCCATTGAACCGAATACTGAATGAAACTGATCCTCGTCACTGACCGTAACTCTACTAAGACCGGTCGAACTCAAACATAGTGGGAGGGCTTCCATCGAACCCGTGCATCCGCAAACTAATCTCGCATCTAACTCCAACTCCTTTCTCTTTTCACTGCTCGTGGGCTCGCTCCTTTCCTTTCATGAGTCGGCTTCTGTTCAACGGAGTTCTGTTCTGGCTCGGAAAGCATTTCTCTGCTCAACGGAGGCTCGGAAAGCATTTCTGTTCAACGGAGGTTCGCTCGTGGGCAGCAATCGCACTCACTTCACTTTGGTGGGCTCGTTCCACTACGTTGTTAGGATTGCTTTGTTGAAAGTTCGGATTGCAGAGATCGCGCACGTAGGCATTAGTTTTTTTCGTCCGAAATACGAGTCCGAAACATTCCATGGAAACCCACTGAACTAGGGGTTAGGACCTCTCATTCCCTCTGTCCTTCCCTTAATTAAGAGTTTGCTCCTTATGAGTCGGCTTTCCTTCGCATGACTCGCTGGCACTGAACGCTTCTTTCGCTCCTCTAAGCCTTCATCTCAGTTCCTGAGCCCATCCTATTAGAGTATGGTCGAACCTCCTCTTGAGCTGGGGAAGACTACCCCTATTGTATTGTTCAGTTCTGAACAACTATTCTTGAGTCTCTCTGCTCTGCCAGCGAAGAGAGTGAAACCTGAGCCCATCCCTCTGCTCCACCTAGTCCTCTGCGGATGAGTCTGACCGGGACAGGGGTCTCCCATTGCATTGCATTGGTCAAGCCGTGAGCCTCCGGAGACGACCCGAACAAGAACCATTCATTCTATTATGAATCTACAAAGCCCTCCGATTAGCCCTTGCACTCACTCTGCCGCCCAACTGGGAGTGGGAGTGAGATTCCCCTTCTTCTTGACAGCTTGACAGCGCTACCTCCCCCTTTGTCCTCTTCTTCTTTCTTGACGGCACTACCGGGCCTCAAACCAACTCCGGATCAAGCAAGCTATCTCTCGACTGATTAGACCGATGGCATGCATTTGACCGCACCTTCTTTCTCTTGAGTTGAGTGCCGGTCCCTCGTGAGATCTATGCACACCATTGAGACAAAGAAAAGTAAAGAAAAGAAGCGAAGCTACATAGGGGCAAGAAAGTGCGCAACAACTATTTATATAATTAAAGGAAAAGATAGGAGCTCGGGGTCGGCGGCTAGGCTCCACTCGCACTCGAAGTGAAGGAGGGTCTGTCTAGCTCTGCCTAATTTCATTCACTTGAGGTCTATATTCTGCTCCGCTCTTCCGAGCCTTCATAGTCACTTGAGTTCAGGTCTCGCTACCGTGCCTCGCTTCGGTGATGACTTTGCACCGCTACGTAGAGCTAGGCTTAAAGAAATTGGTTGACTTCGGGTCCTTTCACTCGGCTACGCAACCTAGTTCCCGTCCGAATTAAGGATTTCTTTGATTGCTTCAATCACGTTGTTTGCAAAGATTTCGCTTCGCTCAACTGTTGCGGATGGCAAAGATCTCTTAGCTTGCGCGCGCTTTGGAAATGGATTGCAGAGATCGCGCTCCGAACTGCAGAGATGTCGCTATGCTCCACTCTGCCGCTGCGCTTGACGGAGCCGCGCTCCTTGCGTCGCTTGACTCCGCGCTCGCTATCGCTCAACTCTGCCGCTATCGCTTCGCCGGGTTTGCAGAGATTTCGCTTTTCGCTCAACTCCGCGCTCGCTGTCGCTCAACTTTGCGGGCTCGCATAGCTGAAATAACTTAAATCGCTCCGCACCTATGATCTAGTCTTTGGCTAGCTGCACTTGCCTCTCCGCCTTGTCCAAAGCTCTTTCGTTCGCTGTTATTGCTTCAGATGGTCAGCTGTGGATTGCAAAGATCGCACTTTAGACCGGTGAGCTGGGACGAGTGATTAGACCAGGGCACACCTTTATTGAACCCATGAAGAGTAGATCCGTGATTGGTCAATTCGTTCACTCCTCTCTGTCTTCTTTTCTTAGTTGATAGTTGACGTTGATAATCTTTGTTGACAAGAATTGGACCATAAGAAGATAAATTCACTAATCGTTCTAAGGCACTGAACGGAGGGAGGACTAAATGTCATCACTCGTATTACTTAATAAAGAACTTGAGCCCATCCTGAGAGTGAGCCTACTTAGATTCGGAACGGGTCTAAACGCTGAACGGATCTAAATTCAGTCCCTTGACAGAGACTTTTGTCCACGAGAAAGCATTACGTTGAGTGCGAAGCCGGGTTAGCTTCCTATATTGCTGGCCTAGCCAAGTTCACTGAAGACGCTTCCCATTCCATTGCCCATGTCCCTGGAATTCAAATTTGCTTCACTGGATCGGTTAGGCACATTCTACCTTTCACGGTACCACTATCGCGGTCACTTCAGTTCCACTATCGAAAAAACTGCCTAGCCAAGTTGACTTCCCACTATAGTATAGCACCGCCCATCCAAGCCCATTCTACGCATTACGAGACACCTTCCTATTCAGGTAGTCTACGTCACTGTCCTTCCTCCCCTCCCTATGAGTGATGAACCCCGGGCTAGATACTCCATGCTTCCTCCCACGGATGAGTTGACTGATGAGAAGGGATTCCCACTGCCATTTAGTCTATGCCCGCTAGTCCCACCTTATGCCTGCTAGTCCCACTGCGCTTATGCCTGCTAGTCCCACAGTGCGCTAATTTCTTCTCTCTTGGCCGATCGGCTCCTTCCATTCTCTTTTGTCTGCCTGCCCCACTAAGAGCTCTCTCTGATCTTGCTTCCCGAGCCTAAGTTCAGTCTGATTGTCGTGGTGAGCGGGCGGGCAGGACTCATTGGGGATTAGGTGGAACTGAACTCTTGCTAGGGCTGGAGTTGGAACTATAGCTAGGGCTGGAAAGCTAGGTCAGAAAGAAGAAGAGGAGGAAAGACCAGCTCTAATAGATGGGCGTGCGGAAAAGGTTTAGTTGTTGAGAGGCAGAGCAGTGATCTGGTTCTTGTACTCCGGGCTTTGTAGATGAAAGAAGTGAGATTTTCGTGTCACCAGTTCAAAAGTAATGAATTCAAACAAAGGATTTCAGTGTTGCAAAGATCAAATCAAAGCAATCAGTGAAGACTGGTGAAGCGCAATCTCTGCAATCCGAAGAAAACTTAGATCTCTGCAATTCCTTTTCTTTCTTTGCAAACCGTGGGAAGCTTTTCTTTCCTATGCTAGGTCGATCAGTGATGCCGTCGTTCCTGCGCTTCTAAACCGACTCCGCTTTCCTGCCTCTACGTAGTGATCTCGATCTGCCTGGGATCTCCGGTCCCCGCACCTCGCAGTCGTGATTCATTGGTCCATCTGACAAGGCGTGAGGTCGGCTCTCGTCCTTCTTCTAAGCCTGCCGAAGACTCTGCATAGCCTGGTGCCTGGTCCTCTGCTCTGTCTTTCTCTTCCTTCTGCCTCAGACGCTCCTGATGCCAGCTCTCTCTCTTCCGGGAAGGGAGAAGTTTGCTTAGCCTGGAGATGAGGCTTCGTCTGCCCGGGATAGGGGTCTCCCGTAGCGTCCTTTCCTCTTCGCGTCCTTTCACTCGTCCCGTCTGCCTCTCCACGAACAGAGCCTGTCCGTGCTTTCTCTTCGCTAACTTAGCTATCAAATTCTAGATGATGGATGGCTTGGTGAACCGGATCCATGATTCGCAGAGCACCTGGCATGAGGCCTAGCTCCGAAGACTACCCGAAAAGCAAAATTGACAACAGTGACTCCTTTTTGAACAAAAGAATTTCATTGAAGAAAAGAATTGAATAAAATAATTTAACAAAACAATCCAATTCACAGAAGATCCGGAATGGAATTGATGCGCTCACTCCTGGAGAGCGAGCGGAGAGGGAGAAAGGTAGTCATCGTCCCGAAGACCGAACCATGCCAACTGTCCACTTTGACAAGACCGAAGCAGGCCCAGGACTCGGCCCATCCAACAAGGTTTTAGCTGCTTTACCATCTGAAGCAATCAAATCTCGCGTGACTCGGAGCTCTGTCCCTGGCTGCTGAGTCAACAAAGACAGATTCAGAGTCTAATTCAATAGTTCTCTTGTCTCTCTTCTCAGACGCTTACTCGGCCCTTCACTTCAATTAGGTCGCTTCAAAACATTTGTCTTGTTCTATTGATTTTCGTAGCTCGACCTGAACTCAAGTCTTTGAATCCCATTCCGCGGTAGGTATGCGCCGGAGAAGCTGATTGGCACTGAGAGGAAGGGCTCACTGTCTCGCTTAGGTGCTACGCCGACCTATCGTTGGGAAGCTCAGTCGAATCATTCCTTTATATATATATATATTAGTAGTTGCAGTAGTTGCACTCACTCGCTCGATTACGTGCCCTTGTTCAGGGATCAGATGTTGGATATTTCTTGTAACTGTTGCTAATCTACGTCAACTACTCTACTATTCTATTCCTATTCTCAAAGCTCGGGTTCAACTGAGTGAAAGGAGCGAGCAAGTAATAAGAGAGCAAGTCAGAGTGAAAGTCAGACTGGGAAGTACGGTTCAGCGAATTGAATGAAGGAAAGCCGCAGTCGGTGACGAAGGCTAAAGATTCGACGCAGAGTTGATCTACGAGGCTACGTTCCAGAAAGACCAATCAGACCAACTAGGTTGCGTAGCCGAGTGAGAACTAAGTCAAGATCTTGATGGGCATGCGGGATCCGATCCAGTCCAGGAAGGGCATGCGATCGACGAGGTGCGGTACGGGTCTCAGATCAGAGCTTGGGCAAACAGCAACAGTTGAGCTATTGAGTAAGCGTGATCTCTGCAATCAAAGAAATCATTCAATTAGCCATTCAAGTAAGATAAGAGAATTGGCGGAGTTCAGTTAAAATGATCTGAGAAAGGGTAGCGTAGATTAGGAACTCAAAGCTCAACTGAGTGAAACCATAGGCAAAGTCATTATATAATATAAATAGTAGAGCCGACCTCCACCAATGAACCATCTCTTTAATTGCCCACTCTGCGGTACCATTGAATGCGAAGCTACAGAATCAATCGAAGAAAGTGAAGAAGAGACTCGATAAAGGGCTTCGTTGAGCGTTTGCAAACCAACAACCGGGTAAGGTGCTCCGCGAAGGAACTAGCGAACTATTTTGGTGAGCCGACCAGCGAGTGGAATGAATAACCGGGGTTAAGTTCAATTGTTTTGTTCTTATCTATTTCTATTCTTTTCGAAGCTTTGACAGGCCGAGCTAGACTAATCATCTTCAGTGAGCCAGCTTTCGTTCACGAGTGCAAAGGATAGGAGCGAATCAGAGTGAACCAGACTTGTAAGTGAGGTGCTGGAGGTTCACAAAGAACTCAACTCGGAATAGCAGCGGTGAGGCAGAGGCTACCTACCATATTATATTGGCAGACTCATATCCATAGTAGGGAGGGAGACTATCCGAAACAAACGGTGCCCGAGTTCAAGAGCTGCGAGAAGGAGATCTTCGGTTCTTGTACGGAGGTCAAAGGAAGCCCATTACGCGGTGCTAAGAGTCAGGCAGGTTAAGAAGATAGGCGGGACAGAATCCATACATAGTCAAGGACTGAGCGACTATTGGTTTTGAGAGACTATTAGCTACCAGCGCTGAGCAGCGAGAAGGTAGCCGCATCGGTATCGGTGAGAAGGCTAAGGAATGCTTTTCATAATTGAATCGTTCGGGTAGGCGGATCAGAAGGACTTCAAACCCGGGCGGAGTGGAGTGTTCGTCTGGCTCGGAACTCCTGGCTTTGTCTCTTCAAGAAGTAGGTTGGTTTTGGAGGAAATGGTGCCCGGGCGTGCGCGAAGTCTCTTCAAGATGGAAAGGTGATATTAGCCATGCTTCTCTAATATAATAAAGAAATAAAGGAGTGAAGTTAAAATGAGATAGATGAGTTCGGGGAGCTCTGATCGACTGCGGTTGGACAGGCCGAGCTGGCAGTGGGAGCGGGACCTCTCCCTTCTTAGGTTCTTGTAGTCTGGTTCTGAAATAGCACAGCACAGGGTGGCGAGGCTAAGGAATCCGGAGCTATGCGACCGGCACTCAACTCATTCAGAGTAGGCTGCGAGATCATGGGCCTTAGAAGCAGTGGAGCAGCGAGACAGCGGGGAGTACCGCTCCGTGGGCCTTCCACTACGAAGAGTCTGTGGTCGGGTCTATTTCGTACCGTGGAGTGGGGAGCTCGCATGCCATTCTTTCTTCACAGTAGGTGCAGTGAGGCTAAGGAATGCGAAGAGAAAATAGAAGAAAGGAGCGGCTCCGTCTTCGGCTGTCCCGGGTAAGACGACCAACATGCCTGGGATTCACTTCCATCAGTCGAGTCAGCGAAGGTGCGAGATCACAGTAGTCTTGGGTGCGATGGGGAGGAAAGACGAGCCTAAAGAGCGAGGCTAAGTTGGAGGCAGGAGGACCAGTTGCTCCCTATAGTTAAAGAGCGCTCACTTCCAGAATCTTCGTTAGTGGACAGCTCCCAAAGAAAGAAAAGAAGAAAAGAGGAGAGGAAAGACTCGTCGAACTCTTCGCTCGGTGCTACAGGGAAAGTGGGCGGCATGCATGGGAGGGGTGCCTAGGGAGCTCTTTCAGTAGAGTAGGGGGGTAGGCTTGACCGAAGGGAGGAGAAGGATCGCGAGTTCAAGGCTCAACTTGTCTTTTATACAGGACTCAACCATTCTTTGACCTCATAATCTCACCCTTCTCTCTTCGTATCTTCTATGGTTCTTTTCTTCTTCGGGGTCTGGGATGGCTAAGCTCAGTATCCCACGTGTGTTGTGCGAACCGGCACCTACCACTAATTGGGAAAGGATAGGAGCGCTAGACAAGAGAAGTAAGCCGGTAGGCCAGGCAGTGGACAAGGAAGCTAGAATAAAAGGAGCGGAGCCGAAAGACCTCAATTCAATTTATTCTCTTCGTTCACTCTAGTGACGGACCGGAAGACAAATTCAAAAAGAAATTGATCCCTCTTTCTATCAGGGCAGGGTTACGTTTTGAATCTTATTGCCATCTTTTTCACGTAAAGAGAATGGAGAATAGAATAGAGCCAGCGACCTAGAAAGGGATTTGAGTGCGGGAAGGAAAGCAACTTGGATTGGAATCCACGCAATGGGAATATAACAGGTGAGACTCAGGATCACTTCGGACGGGAGAGACAACTATCGACACTACAGCAGAAGCAGATAGAAAGAGGTCAGGAGAGAACCCCTACTCCGAGAATCATTCCCTTCAATTCAATAAGGGATCGATCTGACCGTCAAAGGAGAGAAACAACGATAGTAGTATGCCTCGAAAGGCAGAAAGTCTGCTCTATCCTTTCTATTTCCCCACGTCCAGGGATTTGAGAATTTCGAGTGCCTGGTGAATCTGTTCTTATGGAGTGGTACCCTTTTGTCTATAACACTTTTTTGCCTGCTTTCGTTCATTCGGACGGGTCACCAGCTTTGTTTGTAATATTCAAATGTGGGGCTGCTCTAGTGGAGTGAATTTCACTACGAAAACGAAAAGAGTTCACTCTTCGAATCAATTGGAACAGTAGGGATAGGGATGAACAGAGCTCGGGGATCATTCTATGAGTGTTTTGAATTCCAAGAGTCAATTTCAAGAGTCAATTCCAAGAGTCAATGGTAGTACACACCAGACTACGGTATGCCTGCTATCGACCTGTTGCTGCCCATTCTGCTAGACCTATTGCTGTTGCTGCAGGGCCATGAACTATATACTGTAAGATGCTTGGGATTATAGTCTGACGTGCCCGGAAAGTCAGTTCGCTCAGCCATGAACTTTGACCCTGAAGGTCGCTGCCTCGGGAGGGAGTGACATTCGTAACAACATGTTATGTTCACGCGGTGATATTCTATCTTTTCTTTTCCTCGATTGCTCGTTCGAGAACTACGATCTTTAGCTCCTTGTATCTGAGAAGAACTTCCAGATTCATAGGAAGAAAGCTTGAGATGAATGAATGAGAAGGTATCAACATCAACAACTTCGAATTGGCCCTCCTCAGGATGAGCCGATCAACAATGCCGTGAGCTTGCTGACATTCCAAATGAGTGAATATGAGGAACGAGCAAAGCGACGTCGGCGTCTCGAGCGAGAGGAAAGAAGAGAAAGAGGGGTCAACGAGAGAACAACAGATTTGGATTTAGAGAGTGAAAAGACATCTAAATAGAGACTTAAAGACTCTTCGAGAGAAAAAAATCTTTTTATTTAGAGAGTATCCTCTCTCTCTTCTTTCTTTAAGACTTTCTCCGGTTCATTCCATTCGACTTCGCTTTTCTTTCTTTTTCATCTCTGTTTCGAACTGACTAGGGAAGAAGCAGGAAAGCCAATAGCTCTTCCTTCATCCGACTCGGTAAGTCTATATGGTCTCTTTTTAATTCGAGTGGTTCTAAGAGTCGAATCAATTCTCAATGAAAGCAAAACGCATCAAAACACTCATAGAATGATCTCTGTTCATCCCTATCCCTAATCCCAGCCTTAAACTTACTAAATGAAGGGTAGACGAAAGGATAGGGCTCGACTCCTAAATTGATTGATTAAAAAAGTCGAGTCAAACTATTGGGCATCGTAAGATGGCTCGACCTAAAGGGCATCTTTAGATGGCTCGCTTTACCGTAATTTAGGGCATCTTTAGATGGCTCGCTTTACCGTAATAGACGGGA
>JBBMJZ010000083.1:317268-334768 GCA_037833815.1 Zingiber zerumbet | reverse complement strand
GCCCCCCTAATATAACTTTACAGTCGTAAATGGCTTTAGGCCATTTACTCTTACCTTAGCAGTCGAGCTCTATCTTAGGATACCCTCTCGCATAATATTCGCTCGAGCTCTATCTGACGATACCCTTCCTTTAGTCACACGTCGCTGTTGCTCGTCCGTTCCAAATTAGATTTGATAAAAGCGAATTTTAAGTCACACGTCGCTGTTGCTCGTCCCTAACTTTAAAACGAGCTATCTAACGAGACCCTCGTTCCTTTCCTTTCCCAGCTCTTCTGATCAACTGCAGGGCCCAATCATACTCACTAATCGGCTCCTTCCCTCGTTCAAATGGGGTCTCGAAGACTGAAGCTTTGAATACTCGTACGAAAAGGAAAAGGAACGAGCGATAGCGACGTGATGAAAAGCACTGCTTTTTGAAGACGGAAACTCCATCAGGGCTAGCTCTCTCAGTGCCATTCCAGAATCCAATAACATCCCCAAAAAAGGAGAATGGAAGGACAGCTAAAGTAAGCTATTCAGAAAGCTGGGTGACCTATTCGACCGTGTTACATAGTTCATAGATAGGGCTCCTTAGCTTAGCTCCATTTTCTGGGGGAACGAACCGTGTTCAGAACATCTGTATTCACCGGTTCAGATTGCTGAGATCTCAAGCCAGAACTTAAGAGTCATGCTGCTTTCTCAAACTTCCACTCAACTTGATGGTTGTGGCTTCACCCAGGAACTCGTTTTCCTTTAACATCAGAATCAGATCCACCCTCCGGCTTCTTCCCTTTCTATTCCGAAGAGATCTTTCTGTGCTTCCAAACCAGCTCTTTTTTGATTATGGTGAGTTAAATATGAGAAGGATCCATTCTATGGACCGCTGATCATCCAAGAAAGCGGTCGCCTGGTATCTTGAAAGACCGGGGGCAGGAGTGGAAAGGTCTGAGAGAGCGCTTTGAAGCCCTTCCCGAAATAAAGAGGGAATGGCCTCAGACCTTCTATGGAAACTGAGATAGAGGACTGGGCTTTATCCCTCTTCTACCAGGAGGCCGCGGGACTGGAATTCAGAAAAGAAGGCATGTCTGGCTTTTCCTATTCTAGTGCAGGTTCTTGCTCGGTATAAATCGCTTCACTTTGAGTTGGCTTGGCCCGCGCCTTGACAAGGCTCTTGTCCCTCCTTCCCGGCCTGGGTGGGGGGGGGTGAAAGGTCTCAAATACGATGCCCCTCCCGTATCCTGTAGAGAGAGCCGAAGTTAGGCCTCTGTATGACGGATTGATAGTACGATCAATCATGGTTTAGTTGGATCGACATGCCCCAGGAGAATTCAATGACAGGCCTTCGCAGCATCCCGGAATTGGTCGATTCGGAATCGGCTGGATTGGGGGTATCCGGAGCAAGACTGAAAACGGGTTCGAAACAGGGCGGTCCATGGAATTAGCTATAAGTCAGTCGACTATCAAAGGAAAGGCCGGTTCGAACTTGTTCTTTCGATAGGAACGATCCGAAAAGCTTCTACAGCTAGAGGGCAGGTCTAGCGGAAAGCGAGAAGCTCGCAACAGCTAAATCACGATCTCCGGGCGAGCTCATATTGACATGAGGTCTTTTCAATGCTGGGAGTGAAGCGAGCGTTGCAGGAGCTATCTATTCCATCGGGGAGATGGCAAGCGGAACACACCCAAACTCTAAGGCAATGACCTTTCCGAGCTACCACATTCACGCATGCCGCGGGAGATCATATGCTGTTTGCCCGGTCTACCTGTTCAAGCGAGCGCTTGCAAGCGGCCAGGACATCAAAAGCTAATGCATCGGTTAAAACTAGAGTGGGAGAATAAGCTAAGCTTTCTTTAACGTTAAGACGTCGTTATCACTCGTTCCTCTCACGTCGCGATGCTCGTACCTATCGGTCGAGCCCTCCTCGGCCCTAACGGGAGAGCCAAGCAAAATAATATACGTAAATGGTCTTTCCCATCAGCAGTATTTTGTCTACAATTGCCCCAAAGGCAATTTCATTCAAAACTACGAAGGATCTTACTAAATATTTGCCCTTCCTTTTCTTCTTCTTACTCCCAACAAGCGGTACGAAAACAACTTATATGGAGTTGGGTAAACACTGAGCAAAGAAAGAACAGCTATTGAATTACCTGCAACTGTAACTGGAGCCCTTACAACTTCCAGAGTTGCTTTACGTGTAAGCGCGAGGAACTGATATTCTATCGCTTTCAATTCGTTCTAAGCGGGAACTGGAACTAGAAAAAGAAAGTGAGCCTTACTATGTTGGGCTGTATCAATATTGGTAAACAAACCAACAATAAGGAAGAAGAAAAGTTTTCAGGTAGATCTGGAAAGACTTTAGAAATTCTCATGTTCGAAGGGTCCCTAATCAGATAGGGGTCTTGCACTTCTATTCTCATAAAAATCTCAATCCGGATGAGACCCCAGCAGTAGTAGAAGCAGGAGAACCGGGAACAAGCGAGAAAACTTATAGTGCTATCGCACGTATAAGGCATATAGCCATGAACTTTGACCTTCTACTTACACCATTCAATGCTTCGTTTGCTGGATAATGTTTTTGAGTCGAATTTACCACCGATAGAAGACTTCTCGTTCGATAAGTTGGGGATTGGATCGGACTGGCCAGCTTCTGCCTATTGATATGCGATGCCCGGTCTACTATCTTCTTCATACGGAATTACGGGTCGGGAGGGATACCCATATGTGAGGCGCCGTCTTGGCCAGCAAATCCTGAGGGGGGTAAGACGCTCCGAGTTTTCATCCGCTTCTAGGGAGGGACCAACATCCGATATGAAGGATTCTCTGCTCCGAGATGGGACCGAAGGGAAGAAAAGAAGAATGATTATTTAGGGCTGCCACTCTTAAAGATTGACTCTGCGTTGGGGAAGCTACTATACCTATAGGCGGGAGGGGACCGGAAGAAAGGCCGGTTCAATCAATAGCACGAGTTCGGTTCCTCTCTCTGAGATTGGATGGGCTCGGCTACTCGATCCAGATATCTGAAAAACCTTAGATCTGAAATGAATAGGAAAGCTTATTCAACTACAGCAAAGAGTATATGCTTGGCTGGGATCGATGCACCAGCCTTTATTCAGTCAGTAGGTGGGAGGTTGTTCTTTCAGTCTTATCCGAGCTGGGGTGAAAGAACGGAAAGTCGTATCAAAGGCAATTCCATTGTGTTTCGGAAAGGATGGTAAATTGACTGGTATTCAATCAATTAGGTCACTCTTACTTAACTTAGCTTACCTCCCCATCTCTATCTCAATATCATGAACCGGGGCAAGCGGTCCACGAGAATCTCTTCTCTTCCTTGCGTAGGCTCATGAAAGTAATGATTACTGATTGGAGGCCTTACGACAATGGTTCACAGACAGACTGCTGAGGCAATCTCAATCCTGATCCCAATAGTCAATGTTCTCCAAGAATCATCATCTTCTTTTCTTCATCCTACTCTCTTCTTCTTACCGCTTGAGCATCTTTTTTCTATTCTTAGCTTCATATCTTTCTTAGTAAGAATAGGTTTGTTCGGAAGAGAAGAAGTTGTCAGAATGCTTTGCCTCTCAGTGATTCAAGAATGGACCCAGCAAGTGCTTCGTACTATAGAGAAAGATGGGCATTTCTCCTTTCCTTCCCTATGATTGATATAAATTCTTTGGTTTACGATTCCGCTAACCCTTATGCTTGTGCTTGCTCTAACTAGTCTTAAACGAAGGAGAGAGATCTGACTTTCCTTGTTCCGTACTCTATTTCCTCTTCATAGGTTCATTCACATTCAAAGCGGGATGCTTGCTAGACTGATAAGCCAGAGAGGTAGTCGGGGAATTGGTAGTCAGGGTCGGAAACTCATCTGCTTTGCTTGTAAATTCATAGTGTAATACTCACTCGTAAATGAGAAAATGATTGATTGGTGTCAGAATTTCTCACAGATCAGGTGTGATCAGTCTCATCCGTGTAAGAATTTATCATTCCTCTTCCAACCCGTCCCGGAATGGGCGTTATGGCAAAGAAGAAGAAGAAAAAAAAAGAAGGAATTTGTCCAATAGTCACAAATGGTGCCTCCACAGGTTGACATCCGATCCAACCTAGTAGTAAGCGATCCGCCAAAAGCAACCAAAATATTCCTTGGTGAATCGGGCGAAAACTTGAACTACGCACATACATACTTTTAAAAAAAGGTAAAGCCAACAGAGATATAAAAACTGGTGCTATTGCGGCTACACCTCCCGATTTCTCGGGTATACTGCGAAGAATGGCATGGATCGGTAGGAAATACCATTCCGGCACAATATGAGGCGGGGTGGGCATCGGATTAGCAGGTATATAATTGTCGGGATGCCCCAAAACATTAGGAGCATAAAAAATCCAAATGGAAGAAAAGATAGCAGAAGCTACCCGACCTACTAGATCCTTTACATAAAAATAAGGGTAAGAAGCTATTTTATCCATCTCTGAATGTACACCCAATGGATTATTTGATCCATATTGATGCAATGCGGCCAGATGAAGAAGACTGGCACCTACTAAAATAAGGGGGAGTAAATGATGGAGACTAAAAAAACGATTTAAGGTGGCATTGTCCACGGAGAAAGCACCCCAAAGCCAAGTCACTATGGTATCTCCTACTACAGGTATGGCGCTAGCTAAGCTTGTTATTACTGTAGCTCCCCAAAAGCTCATCTGACCCCAAGGTGGTACGTATCCTATAAAAGCTGTCACAATCATTAATAGGAATATGACAACTCCGAGACACCGAACAAATTCCCTAGGACTGCAATAACTCGCATGATATAGACCACGAAGAATATGAAGGTGAACCACAATGAGAAACATACTTGCCCCATTAGCATGCATATAACGGAGCAACCAGCCCCCTTCAACATCTCTCATAACGTGTTCTACGCTGTTGAAAGCTAGATCCACATGAGGTGTGTGATGCATAGCTAAAAAAAGGCCAGTCACTATCTGAATGACTAAACAAAGACCAGCTAACGGACCGAACCCCCACCAATAACTAAGATTGCTCGGGGTTGGATAATCTATCAAATGCTGGTTAAGTGTGGAGGATATGGGTTGTTTAAGAAGAGAGAATCGTTGGTTCCTTATAGTCATTTCTCTTTTCTATCGTGACAACTCCTCTTCCCCCTTATCCCTTGCCTTGATGGAAATTGGCTTCGCAGCGCCCTGTCTAATCAAAAAGCTGCATGAGAAGATTCAAATTTTGGCGAGAGGTACGGAAGAGTAAATGGCCCATAGCCATTTACGACCTGTTGCTGCATCGCGACGTGGCGCAAGTCCATTCACGACTGTTGTTCGGGAGGGCTACGGATTTCTCGGTTGGTTGATTCTCGTGTCATTCGGAAAAAAACAAAGAAACTGCTTTTCTTAAGGCTTCAAACGAACGACTAGTCATTAAGAAACCTATGAAAGATAAGTAAGGAACTCCTTGAATGAAGAAGTTTAGCCTGCGTGCAAACTACCTACCCCTTTTTAAAAGAACGTCGATTTCAATCTCAACAGACGAGGAGAAAATTAAAGCAACATTGCTTGTTGTCCTATTACTCTAGCTTTTTGCCTGCCCTGTGGAGCTTTTGAAAGGGGGGAATTTAAAGAGAAAAGGAAACTCTAATTAGGACGAGAGAGAGGGCCGAGGACGGGATCGTTTTATAGTTAATAGACGGGTCAGAAATCGTATCGTAGTTTTGAATAGCCATAAATGCTGATGGGGATCGGGTAATCCGCTGACGTAGAACCGATAGGCTCGAGCGCATGCGAGAGGGGCGAGTGAGAAAATCAAATAAAGTATTCGACGCGGCGTTGGTTCTACCAACGAAACGAAGATTCTTTTGGTCTTTCTCATTCGGAACTTGGTTGTATTAGTAAGCGGGCCCACACCCAGACTCTGACTTCAGGCTCAGCACGTAGGCGTGAACATGAACAAGAGTTCTCTTACAAAAAAAGAATTGTTAATAGTGGTCGATCCCTCGGGAGTGACATGAGTGACTTTAGATCTTGTTCACGCGGTGATCTTATATCTTTCCAAGAGTACTACCCTGTACGAAGTCTATGTCTGGGGAGACAGGTGCGGTAGAGAGGTCCCCCACTTCGATTCCCGTCCCGTTAGCATCTCCGATCCGAGAGTTGGGATGACTCCGTTAGGTCTTTTCGGTCCGGAGCCGGACGGGACCTAGAACCCTTGTGGACCAGCAGCAGAGCTCACCTTTGTTCTATTGGTTTGGTGGTTGCTACCAAGACGATTTCTTTATGCCCATCAAAGGACCTCGAGATGCTAATCCACGAAAAACAATACGAGAAATTCTAAAGAACTTATATACGGAACGAGGGCGACCCGTGGAAATACATCGGTTTCTTACTCGTGCAAAGGAACTCTTTCTTGGCAACTTGGACAACTTATAATGATGTTTGTCCCGCATATCAGACGGAAGATCGGAATCTTTACAAAAGGCTTTATAAAGCTTTCGTCTCAATTCATATTTAGCCGCAAGCAATCTACGTTTGTGATCTCGTATATTTCGCTTCTCCGACATCTTTCTTATCTTACTGAGTTTCCCCCTCATCTTTTTGCAAAAAGCCGCTCCACGGTGGTAAAGTCTCATCTTTTGTGTTGGCCGAAGTCACAATAGTCACAATGAACCCTCGAATATGCTCGAAGATCTCGAAAGAATCTTCCAGTTCCGGGGAGAATAAGCTAAACTCCCTTTCCATCGATAATTTGATGGGGTTTTCCCGTATTTCGACCGGAGAATCTAACATAGACATTACTGTCGAGATTCTGACCAAAAAATGAGACATTCCATGCCCTCGGAGAGCGCTTTGTCGTGCAAAGTCACTGACATATCCAGTGTCTTTTTCGGACCCCAAGAATAGATTGGATCGAAACCACTTTCCTGCTTGGAAGTAAGGGCCCGTCTGTATGAATCTCTGACCGCGCGGAATCTCCATAGCTAATTTTCCAAATTGGATTCTGGTTGGTACTAATCTTATTTCAAACGATCCAGGAACTTCCATAACGTTGGCGTGATTCGGTTTGAGCAACGGATCCTGACGTGATACATCTTCGTAATGAAAAAGGAGTTCCAACATCATGATGAGTTGGCTTTGTAGTAGAGTCAAGGGTGAAATCCGCTTTACTAATTGACGAAACATCTTTACGAGACCTACACCATTGACGAGCAATTCCAATTATATGTGGCTAGTGACCCGGAGCAGCGGATATCGACTGTCTCCCGAACATCGTGATGAGGTAAGCACTAAAGCCCCAATTCCATCGAGTGATCCAAAGTATGCCAAAAATCAGTAGTAAGCCAAAAATCGCACGAACAAAGAATTTAAAGAGAAAAGGCGGTCCCTCCCGGAATTCAAAATACAATAGAGGGTGAGACCGTACACCTCTCACGGGGCGATCCCTTCCTGAGTTGAACCTTAGAGGGTGGGATCGTTCACCTCTCACGGGCAGACCTTGTTAGGCGGTTCCGATACCTGTTTTGTGTTGTTGTTTTCATGGTTGTAGTTAGTGTGGTTATTTATGCAAGAAATTTGAGAGGGTTTGACACCCTGGGCCCATAAAGACTTTTGGAGAGGGTTTGACACCCTATCAGCACCTCATTTGCAGGAGAGCTCAAAGTCACTGTGGGATAAGACAAGCCAGAGAACTCCAAAGTCACTGCCGCGAACAAGAGACTACCCAAAAAGTACTTTTATTATTACATACTTGACGGGTCGGTCTGTAAAGTTTCTTCGCAACTCTGTCCGGTCTGTCCTTAGAGTCTGACTCTTGCTTTCGCTGTCAGCTCATTCACATTCGCAGCGGATTACAGCGTGAATGGCGCAATGGAATCCGTAACTGCTGCTATTGCTAGAAGAGAGCTTGAACTGGCTTTTTCTTACAATGAGGATAGATGTAGATAGAAGTAGTCTCTTGGCCGCTGCTTCAACTCAGAATCAGACGTGGACCCCGCCCGGTAAGGGGGAACTCGATTCCGCGCATGCAAAAAACAAGGAAATGAGTCGCCTTGACTTGATCTAACCATCCGGAAGTGCTTCCGCTTTCCTGAGTTCAGGCTTTCCGCTTCCCCGTAAGCTTTTCCATTGATGAGCTTAATTTGGAAGATTATTTATAAATATATTACAGGATGGGTCTTCTTAGACAGCTTTTATAGGGTTTTTAGCCATACCGAACTCAAACTACTTTCCCATACCGAACTCAAACTACTTTGCCATCGACTTAGACTCAAACTACTTTGCCATACCGAACTACTTAGCCATCCAATTAGACTACTTAGCCGTGGCAGTTTCATATTTTTTGATAAAATCTCTCGTCACGGGTTCCAGAGGCTTCAACCGTGCAATTTGATTTTCTCGCTTCACTTCATTATAAGATCATGTATAATCTCAACAGTGGATCCTTCTATGAAGCTCAATTTGTATCATTCTACAGTTTTTAATGTAGAGTTGTGGGGGTGGGAAAGAGTAATTTATCTCCTTTCTCCAAAATCCAGAAAGAGTTATCCTTTCTATATAAATCCATTTCAACACTCACTGCTGTGGACGACTTTTGATCGTCATTCATTACTGTTTTGGTTGTTCCAGTGTTTTACCAATTTGGATTTTCCCTAAAGGGTGCCATTAAATTGAGTATCATTTAATCTCATAGAATTGGGGTTTATTTCGACGCTTTCATTTGGCAGCTAGCTAGCACTCTCAGCTTAGGGAAAGCGTCCGGGGACAGAGAGGTCAGGCGGGGATAGTTTTAGTAGTTGAATGAATTCGGAGATTTCCCGATGCACCACTTCTATCACTACCGCCACTTCCTATTCCCCTAGGACAGTTACCAGATCAGCACAGCATAACAGCCAACAACTACCGATGTGGATCGTTACTGAGAATCGTCAGATCTAGGAGGCAAACCACTGCCATAGCACCGACTACTCCCATCAATACTAGCGCTTAACGAGGCGTACCATAGCATAACTCCACCTCTTTCTCCTCGGCGAAGCGAGACTTTTCTTCGGAGAATCGGGTATTCTGGAT
Organism: Zingiber zerumbet; assembly: GCA_037833815.1. NCBI lineage: Eukaryota > Viridiplantae > Streptophyta > Magnoliopsida > Zingiberales > Zingiberaceae > Zingiber > Zingiber zerumbet. The sequence continues at coordinate 325,725 of JBBMJZ010000083.1, read as the reverse complement.
GTCTTGTATTGGGGGTAAGCCCATCCGTCTGTATAATTAGTATTGGAAGGAAGGGTTGAGTCTTCCCGCCTTGCATTCCAGGCTCTCCATCTATTCTATCAGTAAGCATTGGCTAAGCCGAAATCTCTTTGTATTTTAAGTCTTCGATTGCTACCTATACTTATGGTTTTGCTTATGCCTATGTTCCTGCCTTTGTTCTTGGTGTTACCGATAGATACCTTTATTGGTAGATAAGCTGGAAAGACCTACACCTACTACCCTTTATCAAACCTTGCCCTTTTCATAATCATAATAAAATAAAAGAATAAGGGTTCGCTCCTGCACATTCCAGGCTGTATATTCAACCTCTATGTCAATAGGGGCCTTGGGACTCCCCAGATGCTACTTCCTTCGTCGAGTGAGCTGCGGAGATCCGGTTCTAACTAAACTTCCTTTCTTCCCTGGGACTATCCCTCTCCGCTGGAAAAAGTGCTATCAGAGCCCGTTTCCCGAGGAGATCCGTTGAGACCTATCAATCGAATGTGAGGCCTACGGACTAAAATGGTGTACCATTTTTCAAAACTGATTCCACTTGACTTTGCTTTGCACTTCAGTCCAGGATCGACTAGTTGTCTTCTTTGCTATAGCTTGACTACGTGATCGACCTAGTTGAATTTGTTTGCTGGCTTGAGTCCGCGTGATTTATCTATCTCATTAGTTGCGCCGAATCCCTACTTCTTGTTGCCTAGCAACTGAGAAAAGAATAAGTCTTTGACTGTGACAGCGACCGAATACCAAGCTAAGCGGAATGTAAGCCAACAAGTGACTTCCTAGCTGCTGCTTGATCTATCTCATTAACTGCAGAATCCCCATGAGTGTACTTCCTGCTAGCAAATGGGAAAGACTACTTCTTGGACTGTGGCCGACACCAGAGAACATTAGAGAAAATGGTCGTTAGGTCGTGTTCGTAGCTTAAAGATTGGGCTTTTTAGCAATGTTTTAGAAAGTCCCCAGTTTCCGGTTTTATTTACTTTAGTAAATAGGTAAGGGAAGAGGAAATCTGATGTGGGGTCAACGGTAATATGTCACCCTGCTTTAATGGGAGTACTCTTTCCATTAGGAGCTTCCCCCAGCTGAGCTAATATGCCTTCATCCACCTCATCTTCCGTTCTTTCGTTTTAGAATGAAATGAGTTTTAAACTAAACGTCGAAACGAATCCCGTTTTGCGAAACGGATTCCGCCAGTGCTAGACTGAGAACTATAGAAGCGAAATAGACCGAAAGCGCAAAAGAGCGCACTCCAGGCTAGGCTGCCAATTGCTATTCAAGCATCTCAAACCAACTCTATCTGTAACGATTGCTATTTCATCTCCATTCAGAGGAACTTCTGCTAAAGGAACTGGTGATCCCGCCGCTTGAGACTCAAACTCCGGTTTATGCCAACATACATTGTTGGAGAAGACTCTTCCCCATCATCAGCCAATTAAGCGGCAACCTTGAAAGAGGGTAAGGTTTGCCAGCATCAAGCTCTAAGGATGGGTATTCTGTACCAGCTCGAACCCCTATAGCAGACGGCCGTAAGTTGCATGAAGAGTCTTAAGAATTGGAGGTGAAGACTCCCTTAGTGGTCCGGTCCCCTATACATTGACCGGCTTGGCGCGCAAAAGAACAAAAGAGAGAGGCCTCTGGAAAAGGAATTTCCCGAATTCAGTGACTTGGAAAATTCTCCAGCATTCACCCTTAAAATAAAAGGAAGGAGAGGAAAAAAAGAAACTAGACAAATTCAGCGGATTTCTCGACCATTGACTTTGACCTACTCGGCAGGAAAGAGCCTAGGAATTTTCCGCTCCAATAAGCTACAGGATAACCTAATGGCGAAGCAATACCATATGCTTCAAAGCTGCCGTTTGGAGATTGACAATAGAAGTTGTTTCTTCCTGTAGAACTCCGTCAAAAAAATCAATATAGAAAGACTAGTGCCATCTACGCGAAAGAAAGACAAGTGGCACCCACCTTTCACTATGTTACTCGGGACTGAATCTCTAGGCTATTCTCTGGGGTGCATCTTTCAGGTGTCTTATTCAATCGGCAAGAAATGAATCATGAGTTTTGAATGAGTAGAGTGCTTTAGCTGGTAGGAACGGGGGTGCACTATTTCATACAAAAGATGTTTGGATTTCACCCTTTCAACCTATGGGAATAGAAAAGGTGAACCTAGAGATTGTTTCATATACATCTTCGAATTGAAATAACGAAGTGAAGCCTACCCGACTGGGGTAAATGGAATGATGCAGAGCTCGAACTTGACCCTCCTTACACAGAGGAGCGACCGGTACAGTTCTTCCTCCACTATATGAATGAATGAGAAAAACACGGGTTTTTCAACTTTTGAGAAATTCCTAAGTTTGACTCGACTTTTCTATTTTTTGACTCGACTTTTTTAATCAATCAATTTAGGAATATAAGAAGCTTAAGGAAATGGAGTTTATGCGAAAAATGCGGGTTTTTCAACTTTTTTCTAACTTAGGGAACATTTGCTTAAGCAAATTATCTTTATGCGAAAAACACGGGATTTTCAACTTTTTTTTAATTCCTAAAAACCCTTCCCTTACGTTCAGCTCTTCGCCCCTACTTTCCTCTACTTTTGAAGCCCCAAAGTATTCTGAAGTGCTAGGTTCACCAGCCTTTCCTTTATCTGAAGGAGCACCATAGTCTTCTACTGAAGGAGCATCAGAGTCTTTCTACTGAAGCATCACCTGAGGCTTCTACTTTAGGAACAACTGTCCCATCCGTACCTGATTCTGAAGTTATAGGTTCACCAGCCTTTCCTTTATCTCCTTTTGAAGGAGCCTAGTATGCTTCTCCTTTATCTCCTTTTGCATCACCCGAGTCTTCTAGGTTGAGTCCGCTCTGTAGAGGCGCATATCTAGATTGAGGAGTGTTGCCCTCCTTTGTAGGGTTTTTTCTATTGCTGGTTTGAGTGTCGATTGTATTGACCGAAGATCCGGGCTCTTTCGGTTTCGGGTTATAGCTGCTTCGCCTTGGGTATAGCTGGTTGTGGATTGGGCTGAGTTTAGGTTCTTAGTATAGGGGAGGCTCTGGGTTTTTGATTTGAGTTGTGTACGTTAGAGTATAGAGATTGAGCCTTCAGTCCCACAGCAGATTATTACCAGTATAGTTGCTAACATGGCTTGCCTGCCATTTACTCTTCCCCTTTTGGTCGAGCTATGTTCCATTAATCTCGCCTATCGGCTCACCTGTCTATAAGTAGCCTTGCATCTGTGTCACCTACTAGGTGCTAAGAGTTTACGAGTGGATCTTTGGCATTTGAACTGGGGTTTACTTCAGTACCCCCTGGTATTATAAGATAAGGATCGGTCTCCTTGAATCCGAATGGCGGATAGGGTCTTATTTAGGAACTACTTTTTCATCAGGAACAACTTTAGCTCAAGCAGCAGCTGATTTATCTTTAGCTCAAGCAGCTGCGGATTCTCCTTTAGCAAATCATCCCGAACTGAGTCTACTTTATCTTCTACTTTTGCCCCTCCAAAGGATTCTCCTTTAGGATCAGGAACTCCTTTAGCCTCAGGAACAACTTTTGCATCAGGAACAACTTTAGCCTCACCCTAGGATTCTCCTTTAGTAGCACCTGCCCCAGGGCCAACTGATTCTTCTCCTTTAGGAACTACTTTTTCATCACTAGAGTCTTCTAGAACAGTAGGAACTACTACTTTTTCATCACTGGAGGATTCTAGAACAGTAGGAACTCCTTTTGCATCCCCAAGGGAGTGACTTTAGGATTTAGGGGCCACTATCCCTACCTTTTTTGAATCCCCAACGGAGTCTACTCCTTTCGGAGGAGCTTTTGATTTAGGAACTACTTGAGCTACTTGGGAAGCCCCTACTTGAGCTACTTTTGGAGTACCTCCTTTCCTCTACTTTTCAAGCCCCGGGAATGGAGCTCCTTTTGTGGGAGCAGCTGATTTATCTTTAGGAAGAACTTTTGCATAAGGAACTCCTTTAGCCTCACCAACTGAGTCTACAGCAGCAACAGCAACTTCCCCCTCCCCAACGGATTCTTCTACAGTGAGAGGTTCAACAGAAGGAACTAAAGGAGCAACTATCCAACGCAAAGGGTTCTCTACTTTTGAAGCCCCAGAGGAATCTTCTACTTTATCTGTAGCAGTACCAGCATCCCTATCTACTTTAGCAGCCGCTAATGGGTCTACTTTTGAAGCAGCAACTGATGAGTCTACTTTAGCCTCAGGAACAACTTTAGCATCACTAGAGTCTTCTACAGTGTGAACAACTGCCCTATCCCCAGCGGAGTCTTCTTCTACTTTATCTGTAGCATCTACTGTAACAGCTTCTTCTGCCTCAAGGAATTTCCTCTACTTTGAAGCCCTAGCTGAGTCTGAGTCTCCTTTTTATCTACTTTGTGCATCAACAGCATCTGCAGTGGTTTACTTTCTCAACAGTAGCATCCTCAAGGTAGGATTCTCCTTTAGCCGTAGCTTAAGTCTCTCCTTTAGGAACACCTTTTTCCGCCAATCGACTATCGTCTCACCTATCTATATCCAGTGGGTACCCTTCGCCTACCGGCTCAGCTCTTCGCCAGTCGACTATCGTCTCACCTATCTATATCCAGTGGGTACCCTTCGCCTACCTCTTTAGGCTCAGCTCTTCGCCAATTCGACTAACGTCTCACCTATCTATATCCAGTGGGTACCCTTCGCCTACCGGCTCAGCTCTCCGCCCCTTCCCTTACTAAAAGCTCTTCGCCCCTCTACTTTCCTCTACTTTTGAAGCACCCGAGGCTTCTCCTCAAGCAGCTACTTTTGCCCCACCGGAGTCTTATCCTTTAGCCCTACCTTTTCAAGCCCCAACTGAGTAGTCTCCTTTAGGAGCTACTTTTTCATCAGGAACGACTTTAGCATCAGGAACTCCTACTTTAGCTCAAGCAGCAGAGTCTTCCACTTTAGCATCAGGAACTACTGCATTACCAGAGTCTTTCTAGCTGTTCTGTTCCTCGAACAGGTAAGTTTGGTTTTGATTTCCCGCGTGGATTCTCTCCTTGCTTTTCCTTAGGGCCGTTCAGGACCGGGGCAAGGACAACCAGGGCCGGGGCAAGTACAACCTGGGCCAGGGGTCAATTCTCTTTAGGATGTTGTACAGGTAAGGTAAGCCAAAGCGAAGGCAGAGTACAGGTAAGCGCCAAAGGCAGAGGAGAGGACAGCCCCAAAGGCATAGGCCGGGTAATCCACAAAGGCAGAGTACAGGTAAGCCTTAGGCCAGGTAATCCCCAAAGGTAGCTTCTACTTCTTCTACTGGGTAATCGCCCAACAAGGTAGCTTCTACTTCTTCTACTGGGTAATCGCCCAACAAGGTAGCTTCTACTTCTTCTACTGTTTTCTACTTCTTCTACTGTTTTCCCAAAGGCGGAGTACAGGTAATCCCCCAAGGTAGCTTCTACTACTGGGTAATCCCCCAAGGCGTAGTACTGTTTTTCTTTATTACTGTCCCGTGTACTACTTTACTTTGGTCCAAGACTAGCTCCAAACTAGGTTTTAGGGCGCGGCATGGTCCTTCTAACGAATTGTTTTCTTTCGCTGTATCTCTAGTTCCGGTAAGGGATGCAACAGGAACGACTGCAAGGAGTGTGCGTAAGGTATCGGACCCGAACTACTGGCAAGGAGTAAGGGCAAGGAAGACTGAACCAAAGGGAGGGGAAGTGCATACTGAACCTAAGGGTGCTGGACATAACTACAGGAATGGAGTGTAGGACAGATGCAAGTAAGGTAGCGGACCATAACGACTGTCAAGGAGTAAGGGAGGGTTCGGAAGGTAAATGGGTTTTGATCTGTAGCTGGGTAGGGGTCAACGGCAGCATACGAAGTGGCTGCATACGAAGGGGTTTTTACCTGAGTAAAGGGCACCTTAGAATAGGTCTTCTGCGTCAGGGGAAGTGGTAGGGGCTTACGAGTTCGTTCCTCTCATATTCTATGATTGACCGATTTGGGCGGTATAGGTTTTCGGCTCTGCCTTCTTCTTCTCCTGCAGTAGAAGAGTCTATGGCATCTGGTTCTGGGGAATCTGTAAATGGTAGATTCCAAGGCAACTGCAACTTGAAATGCAGGAAAGAATAGTGCTTCTGAGTTTGTAGGCTAAGGCATCTGGGTCTAGGGAAATAGGAGATGCAACTGCTACTGCAAATGCAGTAAAGAATAGTGCTTCTTAGTTTTCGGCTAGTGCTTCTGTAAAGAGGGCAGATGATTTTTGGTCTAGTACTTCTGTAAAGAGTGCTGATGCCAAGGCAATGTAAAGTAGTAAGTCAACTGCTGCAGACGAAGAAGGGGCCCCTGTGGCAGCATAGTATTTTACTTGTTAAAGGGCACCTGAGGAAGGAATGTAAGTTGGGGTTTTCAGTTGCCCCTGTAGCTTTGGCTTCTCCTTAGTTTTTAGTTGCAGTTGTGGCTTCTCCTTAGTTTTTAGCTGGGGAGGATTCAACTGCACCTGAGGAAAGGGCTGCAGACGAAAGGTCACCTGAGGAAGTAATCTAAGTTGGGGTTTAAGTTGTAGCTGTAGCTGTGGCTTCTAAGTCTTTTTGAGTTGCACCAGGGTCAGTCAGTGGCTTCTCCTTTTGTAGGAGTAGAGGATTGAATGGCTGCTATGGCTGCATACGAAGTAGCTGCTGCGTAGTGAATCGAGGAATGGGTTTTTACCTGTAGCTGGGTCTGCATCAATGTCATCAGCCGCGGGTTCCCCTTAGGATTTAACTTGTGAAAGTTCACCTGAGTGTACCTCCTGTGGTTTAAGTAGCTGCTGCGTAGTCAATCGAGTAAGGGGTTTTGAGTTGTGGCTGAGTAAAGGGCAGCTTAGGAGTCAACTTCTGAAAGTGCAGCTGTGGCAGCTGAGGAGTCAACTTCTGAAAGTGCAGCTGTGGCATCGGAGTATTTGACTTCTTAAAGGTAACCTTAGGAGGGGAATGCAAGCAAAGTCTCCTGCTTCTGCGTCTGGTTCTAGGTCTCGGGCATATGAGTTTAGGTTGGGGGCAGATGAGTTTGGAGCGCAAAGGCAAAGGATAAGTCAAATGCCAAGGCGCCAGGCAAGGGCTTCCGATTGAGCAAAGAAGGACGAACTACTTTTGATTGGCAGGTCATCCGCTTCCGACGGGGCATCCTATAAAAGGCGGTCATCCGCTTTTGAGTTGTCCTACGGTATGCAAGTGCAAGAGTCCATTCATATAAGTGAGAGTAGCGGTTGAGAATGGGTATTCTACTTTAGAGTAGTTTGGCGCTGGGGCTTCCTCTCGTTTTGCTGAGTTTGGAGTTGCAGTTTCAGTTTTAGCTGAAGTCTCACCTGAGGAGTGAATCCAAGAAGTGGTTTTTCAGTTGCACCTGAGGAGTCACCTGTAGCTTCAGCTTCCCTTGGTTTTGAAGTTTCCCCTGAGGAGTGAATCGAGGGTCTCGAAAAGAGTAGTTCAATCGAAGGTCTCGAAAGGGCATCATTGGCATTTATAGTTGTGGTTGGGTCCCCTTTAGTTGTAGAATTTCATTTTAAGAAATATCTTAGAGAAGTATGTTCCAATCAGCTTCGCTTTAGAGAAATATGTTACAATCAGCTTCGCTGTTGGGTCTCCTTCTGTATTCCTTGATGAAAGGCTTTGCCGGATTCAGGGATTGTGGAGTGAGTAATTGACTTCGGAGTAGAGGAACCCTTTTTCAATTGACTTCTACAGGGGTTTGACTTCTATGGGTGTTTGCCTTGAGAAGAGTTACGTGTTAAGTGTTTGACTCTGAGAAGTTGGTATTTCTATTTAAGTAAGTTCCCCCCTTTCCTTAAGTAAGTGGAGTGGAGATATCTGAATTCCCTAGCTTAGGGTTTGAGTGTAGGAGAGATAGCATAATTCCCTAGCTTAGGGTTTGAGTGGAGTAACCTCTCGTGAGCATAGTTGTCGATTGCAGGATAGCTGCTTTGAGATTCCCTCGGTTTGCTTTCTTAGTTCCAGAGTTCAAAAGAGTTGATTTGAGTGAGCTCCATTGTAAGGATTGAACTTTTGTGCCGTAGCTAATTCCTTTATCCCCGGAACTACTTTTGAAGCCCCACCTGAGTCTACTTTATCCCCACCTTTGTAAGCCCCGAATTGATCTACTTTTTCCCTCCCCTACTTTCGTCCGGGTCCTGGCTCTAGCGTATGCGATATGGATGTGTTCGACCGGGCTTAGTTACTGATCTTGCATCTTATGCATATTTGCTGGAATAAAAGTTTATCGAGCAATAGCAGCAATATAACAACCTTCCTAGCTTCGCTGTGGAATAAATAAATAAGAGTTTCAAAAGAAAGGGATCCACCAGTCCTACTTTTCAAGCCCTACCAAAGGATTCTCCTTTATCGACTTTTTCCGCCAATCGACTATCGTCTCACCTATAGAATAGCCTTCGCCTTTTAAAAAGTTCAAAGAATTGAACTTTTGGCTC
>JBBMJZ010000083.1:276371-301482 GCA_037833815.1 Zingiber zerumbet | reverse complement strand
TAAGAGCCTCCTCAAGATTCAAGATGGCGTCCTTATTCTTACGTGAATAGAGATTGAGTATAAAGTCTTCCCACGAAGAGGGCGGTGGCCGTCCCTAGTCACATAGGACTCGGATTGAATACTAGATAGAGGATAGTTTTCTAGAATGTCCTTTTCTATTTTTATATCTGGGCTATAGAATATAAGGAGAGAAACTTCCTTCTTTCCTCTAAATCAATCTATCTTCTGCCGGGAAACTCCTCCTTTTGCTAAGGCTAATAGGTCATATTAATCTTTGACTTTTCCAATGTAAGAGAGAATAGAAAGGATGTCAGCTTATTATTTGATGCTTTTATCTCCCTTAGACTAAGACGCTATTGGCCTCACCCAGTCTTCAATCTTAAACGGACTTAAATAGGATCCTAACCTTGGTATTCTAATCTAATCATTAGAATTTCGAGATAGAGATCGCTCTCTGTCCTATACCCAATGTCAGAGAAAGATGCAAGCTTCTCTCGTCTAAGTTCCTTTCCCCTCCCCTCCCTTCTGTATAAATACTAAGTAGCATCCTTAAATCCTATCTGAATGAGGGCGTAATCACTCTTTACGCTCACTGGGATCTCGCTTGGAATAGAACCCCCTTAGGGGCATGCTCTCCAATTCGCATGATGAGTATCAATTCAAGTACCACCAAATCAGCATTCTTCTTTTTTTTTTCTTCTGTTTTCGCATTACTGCCAATCAGTATAGTTCCAAGCCCCATTGTGACCTAGGATTCATTCGTATCTTACTTGGGATTCGCCAGAGCGATAGTTCTTCGAAAGACGTGAACCACGAGTGGTGATGGTGGCTGGTTCATCCTCAAGGCGAGAAGGAATAAAGAATCGGCCCACCTTTCCATATCGAGGACCAGCTCTTCCACACCGAGATACTATCATGTTAGTCAAGCTTTGGTATGTTCAGCTCGATTGTCTTGATGTTCAAAGCATACCAGGCTTCCGGTTCGGGTAAAATGACTTTTAATCACAGAAAGCGGGTCTACCTTTCGGGTGCCTGCTTGAGGCTGATTCGTATGCAGCGGCATCTGTATTTTCGCATGTGGTACACATGGAAAGTCTTGCAGAGACGAGCTGGCTAGACTCTTATCGAAATTTCGTATAGTATAGATCCATGTTTATGGTCTATCTGATACCTATCTATCTAGTACGATCGATCAAGTAATTCAGTCTCTTCGCTAGGTCTTTATGGAATTCAATTATAGCAGGTCGGTCTAGGTAGTTGCTATTGCTCCTGAGAAATTCGTTGTTTCCAGTTTCGTTTGTGCATCTTTTTCTTTCTCCCATGCTTTCCGTTGGTCAACAACCAACCACAACTCACTATTCTTCTTCACTACTCGTACAGGCTTGACGGAGTTAAGCTGTCTGGACGGAATCCTTTTTTCTCAATCAATCATGCCTCAACTGGATAAATGAACTTATTTTACACAATTCTTCTGGTCATGCCTTTTCCTCTGTACTTTCTATATTTGTTATATGGAAAATGAATCTCGGAGAACTTCTTCCTTTCCTTCCGCGAGTCATAGCGGCTCCGGCGATCCAGGAAAGAAGGACGACAAGGATCTGGAAAGGAGGCGTATCCTTTATTCTGGCTTAAAGCTTTCGTTAAGAAATGAAATTTGGTCTCATGCCGAAGGTCTCTTTCCTAACAAGCTTCACGAGACCCGTTTTCGGGCCCTCTTCCATGAAAGGTTCCCAAACAATGGAACTGATTGGGAGAAACTGGCCAAATTAATTTATGAGTAGAATAAAATGCACTCAACTCAAGTTAAGAGAGAAGGGGCATAAAACCACTGAAATCTCATACTTCTAATCAGAATCAAAACTACGAAAGATCTTTATATAAGAAATAGGCACGTCGTCAGCACGAGCAAGTCGGTCTGGAAACATTCTAACATCCCATTAAGCTACCGTTCATGGCAACTTCTAATGGAAAGAGTGTTGTTCAAACGTTTACGCCTAAAGCAGCTCTTGTTTAAGTAAGAGGTAATTTGCCCGTTGCTAGCTCTTAAGCGGGTTCAATATTCGTTATAGGTTGAAAAAGATCTGGTTCGAAAGCACCTGGCTTGATGCTCTTTATCTCGCCTGAGCCGGAAACAAGAACCTGAATTCAAGGATAGGAGCCCGTACAAATTGGGATGATTCATGAGTCCCGAGAAAGCGTACTGATCACTTAAACCATGAACGGCTGCTCTTTAGTCTTTTCCCGACCTGCGTACTCAAAATCTCACTTATCACCATTCACTGCAGCTACTGAAAAGGGAGGAACTCTCTCACGTCGCGATGCTCCCCTTGCTTTTTGAGTATTAGAAATTTCATTAATTATCACGTCTCTTATATTATATTATAAAATCGGACAAGAAGGACTGCTTCCTGGATCGCGACTCCTAAGACCAATTTATGCAACTGAGCTAGCGGCGCTCAAGAGTCTTAAGTGCCTACCGAGTCCTTTAATAATTCATTCTTTCCCACGTCGCTATCGCCCCGTCTACACGTCGCTATCGCACCTTGATGGAAGTAAGAACTTTTTACCTCTTAATATTTCCTCTCTCTCTCTCTCCCTATCTTATCTTGTTTAGAAAGAGACTTCCGCGTCATTATCATTCGCTCCTTTCTTTTAGGTAATGATAAGTCTTAGTTATAGCTGTAGGAATATGATCTTTGCCTTATCCGGATCTATCTACACTGTCTCAGCTCGTGCAAAGCGGTCACTATTTGAAGGAAGGGTACGGAGTGGATCCTCGCACCGAACTCTAAGCGCTAGTTGAACCTTCAGAGGTCAGTGAACTACTCCTTCGACTGGGCAGCCCGCCGGCCTACATCGACTAGGCCTCCCGGAGGGAAGCGATCTCTCTATTGAAAGAAGATTGGCAGGGTTCACAATGAGATGGCATGTGAATGAGTGGTATGGGGAGAAGGGTGGGAGTAGACCAGGATTCTCAAGCCCTTCTTTCATCCGCCGAAAGAAAGGCAGGCACTTCATCGCATAGCAGATCGGCATTGCGGAACCCTCCTTTCACTTTCAACTTCCCTCACCTTTTTCTTATCTTTATGGTTCCGAGGCGGCGGCTCTAGCTAGTACGCCCAGATTGCTTTTTAGAAAGTGCTTTGCAAAGCCTCGCCGGTCCGCTTATAGAATCAGTGTAGTATGTATGTCACCTTGATTCAACACGCGTACTCCTTCGTCCCTTTCCACTAGTCTGATGGGGGGGATTCACAGATCACTTCAGTCCTATCTTGACGGAGGTTCACAGATGTATTGTTTACCCGCGGGAAGAGGAGAAGGAAAGCAAGTCAAGGTTAGGGCACTAGCTTCACTAATATAGTCTGAAGTCCCAACCGAGAAATTGCCTTCTAATCCCCTGAGATCTCGTTTGAGCTGCCTACCACTGAGCCTGCTATTGCTTTTCCCTCCAGAGCCCGGCATGGAATTCTCTTCCGAAACCCTCGTACGTATTAAAGATCATTAGTTCCTTCATGCGTACTTCCTCTCTTTGGAAAGATGAGACTATCAGACTATGAGGAAAGAAGGGACTGAAAGGCACTTCTTTGTACCAAAGCTCGCACGTGAAAGAACAGATAAGGCACTCGTTACGTTACCTCAGTTGCGTAAACAGGTATCAGAACAAGAGGTACGGAGCCTCTGACACCAACATCGCACGTAATCGGCACTTCGTGCCTTTACTGGTTCGGAGAGCTCACCAACTGCTAAATAAAGGACTGATTCAGCAACGAATAAAGACGTATCATAAAGGACCGCTTCACCTTCTGTCCCTTTCCCACTGCTCAAGAAGGAGTGAGAAGCGTAGGTGCAGCACAATAAGAAGAAGATCGGGAAGCACTAGAAAGAATGGCTGGTCTGGTGCGTGCTTTCGTAGGCTTGATCGGGACTGATTCCATTCCATGAAGCTGGATACCTCTTCTTCCCGGGTTCTTCTCCGAGAGTTCGGGTGGACAAAGCAAGCACATTAGAGGGAACCTTGTAAGCTGGTGCCATAGTCTTTATCGAATGCCCTACCCTGACGAGTCTGACCTTCATCTATCGTTCCTTACCCGAGAGTTGATGCATGTGTGAAGCATATGCTCTCTCTCAATGGAAGAGGAGCTTGAATTCAAGATCTTAGGCAACCGTTGACCGCAGGCCCGACCACTCATTGCCTTGCTCTTTGGGCGGTCTCGATGCACAGGAAATCACGTTTATATGGACCCAGAAAAGATGCTTACTTACAAGACTATAATTGATTTATATTATATAATCATTTGATTGATATATTTATTATATAATCATTTCTTTATAGTTTCATTTCTTTATATAAATAAGAGTCAATGAAGGTGCTACGTCATCAACCACTCTTCCCGGCAGCAGCTGCATCCGATTAGGCGTAAACGTTTTTACGAGGATGGCTGACTACTACTCATATATATACTTTCATTTATAAGCAGGTCCGAGGTTCAGTCGAGTGACTCATCTTTGGAATTGAAACCCGGCTCACATTATCATTCATTCTTTGTTTTCATATTGAGTTTTGGGGTTCTGCTATCGGTTTTCTCGTCCGGGCCTTCTTCAACATCCGTTAACTATTCTCTTCGGATTCCCTATAGACCAATTTCATAATCTCGCAATTCTCGGACAAGAAAACTTGTCGATCTGACTTTTCAAGACTGAGCTGCCCTAGCTGCCCGCCTATCAATTCTTCCAAGCTATAGCAGTTGGACGATCGTTTGCTTTCCATGTCCACTTCACCGGAATAGGAAGACCTTCGCTTGAGCTGATCTCCTCAATGAGTGACTGACTCTCGTAGTGAACTTAGGCGAGAAGCTTCTTCTTCTTCTTCTTCTTCTCTCTCGACTAGCCTGCTCACGAGGATCGAAAACGTGGTTCGAAAGCTAGTGCCCGATACGATGGAAGCTAAATCCCTGGTTTCCTTTTGCCGTCCACTCTTTCTATATCCCCCGGAGGAAGAATTAAGGCTCGACTAAAAGGGTTCAGCAAGGAAGCTCGCTTTACCGTAATTTGGGAGAGGAGCGGGCGGATCCGAACGACATACCTTTTCAAAGAAAAGCCTTATCGGATTGGAATCGATGACTTAAGCCTCATTCTTTTTGAAAGATACCCTAAATCCCTCTTATCTTTCCCACCGTGTCATCACTTAGACCGCAGCCTCATCGCTCTACTACGACGAACGAATTCGATTCATCACTACGCTGTCTATAGCTTAGGGCCATCCCTACGCTGTCTATAGCGTTATTGAACCGACTATCAAGCTCTATTCCTTCTATCCTAAACAGGATGGTTGGCAGAAAGACTAACACTAAGAAAAGCGGAGAGAAAGAAATCAACCTATGTTAGCTCTACCAAGGTAAGCTCCTTTACTAAGAGCTATTTTCTCCTTTTATAGCCTTACCAGGGAAAGCAATAGCCCGAATAAGATGCATACCGCAAGGAGTTCTTTCCCAAAAAAGCAATTAGCTATTCTCCGATCTAGGTCATATTAACCGATTTACCGACATATCCCTCTGAAGACATGGTACGAATGGGATTGAGAAGGAGCTCTTCCCTTTGTCAGGTGCATGGCCATGTTGGCTCTTTCCTTCAAGCAGGGGAAGGAACTGATACGCGGCAAGAAAAGCACAAAAAGGACTCCTTAGGCCTAGGAAGGAAGCATTCCAATCGTTGAAAAAACCTTCTTGCTATAGGGCGGGCTTTCATCGGCCTTTGGGATATTGGGATATTGGATTGAATCAGAGAATAGGTTCTTACAGTGCCCGGAATTGGACTAATAGCTTGTGCACACGAACAGGAGGGAGTGAATCGTAGAACAGAGAGAGGAGGTTTGGATTGACCTTGACCCCGGTGATAAATTTGGGACTTGGTTTTTGAAATTTCGAACAGTAATCATTCTATACTAGCCAGATCAAGTCCTTTCCTCGAAGGAAAAGCTAAGCTGTTCGTGATTACGCTAAGTAGACGTCCAAAGAGAGCACAACATGTTAATTAAAATGAAAAAGATAGCCCGAGAGAAGGCAAAGCAGTATCGAGCCCCGGGTAGGAGGAGGCACCACTTCCTTTATAGATAGTAGCTGACCGAATGATCGAGCCAATTGGCAGTGGCAGGCAGGTAACCGACTAAAGACAGCATTCCCAGTACGAGCAAAGAAAGCCGGCAGTTTCCCAGCTTACCTTACTACTGGTTCATTCTTAATACAATCCTGCCGTATCCCTACAGCAACCTTATTTCGCACAAATAAATGATGATCAAAATCAAGTTTAGTTTTTCTTTTCTTCCTTCCATATGCCTATTACTATTTATTAGGTTAGGTGGGCCGACCTTAGGCTTGACAGCTCGAAGCTTTGTAATAGAGCATCAGCGAAATATTTGAGTAGCCTCTTGGCCGATTACAACGGCACGCTTACTGACAGGGATTATAGATCCTAGACGGCCCCCCCGTAGATCAATTTTTAGCCGAGCCGGCCTTCGCAGGATCGTAACCATGTTTACATTTTCATAGTCGGTCTGGTGATCGACAATCTCTTCAATGACTGCAGAAGATGGTTCTTGTGTGACTGGTCTCAGCACACCCATTTCCCTGAAGCGATCAATTCTTGGGCAACTTCAAAGTCTACAGTGTAAACCGTAGGTTCACCTTCCGATTCGGGGTTTACGCCGTAGTGGTCATGAATATACACCGGCGCTGCTTTCGCGGTCTTGGGAAATGGTTGCTTGTCAATCAACATCTGTTTTCCCTTTTCGGGAAACTTCAGCAAGCCTCCATCAATCTTGTCCTGTATTGCGTGGCGGAAGGCTACGCAGTCAGCTGTGGCGTGACTATTACTGGCATGAAACTTGCATACGGGGTTCTGTCCCTTTAGTGTGTCTAACTGGACTTGATGCTCTGGGGACCCTACTAACCCGACTTTTTCCAAGCAATCATAGATCTCATCGGCCTTTGAGACATCGTACGTGAAGTCACGTGGCCGATTGCCAAATTTGCCTGCAGTCCGCTTCATACCAGGCTTGTTCAGCATGGCAGCCTGATTGGGTGGGGCTTTGCGTAGAGCAAGGCAAAGAACTGGCTTAGTGATCTTGATCTCCGCCACCATTGCATCAAGTCCGAATTGCTCTCTGTAATTAAGTACTAATAGATGCTGCGCTTTTCGAACTGACTTTGCCCGGCCTAAGGAAGGTCAGTCAAGACAGATATTGAATTAGTTGAAAGAGCATTTATCCCATCCCAGTTAATCCAATAATAGCGGATTCATGCATCGAATGCAAGACAAGCAGCTCCTATCGAAATTTGAGGTTTAGAATCGCGATACGCTCCCTTACTCTTTGACTGCTGTTACTGCCTTACCTTCTTCCTGTTGATTAAACTCTTTGATGGGAAAATGCCAATAGTTAAGATATCCACGAGCGCAGAATCTTTTATGGGTCATTTTCACGTGAAGAAGAATAGGCTCAGGCGTCGAAGGGATAATGTAATTATGTTCTTTTATCCCCTGTTCTAGGCGCAATTCGTGGGCAAAGGCGTAGAGCTCAACAAAGAAATTCTCGGCTCAAAATAAAGAAAGTAAGAGAAAAAAAGAATGATGAGTAGGAATCAGTAGTGAAAGGCATCATCCGCAGGCAAGGCAGAGGCGAGATCGATCTCAAGTCAAGTTGAATAACTTCCTTTTATTTTGTTTTTTTAAAGGAAATAACTTACTATTTAGTAAGAATTTATTAGGGGTAAAGGCGAGTAAAAGAAAGATCTGAGTTTTCCGATTCAACCCGTTCCAGTAAGAGTCAGGGTATAAGCCATAGACGAGCACGCGGAAATGTAGATCAGAGTAAGTAATCCACCATCGTAATCGTACAGTTTCGGAAAGGAATAGACTCTACTCAATATATTGATAGAAGAGGTAGAGGTAGTTAGTCGAGAAAGCAATATACACGACCAACTCTCGAGCAACCTTCTCTCCTGCTCCCGCTTGATAGCAGTCTGTCGGTCTCAGTCCGGTAGACCTCTTTTTCTTCGGTGCGGTGCAAGTTCCTCGTCTCTTTGGTTAGTCCCGCGAATTCGAGAAGTAGGGAGCGGGTGTCAGATGGGTAAAGCAGGGTAAACTCAGCTCGCTTTGTTCATCTTTTAGGAGCTCTCAGTCAAAGTTGTTTCGGTCGGTGAGCCTATGTCCTTTATTAAGGGAAGTTTACTTGTCCAATATAAGCTAAGGCCCGTGAGCCTAATCAGTCAACCATACATCGGTAAAAATGGAGATGGAAAGAACCTCAACAGGGTTCACTTCGAGTTAAGATTTAGCCGTTGCAGGAACTGTTCTAGTGGTTCGGTCCCCGAATAAGAATCTTAGGCTTCGTTGCAACGTCCTCCTCGGGGTCTCATGAGGCTATTCTATTTTTTATATTTCGTTTCTCGCGTGAAAGTGGCTCGGCGCTTGAGCGCTGACTCCCTTCTATTGAGGTTACATCTTTGTTCGAAACGTTTGTGTTAATTAATTCATTCTTTCAGGATTGAGATGCTTGTGTTAACTATATGACGAATCTTCTTATTGTTTAGCAAGAGCCGATTCATACACTAAGTCTTCAGTCTCCGCATTCGTACTCTATTCCTAAGGCGATAGCTCTAGCGGAAAGGCCAACTACTGAATTGGGCTTGGCACATTGAAAGTGAGAAACTGAACTTCGATAAGTTGGCGTGAGATGATCAATCCTTCACCCGCCGATGAAACCTTTGTACATTTGGACTACCAACCTAAATTGTTTACAAACTTTGGCTTGATTACCCTGTCCATCTTCAGGAAGAGAAGTCAGATCTTGAGCCCTATTCCTAACGTCAGAGTATAGTCCACTCCCTTGCCTTTCGGGCCTAGACCCTGGCATAGATTCTTAGCTAGGGCGCTCAGTTTGCCAGGGAGTAGATTCAAGGAGTCTCTGAAAAGGAAGTACACTGACATAGATTGATTACCGACCGCTCCCTTCCTGTGGTTCTGTTCTCCCGGCTTTTCAGCTAAAGTTTGATTCCTCCTGTGGATGTAGTCAATATAAAATCACTGCAGCTCTGGGATCTATTGAGCAAAGAACTTTCTCTGCCATCTAACCTGCGCACTCCAATCAATCTAAAGAAAGGTATGCCTTACCTGATTCACGCACAGCTCTATTCTGCTTTCAATCTATCTCAGAAAGAAAAAGCCCAGCATTAAGGAGAAAAAGAAAAAGCCGGAAGAAAGAAGAAGACAATGGAGACAGGAGAAGAAGTCTGGAGAAGTCGAAAGATGTAACACGAAGTTGGTCGTGTTACAGGTGTGGCAAGCCTGGCCACTTTGCTCGAAACTGCAGAGTGAAAGTTTGAAACGTTGCAGAGGTCAGTTCTCATGTTGAGAATGATCGGCAGAATGACGAGGAGTTGAATGTGCATGCCTCGTTTGCGGATATCTGTTCCGCCAAGAAAGGCACTACAATTGATGTGTTGACGACAATTGTAGAAGAACATCAAATAGGTGTAAGTGCCTGTGCAGCATCTACCTCTAAGGAGAAGATCGACTATGACAGAGACTGGATAGTCGATTCAGGGTGCTCACATCACCTGACCGGTGATATGAGTAAGTTCATGAATCTGCAGAAGTATAATGGGAATGATGCAGACCGCGGATAATTCTGTTTATCCGGTAAAGCACGTTGGAGATCTCGCGATCTCGCCACTGAAAGGAAATCCGAGAGTGCTGGAGAACGTGTATCATGTTCCTGGTATGAAGCTTAGTGTCAGTTCCGCAGATTACGGCAGCGGGTCAGTTCTCTTTGGACCGTCAGATGTGAAAGTCCTGGCGAATGCAGATGTTCGTGGACAGGTCCTCATGGAAGGTAAAGATGTTGTACGTGTTATCGGCTTGTACAGCATATGTCGACAAGACGCGTCGACATGAGACGGCAGACCTTTGGCATGCTCGGTTAGCTCATGTCAGCTACAACCGATTAGCTGTGATGATGAAGAAGGAGATGGGAAGGAAGGGGATTGCATGGGATTAAAGTAGACGTGTGGGGCGTTGGTCACTTGGTTAAGAGTTGTGGGTTGGGTTCAAATGTTCTACCAAAGATGCTTAGAGAGTTGCAGAATGGGTGCCTAGACCAGAACCCAGAGCAGAGACCCACCGCCGCCGATTCAATGCCCATATGAGGATTTACTTGTCATGTTTCCAAAAGGAAGGATTTGCCTTCAATAAATTGCCTTATAGACGAAATCGGACAGCTCGAACTGTACACATTCAAAGACTGGTTCGGGAAAGGATTTCTAGTTTCCGAAATCGGAAAGGAGTCAGAGTTTCCGAGTTGTGAAGCTCTTCCCTTCTGCTCGACTTGTCTATTGAATCAGCTCTTTTCCTTTAGTAGAAAAAAAAGAAAGTTTTAAGCATCTTGCTTTTGTAGAATGAATTGATCCATCAATGGCAGCTGATGTATCAATAGCAGCTATATGAGATAGCCTCGGTTCGTACCTTCGGAACAACCAGAACAGGAACAGTGGACCTAAGCAAAGGAAAAGATCGACCGTAACGAAGGGGATTCCCACAGGCAAGTGAACGGACTAAGCCAATCATGAATTGAATGACCACCTAAGGAACCGGCTGGGCTAAGGCTATGAAGAGCAGCCAAAGGCACAAGGAATACCTTCCACTCTTGCACTGAGCCTCTTACTCGCCAAGTGGATAGGCAGCAAGCACAACTGGATCTCCGCATCTACGATGCCTCGTTCTTCTATATGTCCCTTCAAAGCCAAGCCTTATCTTCGTCTCAGAACTCAAGCCCCTTCCCTTACTAAAAGCTCTTCGCCAATCGACTATCGTCTCACCTTATACCTTATATGATAATACTTCGCCCTTTAAAAAGTTCAAACAACCTTAAAGAAACACAAACATATGCCCTCGACATCCAGGACAGAAAGCACTTGCGCGGGTAGTGCACGGAAAGAAAGAAAGATGCACGGAAATCGAGTACCGAAACAAAGCGAAATGCACGGAGAATCGAGTACGGAAAGACAGCAAAATGCAAGCAGGAAAGAAAGACAGACATATGCCCTAAAATACAGTAGAGAAATCGAGCGAAATGCCAGCCTGAAAGACATAAGCACATATGCCCGGAAATACAGTACAGAAAGAAATTCCGCGGGTAGAGAAATAGAGCGAAATGAAAGGTATCGTGATCATCGAATTACTGCCGATTGTGGTACTTCGGAACGTAAGTCTACAGGGCAATGATTGGCTGAGTCTACAGGGCAATGATTGGCTGAGTCTACAGGGCAATGATTGGATGAAGAGTTGAATGATGGCATCGGGTGCGTTGCGGTTGGGCCATTCGGGTTGGGGTTGGGCCTTGGGTTGGGGTTTCCTATTTCTTTCTTTCTGTTGCCTTGCTAGAAACACCTTCCGTGTGGCGAGTAATGGCTGTATTGTTTTGTATTTACCAGGATTGATGGTTGGCTTTGGGGCCCGCCTTGTTTCTGCTTTTTTGCCTTGGGTTGGGGTTTCACCTTTGGTGGGGGTTTAGCCTTGGGGTTTCACCTTTGGTGGGGGTTTAGCCTTTTGTTGTGGTTGAGCCTTTTGTGTCTGTAGTCTACCCGGACGGGTTTCTTTCTTATTCCAGGATTGCAGGTTGGGGTTGGGTTTTTTCCTTTTGTTGGTGCCCAGGGTTTGGGTCTGTCCTTTCAGGTTTAGCATGACCAGCGGGATGTGTGAAATTTGTATTCGAGGATTTAGTATTCCAGTATTTAGGATTACAGTATGTAGTATACCCTGATGGGTTAGTTTAGGATTCGACGGATTGCTGGTTGAGTAGAGAGATTCCATTTCAGTCGATTGCAGTGGTTGAGTATGGTGACCCTTCCCTTCGCAATACTCAGCTCTTCGCCAATTCGACTAACGTCTCACCTATCCAGTGGGTACCCTTTCATTGAGTATAGGTATTGTATTTCTATTTTAGTGCTTTCATATAGAGATTGGGTGTTTAGGCTGTGCCGTATCAGTTTGATCCTCGCTTCGTGGCTGTCGACTAGCCAACCACTCGCTCAAACATCTTGAAATCCGGAAAGAAATATGCCCTCGACATCCAGGACAGAAAGAGAGAGCGCAATGCCACCCGGAAAGAAAGATGAAACTGCAGACCAGAGGAGTGCGCGGGTAGTGACCAGAAAGAAACACATATGCCCTCGAGTCCGGAAAGAGAGCCAAATGACAGGAATACAGAAATCGAGAGAGGGCTAAGATAGATTGAGGATGATGCCATGGGGTTGGAGTTGGGTGGGGGTTGGTTCGGGTCGGGGGCAGCTTGGGGGTCGGGGTCGGGGGCAGCTTGGGGGTCGGGGTCGGGCGTAAGGGTTCTGGGGCCACTTTAGTAGTATAATAACATTTACAAGAATATCATATAAATATATCTGCTACAATCAGCTTCGCTGTGACGTATCCTTACCGGACAGGTTACTTGGGGATTCGAGGATTGAGGGGATTCCTCGATTGATGGCATCGGGTGCCTTGCGGGTTTAGCCTGGAGGATTCCTCGATTGGGGATTGACGGTTGAGTAACCTATAAAGCTTCAATTGAGTTCAGTTGACTATAGAAATTCTATTTCAATGGAGTTGATTTCAGTATAGAGATTCCATTCATTTCATTGAGTTGAGTAGAGGGACTGCCACGGGTGGGACAACACAGAACAGAACAGAGTAGTGCTGGCATAGAGTATTCTATTTAGTGTTGGGAAGTCACTTATATTCAATTGAATTTAGTATAGTAAGTCTATTGAATTGAGGACACTCTTTGAATTGACTCTAGTATAGAGAGCGGAATTCCATAGCTTTCCATTGAAGTCGATGTGACTTATTCTATTGATCCGGGGTTGAGTAGAGAGGGGGTACCCTTCCCTTCGCAATACTCAGCTCTTCGCCAATTCGACTAACGTCTCACCTATCCAGTGGGTACCCTTTCATTGAGTTTCGCTTTCAGTGAGTAGAGAGAGCTCAATTAAGCTTATGGGGGTTGGAGTTTAGTATAGGTATTGTATTTCAGTACTCGATTGGGGATAGCTGGTTGTAGATTGATAGATTTCCATCTATTTCAGATTGGTGTACCGGTTGTCTTGATCTGGGAAGTGATTCTAGTCACCTTTGATCATGTAGATTGGTGCTTTCATCATGTCCATTGGCAGTCCTCGATTGATAGATTGAATTTCGTTCAGTTGATGACCTTTGTCGATTGGTGCTTTCATCATGTCCATTGGTGTCTTAATTCCTTCTCTTTGTCGATTGATAATGCTTATCCTTTGATCAGTGTTTGTCGATTCTTCAGTCCATTCCTACCCTCTTTAGCTTCAATTGAGTACCCTCCATTCTTGAGTCCTTTCATTGAGGACCCTATACTCTTGAGTCCTTTCATTGAGGACCCTCTTGAGCTTCAATTGAGTACCCGACATTCTTGAGTCCTTGAATTGAGGACACTCCAGTCTTGAGTCCTTGAATTGAGGACACTCTAAAGCTTCAATTGAGTACCCTATATTGTATGGTAACCCGTCGAATATAGGTATTTTAGCTTGAATTGAGGATAGAGATTTCATGTTAGGCATTAAGCCCTCAGAGTCGAAAGGTATTTGATGTTAGGCATTAAGCCCTCAGAGTCGAAAGGGAAGATCCAACCCTGCAATTGAGTTGGAGAGGGGTAACCATAGAATTCAAGATGACAGGGCGACTATGAAGGGAAGAGCGGTCCAGTATTCCTTCAATTCAGTTGGACAGGGGGTAGAGTTCAGAAGAACAAACACCACTGGGGTGGGGCCGAGTTGCAGAGGGGTGAGAGTTCAGTTCATTTGACTATAGAAGAGAGCAACCCTTCAATTAGAAGAGAGCAACCCTTCAATTCAGTAGAGAGATAGGGTCTTAGGAGGGGTTTTCAGGCTATTGATAGGCGACATCAGGCGATTTCAGTGACTATTGCTTCAATTCAAAAGAGTACACTCTTGGGATTGAAGAGGGGATTTCAGGGATTATCGTATCGTTCACGGAAAAGAGTTCAGGGATAGGAGTTGAGAGGGTATTTAAGTATTTCGGATTGAAGAGAGTTGGACAGGGGTTTCAAAAGAGGGGATAGCCGAGCAGAGCAGAGGAGAGCAGAGGAGAGGACAGGGGTCAACCTTGAAGATAGAGAGAGGACAGGGGGAACCCTTTTCGGAGGAGTCAGTCGTACCCCTTTTCTTTTGAGTCAGTCGTACCCCTTTTCGGAGGGGTTAGTCTATAATATAGAACTTCTTATAGTAAGAAATAGAAAACCTTGGGATTGGCAGTCACGTCAGATTGAATTTCAGGGATAGGAGTTGAGTCGTATTGCTTTCGTTGTGCTTGGTGCCCCTTCTTTTCTTTTGAGTCAGTCGTACCCCTTTTCTTAGGAGTCAGTCGTTCCCCTTAGCAGTCAGTCTCTCTTGTATACTATCTTAAGTCTCTTATAGTAGTCAATCTAATACCCTATCAACTCTGTTCAATCTCAAGTACAGTTGTTTGAGCGAGGGGGTGCATAGGAGGGAATAATGACAAACACCCTAATACTCAATCTATACTATACTCAAACCCAGTGAAATAGAAGTGACTGCCATTCCCCAATCCAGGAATCCCCAATCCCATCAGTACCTCCAAGTCAACTCACTCTTCTCTATACTCTTTTCAATTCAATCGTCTATCCTATCCTGTCCTGTCAAACCCCTCTTCAGTATAAGTGACTGTCAAACCACTCTCATAGAAAGCTCTCTTCTCTGGTGTACCATCAATCCTGTCAAACTACTCAAATCAACTCTTTTCAATTCAATACCCTGAACTCAACTCAAATCCCTTCTCTTCCCAGATCCTTTGTCACCCCTTCTCTCTTCAACTCAATTCAACAACTGTCCTTGAAATCTAAGTGACTGGCATTCGGCTTTAAGCTCAAACAAACCTACTTTAGCTACAGCACTCACTTCGGGGTTACCTCCTGGCCACCCCAAAGCCTGTCGGCTCAGCTCTTCAAATACTGCTGATGGTTTTTTAGGCGACTATCGTCTCACCTATCCTTTTGTACCCTTCCCTTCGTTCAGCTCTTCGCCCCTAGTTTGACTCGACTTTTCTATCACTAATTTGACTCGACTTTTCTAAAGTTGAATATAAGAACTCGACTTTTTTAATCAATCAATTTAGGAATATAAGTGGGATCAACTTGAGTCGAACTAAAGATTTGACTCGACTTTCTAAAAGTTGAATGTAAGTACCAAGTCATTAGCGAAAATGAACTTTATGCCAAAAACACGGGAAGTTCAACTTCTTGATCACTTCTCGACCATGTCCCGAGGGGAAATGAACTTTAGGCGAAAAAGACGGGTTTTTCAACTTTTTTGAAACATAAATGCAAAAGATCACTTTGAGATTTTCATACTCAATCCCTCGCCATCTGGAGCTAATATAGAAGGAAAATGACGAGCAAACCAATGCCTTCAGCCACTCAGCCATACCTCCAACCAAAAAGAAAGAAAAGAAATGAAACTCAAACAAATGGGGTTTCTTGTCCTCATTTTATTTGATTTTTCAAATTGCACCATTTCTTCTTTATAGTCAATCAAGACCCCAGAGCTCCCTTTCTAAGCTCGAAGAAAGGGCACCTATTTCTTTCTAGATAAATCCATGCACCGCACCTATTTCTTTCTAGATAAATCCATGCACCTTGCAATCAATCAATGCACCGCACCTATTTCTTTCTTTATAGGCAATCAATGCATCTCCATTTACTATTTACTGCCACCCTTGACTTTAATCCGCAAATTCTCTATTATCAGCTGCTCCGAAAGACTAAAATGAGCTATGAGCTATTAGCCCTGTGAAAACAGAAAGTGGAAGCTATCACTATTCAGCTATTAAGGAGAAATATAGATTATAGAAGTACCTTAGTTCATCCTAAACATCAGCAGTATTAAAAGTTGAAAATCTCGGGCAGAGAGCATTTGATAGCATATTTTTCCTCATCAAGACTTCCAACGTGTTAAGTTTGTTATGGAACAAAGACCAAATAAATAACTGGACACGTTCTGTTACACGGAAATGCATACCATGATTTTTCTGTCTATCAATAACTGCATGCATTGCGCCATTCACCATTCAAAACTACGAAAGATCTACCCCGTCTATTAACTTTAAAGCTCTCCTGGGCTCAAGATCTGGGGTGAAGGGAAAAAATGCATACACACTATGAGCGCACCTTTAGGGAATAAAGGTACAAACTACAAGAAAGCCAAAAACAACAAATATATCTTTGGGGAGAAAATGCTTAACACTTTGAAAAGCCCTAAACTATAGTACTAATTAGCTTAACACTAAATGCACTACCCGTTGTAGAAGCATTTCTTTCCATTTCCTACCACTTTTAATACCTCACAAAGAAAATCGAAGAACGTAATAGATCAACTAATCCTTGGCAGCCAATAAGCCTTTATTCATTTTATTGTAAAAGTCTCTCTCGCTGTCGCTCGAGCCTATCTTATCGATACTCTCTCCTTGTCAGTCGAGCCCTCCTGTTCAGCTCAAAATAAGGCAAGGTACGAGCGCAGCGACGTGTAGACGGGGCGACGTGAGAACGACGGGGTAGAACTTTCACTTTTGATGACAAACGCACTAGAAAGACACGATCCCCTTCTATATATGTAAAGAAAAGAATCTAAAATGACTGGGCGGCGGGGGGCCTCCATCCCTTACTTGTACGAGAGATCTGCTGCTATCTTCCGCCCACCGGGAGCCAACCTAGAGGTACGTCCTGTCCAAGAACAGACGCTCAGGTACCTATAGGTCTTGTTGTAGTGAGGGGAACTTCCAATAAAGATCTTCTTGGTAGTAAGTCACGTACTGAGGAAGGAAGAAAGACGACTTCAAAGATGTTGAAGGAGTTACTTACAATGATTGAGAATCTCTGATGACCATCCCAATACCAATGATCTTTTGGTCTGCCACGTCCTGGTGTATACAAATGGAATACTGATTCTACGGATGACTTTTAATGACTGATCAGAACATTGGTTAACTTGCTTGGGAGCTGACGACGATCGGAACCGGAAGAAGGGACGCATTTAATTATAAGAATAGTTTTGCGACGTGAAGCACTCACGCAAAGGAAAGGATCTTTCGGTAAGACTAGATCTCAATCGTAGTTCAGATGAAAGTAGGTTCATAGTGCCTACCCGAACCCATCAGCATTGAAATTAGTTATTTTATCAATTTTTGAATTTTTCTTCCCTGAAATAATAATAGTTGAGTACGCACTCTGGAGCAGCAACGGAAAGAAAGCCCGGGAGAAAAGATTAGTGATCTTTTTTAGCTCGCATACGCTCGAGCTATTTCCTCGTCGAGATTACTTAGGGTGGGGCTATGAAAAACGTAGAAAGATCTACCAACTATTGCTACTCTTTCCGCTGGCAGTCGTTATCACGAAGAATTGGATCCCGTCAAGTATAATCATATGAAAGTTCAGTTTCTTTTATCATGAAGTGTGATAAATTCCCTCTCGCGAACAAAATCAAACTGAAAGACCCCTAAAAACCCATCAGCATATTTTGCAAGATGTTCGGATAAAGAAATATAGTATATAAATCAAAAAGTCAGATTTCGCTTTTCTTTCTGGAGAGTTTTCCTCCCACTCCCAGTCGTTCGTATCTTTGATTCTTGTTTTTCTCTAGTAGGAGCGGGACCCACAGTGCTGGGCAGTATAGGTCAAAATGGCATAGTGCTAGACCTGCCCGAGCCGGTAATCTTGCGCTTTGAACAAGAAAAATTAGTTATTCCCATCATATGTCTTTTAAAGATTCATACTGTTTTAATTAGAGTTAATTGAAAACCCAAAAAATTAGAGCGCAGAAAAAGAATGTTCCTGTTAGGGTTTTGAAAATCTCTGTTCGAGTTGCATGTGTTAAGCATAGGGAAGGGGCGAAGAGCTGAACGTAAGGGAAGGGCAGAACCCAAAACAAAATTTGCTATACCTGGGTGCCCATCCAAAACCACGGAAAGGGGGGACGAGGGGTCATGAGTGCTAGACTTACTCCATAGAGTGGGTGAGTGAGGAAACCTTCCTTGTGTTTTAGCAACATTCGTACAGAGACTTCCCTGTACAATTAGTCCCTAAACAATTAGTGTACAAATTTCTATAAGATAAGTAGAAAATTGAGGTTCAGGTCGAACTCAAAAAAACCAGCAAATTCACGTGTATGGCCAGCAAATCCACGTATAACGACCGATGTGTGTTCCCATGGCTCCAAATACTTGGTCCGACGCGTAGATGCCTAATTACAGATAGAGCGATGGTACAGTAGAGCCAGATAGAGGAGAGCCAGATAAGATAGAGGAAAGGGTGACTTACTTAAGAGGATTATACGGAAAGAAAGATAGAGAGAGGAAAGGTTGGACCGGCGAGCGAAGGGGGTGCGTTCCTTAAAAAAAGCAAGGATTGAAGGCGCAGAAGTCTTAATCAAAGGCAGGAATGCCAGAATACAGGAATCAAAGAATATACGAGTACCGGATAGGTATGGATAAAACCGGATAGGTATGGATAAAGGAGTTCTATCAGCTAATTTGATTATCCTCGATTTCCCATACAAAGGTACGTACACTAATTACAGATAGAGGAACGGTTCGACCGGACAGAAAGATAGAGGAACCGTTCGACCGGACAGCAAGAGAGAGGGGTTGCCATACTTACATAAAAGTAAGGAATGAAGAAAAAAAGCAAGGATAGAATTTAAATAAGTGCCCTAAAATAAAGGAGATAAATAGCCCCAAAGGCGTAG
This sequence comes from Zingiber zerumbet, assembly GCA_037833815.1. Classification (NCBI taxonomy): domain Eukaryota; kingdom Viridiplantae; phylum Streptophyta; class Magnoliopsida; order Zingiberales; family Zingiberaceae; genus Zingiber; species Zingiber zerumbet. The sequence continues at coordinate 282,637 of JBBMJZ010000083.1, read as the reverse complement.
ACTAATCCGCCTGTATATAATATAAGTACCTCTGCTACAACTTACTAGATTTTTGGGGAGAGAAATAGCCTTTGGGGCTATTTACGACTAAAACTTATATAGTATGGCGGCCCTAAAATAAATATCAATTCCGAAAAAGAAATTATGTATACCAGGATGCCTATCCAAAACCACAGATAGGGGGTCTGATGGCTCAACATACTTGGGACGCAGCGTAGATGCCTAATTACAGATAGAGGAATGCTTCGGGTGTACCGAGCTAGGGTACGAGTTCGCTAGAGGAAGCCTTCCTTGTGTTTAAACTAGACGTTCCTTGTGTTTAAACTAGACGTACAATCAGTAGACCAATTTCTAGAACTCAAGAATTGAGGGGCAGGGAAGAACAGAAAAACAAATTATGTATACCAGGATGCCCATCTAAAACCACGGAAAGGGGGCCATACTATAATATAAGTTCAGGCTGGATAGGAACCCAGGAAAGGGGGCCATACTATAATATAAGTTCAGGCTGGATAGGCATATCAAGGGGGACCAGTGACATAGAGCACTTCAGAACAGAGGACAGCTAAACAGAGAACTGGCGAGTATAAATAGAGAGAGTACCAGACCTCAAACTTTACGGTTTACGAGGACGGATCTTAAGGGTACACAGTTGAGGAACAGATGCAGCTAAAGAGTTGAGGAACAGATGCAGCTAAACAAAGATACGGGTTACGAGGACAGATATAAAGAAAGCGGTTCCAGTTTAGCCTTGAACTTACGGCTCTTAATCGTTTACATCTACAACAGCAGCTAAAGAAACTAGTTAACGGTAAGGATAGAAAGAGAGAGTAACAGAAAACAGACACGCCAGGATTTCCAATTTAGGAAGAGACCGAACACTTTTAGGAAGAGACCGAACACTTAAGGGGCGAAGAGCTGAACGTCAGGGAAGGGGTGAAGGTTCAGGAACAGACCTAACACACACGCCGGGGTTTCCAATTTAGGAAGAGACCTCACGCTTTAGTCAGGAAGAGACCTCACGCTTTAGCGGTTACGCAGACGACCGATCTTAAGGGGCGAAGAGCTGAACGGAAGGGAAGGGTACCCACTGGATAGGTGAGACGATAGTCGAATTGGCGAAGGTATCGAGCGAAATGACAGGTACAGAAACCGAACAAAGACAGATGCCAGGAAAGAAAGAAAGACAGATGCCAGGAAATCGAGTCCGGAAATCGAGCGAAATGACAGGTATCGAGTTGAATGATGGCATGGGGCCCCTTTAGAGGAGTCAGTCTATATTGTATAACCTATTATAATAAACATAATAATCTCATATAGTGAAAGTAAACATTCTTTGAGTATGGTGCCCCTTCTTGGGGCCCCTTTAGAGATTCCAGGATTGCATTTTTTGGTTAAAACATCAAATGGTATGCCCGGAGGGGTTCGCTTTTTGTATTCCAAAAATTTGATTTTTGGTTAAAACCTCAAAAGGTATGCCCTGAGGTGTTCAGTAATTTGTTGGGTCGGGGTCGGTCGGTGGCCGGTCGGGGGCCGGTTGGGGTTGGAGTTGGGGTTTGGGTTTGAGTTGGGCGGGTTGCGCCTGGGGCTTAGCCTAGGGTGCGGGTGCAGGAAATGACGGGTGTGGTCGGAAAAAAGAAGAGAAGAGAAGACGGGTTCGCTGATTCAAGGATTGATGGAGTTGGGCGGGTTGCACCTGTGGCTTCGCCTTTTGTGTCTGTAGTCTACCCGGACGTGTTCGCATTTGGATTCGAGGATTGATGGGATTGGGTCATCTGCACCAAACAGCTTGGCGGATGGGGTGGGGGTTTAAGCCTTGCGGTTGAGTTTGGTTTCACTTTGATGCTTTAGATTTAGTCTTCAGCATTAGGTGTTTTGCTTTTAGGTCATTTTGAGTCTAGAGAGATCGTTAGATTGCTATGGTATTCATCTTTGTCTAGACCTGACTCGAACGAGCTTGATCGTAGGTTATCATCTTCAATGGATGCTTCTTTTGAGGCTCTATTTCTTGTCGGGGGTCGTGTGTGTGATTTCTTTCTTTCCTATCACCTTGTTCCTTTCACCTGGGCTCTCCCTCTTCGGTGTACATGACTTAGTGGGGTTTAAAGTGTTCCCTCTTTCTTGTACGTGATTTGTGCGCGAGTGATTGGGGTTCGGCTTTCCTATTCATGATGGAGGGCTTGCTAACCGGAAGGCATGGCATAGTGACGAGAGCCGGGAATCTCTGATTGACCTGCCTTAGCTTGTGTTCCTCTTTCAGGTGAGGATGCAGGCGCTTTCGCTTTCGCTTTCGGGTTCGGTGGCGGTGACGGAAGTAACAAGGTCTCGCATACCAAAAGGGCCGGTGTAGAACTAGTACCAGCAGCTCTTCCTTTTGAGTGATTGGGGTTCGTTCAACAATCTGATACTTCCCTTTCTTCGTGTGCAGGTGGTATGGAGTGGGGCTGTCGCCTAGTGCAATAGCTGGGTGGTATGGAGTGGGGGGAAGCGTATTTCCCCATTTCCCCCCTTGACTCTATCATATAAAGGATCGTAGTCTATGAATGACTACCCTGTTTATCGGGCGTCGTCATTGATGAATAATGGTGGGTTCTATTCCCATTCCACTATTCCAAGTCTCCGCCCCGGACTTTAAAGTAGTGGGCCCCTCTCTGATAAGGTTAGGAAAGAAAAGTATTCAAGTGAGTAAGAAAAGAGTGAGTAAGAAAAGTATTCAAGTGTGTATGGCTGGTAAGAAAAGTATTCAGATGCAAATTTTGTGTCTAAATCTGATGAGTGGAGGACCAGGTCGTTTTCACTTTGTTTTTCGTGGTTCGTCCTTTGTTTTTCGTCGTTCTAACTTTCTGCTTTTCCCTACTCTATATAGGAACCGTCTACCCTCAAATAATTGCAATTTGGAAAATCGCTCCGGTGTCGTAAACATGTGCTGTCAATTATACAAGCCCTTGACTCTAGCATCGTATACCAAAAAAATGCAGTATTTCAAGTTGAACCTGTTCCGGAATCATAACTCTGGGTCTTCTCTATTGTCTCGTCGTTTTTATACCAAAAGTTCTCAAAATCAACATTATTACGCTCCTCTTTTAGATTATGAACTTTGGAACCACTTGCAACGTAATATCGACTCTATTAGAAGTCAACCTCTCCATCCCGGATCTTACCAAGTAAGAACCAATTTTAGGGAACCCTACCCTCTAGCGATTAATGGCGACCTTCTCATCCTGGCATTTACTCAATTATTGGAGCGATATGTGTACAATTTGGATTCCAAAAATATATTAAATTGAATCTCGGATATCGAATGCTCTTTCCTTATTCCTACGATCTTTCTGTGACTTTAGGTCAAGCTATTCCCTTGCATGATGAGAATACCAATCTTATACCCAAGAGACGTGTCTATGATAAGATTGAAAAGCTTGTCATGTGTTACGCTGAGCGGTATCAGGAGGCTGTAATTAAGTGTGTGCTCATTCGTGTTTATTTTAAGGACGCCGGTGAATCCCTTCCCGAAGTCTTTCCTAGTAAGAAGAGCCCTCTCGAGATAATTACAGGTATCATGGATGTTCTGGCTACTGATATTCGGGATGTTCCGGCTACTGGCATTGGAAATGCTGATCTTCCGAAGGTTCAATCCCTTCAGCGCAAAAAGTCTAGAGAATCCAAGGTTATAACCTCCGTCAAACGACAAAGTGAAAAATGTGAATCTCGACCCTTCATTGTCGCCGATATGGAGACAGTACTTCTGAATAACGTTAATGTCCCTTACGCAATCGGTTACTTTGAAGTTTTTCCTGATATGGGTCTTTCTTCCTCAAAAAAATACCTTTTACAGCGAGGACCTCGTCCATGTCTTTGATAGGATTGAGATAAGGAGTATGAGAATCCTATCGAATTTGATATTTGATTTGGAATTGGCAGTGAAGAGAAAACCAAGTCTTCGTACAGTCTACTTTCACAATTTTTCCAGATTTGATGGCATCTTCCTGCTGAAACACCTTGCCTCCTTTCACAAGAAATACAGAATCAAGTCACTTCTGAGGAACCACATGCTGTACGAGATCAAAGTCTATTCTGAGAAAAGGATGCTTTTCCGTTTCCGGGATTCGTTTACTTTGCTCCCTCGCTCTTTGAGAGAATTGGCACTGACATTTTGCCCTTCATTAGGTTCTAAGGGCTCTATCGACCATAATGCCGTGAGTGTCTCAAATCTTCTTGATCTTCGTGAAGAATATATTCGATATCTTGAACAAGATATCCGTCTATTGGGGGGTGATGCGGAAAGCACAAGAAATGTACATGTATAAATACAATATTGATGTCGAGGGAGTCATGACAATGTCAGCGCTTTCGCTTCTCATCTTTCGTATCAACTATTACAATGAGGAGCGCTTTCCTATCTATATTCTAAATAGAAATGCTGACACCTTCATAAGGCGTGGCTAGGGTCATTCAGATGTGTATAAACCATACGGGGAAAACCTTTTCTATTATGATATTAATTCCCTATATCCCTTCATAATGAAGAAATATCCAATGCCTTGTGGTGAACCAGTCTGGAGGAAGAACTTGGAGGAGGTTGAATTGCATACCCTTTATGGATTTCTTGAGGCTTACGCCGTCTGTCCTAAAACAAGAAACCATCCTTTCTTGCCCTACAAAGAACCCAAATGGGGACCTTAATATTTTCCACGGGTCATTTCGTGGGAGTCTACTATAGCGAGGAGTTTCAGTATGCCCTCAAGTTGGGGTACCAAATCACACCTCTCCGGGGGTATATGTTTGAGAAGACAAGCGGCAGTCCTTTCGAAAGCGTGATCTCAAGCCTCTATGAGCTTCGAAAACAAGCTAAGAAAGATAGATCTGAAGCAATGTCTTTTATATACAAGTTATGTATGAATTCGCTCTACGGGCGATTCGGCATGAATCCCGAGAGTGCAGTTACTGAAATATGTAATTTCTCTCGATATCAAGAGTTGCTGATAAAGTGCAATTTTCGCTCAGCAGATAAGCTTGACGATGATGTATACATCGTAAATTACACGAGCAATATACGAAGTTTTAGTGACGAAGAGTGGATCCCTCCCAAGAACTTAGCGATTCAAATCTCAGCGGCTATTACTGCTTGTGCTCGTATTGAAATGTACCCCTTCATTTCAAGGGATGACTGCTACTATACTGATACAGACTCGATTGTTCTTGGCAGTCCTCTGCCTGAGGATTTCATCTCTTCCAGTGAATTGGGTAAGTTTAAACTAGAGAACAAAGTCAAAAAAGTTTCTTAGCGCCAAAAAGTTATATGCTTGAAATTGAGGACGATAGAAAGATTCTCAAGCATAAGGGGCCCTCAAAAAATTGAATCACATCAGAATGGTTCAAAATGCAACTCGCGGATCTCTCTCGAACAGAGGGTATCCCCACTTCTGCGAACTTCAGAATTGACTGGAGAAAACTCCTCATTTTCAAAAAAGATTTGAGGGTGAAATTGTCACTTCCACGGAGCAACAAAAGAGAAAAGTCTATAATGAAAAGAAAGAGTGGATAGATACATCACCTATTGAAGTCATAGACATGGGGAGTCAAGAGGCCACAGCGAAATTCAAATTACAACAGATAGCTGAGAGAGAGAGACTGATGGCTGATGAGGATGCTCAAAGAGAAAAACAGATAGAAGAGCTTAAAGCTCGGAAGGAAGAGGTCGCTGAGAGAGAAAGAAAGATGGCAAAGAAAGCGCTGAGAAAGACAAAAAAGATGGCTGAGAAAGACAAAAAGAAAGCTGATGAGGATGCTAAAAGAGAAAAACAGAGACAAGATCATGAAGCTCAGATGGCAGAGAAAGAGAGACTCCTGGAAGAGAGAGAAAGATGTCTGAGAGGGAAAAACTTCTGGAGTAGATGGCAGTCATTTCTGATTCCGATAAAAAAAATAGTTCATCCAGAGTCTAAAGGCAGTGATAGCCAAGAAGGCTAAAGCAGTTTCGTAGGCTGAAGAACGAGCTTCAGTATTCAAATTAGGGGTTGGGCAAGTCAGCTGAACACGAGTGGGCAGATAGCAGAGCTCAAACTCCTTTCTTTCTTTCCTTACTTTTCTGTTGACTTCTTTGCTGCCCTTGCTCTTTCTGATCTTGATTCTTCGTCGGCATCGCACCTCGAACTCTTATTTCACTCTGAGCCGCTATGCACTTTCCTTTCTTGTGACAACAGTAGTCAAACTCATACTCATATAAGGGAAGAGGAAGGGTAGGGCCCCTGAAAAAAGTAAGTTGCCTT
>JBBMJZ010000083.1:243160-257396 GCA_037833815.1 Zingiber zerumbet | reverse complement strand
ACTATCGTCTCACCTATAGAATAGCCTTCCCTTACGTTCAGCTCTCCGCCCCTAAAGAGGCAAATACTGCTGATGGGTTTTTAGCTTGGTAGGCATTTATTTGAACTTCAATTTTTCTTATCCCGCAGCGGTCCACACTGGTGCCTTCATCGTAGCTGCAAATCCGAACCTTTTCTGTGAGTCTGATTCCTTTCCTTGAATTGGTGTTGGCGTAGCTACTTGAGTTGCTGCCTTGAAGCTGTCTTTCTGCTTTCCATGAACTCCCAATAGGTCTCCTTTAGCCCACCTACTGGAGGGTCAGGAACGTATTATAGGTTTCATAATACTTTTAAGTTAAGTAAGTAAAGTCAAGTAAAGTCAATCAATTTCCTTACTTACTGTAATTTAAGTCAAGTCAAGTCAAGTAAAGTGACGTTAAGTTAACTAATCGATTACGGATCGGATTTTGCAGTTTTTTCTTCTAAGGACTGAGTACCTCGACGTGAGATGGGCGTGAAAGAGGTTCAAGAATCCGTTTTCTTTTTATAAGGCCCGAGGTAACGACGGGAAATTACTTATTTTGTTTGTTTTTGCGACCCCGGATCTGGAAAGATCTCCCTCCAAGCCGTACATACGACTTTCATCGAATACGGCTTTCCACAGAATTCAATATGTATCTATGAGATCGAGTATGGAATTCTCTTTACTCACGTGAAATTGAGTATCCGTTTCCCTCCTTTTCCTGTTAGGATTGGAAATCAAGTATTTGACATATCCATACGGTCTGGTCTAGTCCTTAGGTTTCCGAAATAGTGTAATGTAAAAAGAAGTGCTTCGAATGACTCGGACAAGTATTTCTAATTCTTTGTTGACACGGACAGCATCTAAGGTTCCTCGAACAATGTGATATCTCACACCGGGTCCGGGTTCCTCGAACAATGTGATATCTCACACCACACCGGGTCAATCCCCTCCTCTTACTAATATAATACTACAGAATGTTCTTCTCACACCGGGTCAATCCCCTCCTCTTACTAATATAATACTACAGAATGTTCTTCTAAATTATGGCCAATACAATATATATAAGCAGTGATTTCAAATCCAGAGGTTAATCGTACTCTTCAAATCCTGAGGTTAATCGTACTCTGGCAACTTTACGTAAGGCAGAGTTTGGTTTTTGTAAGGCAGAGTTTGTTTTTTGGGGGGTGATAGTGGAAAAGTTGACAGATAAGTCACCCTTACTCTCACTCTTAAGTCACCCTTACTCTAGTCACCCTTACTCTCACTCTTAAGTCACCCTTACTCTAGTCACCCTTACTCTCACTCTACAGAACCGTACATCTTAAGTCACCCTTACTCTCACTCTACAGAACCGTACATCTTAAGTCACCCTTACTCTCACTCTACAGAACCGTACATGAGGTTTTCACCTCAAAATTACAAATCCTCGTTCAATTCTTTCGAAATAATTGGATCCTTTTCTTCGCCGCGTCGTTATCACTCGCCCCTCCCTTATTCCACCCCGTACCGAAGAGTAACTAAGACCAATTCAGTCACGTTTTCATGTTCCAATTGAACACGTCAGATGGACTAGCAGCCTATCGTGTAACGAGGGCAAAATACTGCTGATGGGTTCGGGCCCTCCCCAGTCAGTATAAGCTAATGAAGTCCTTTAATAAGAGCAGAGCCAGCAACAAGAGTTATGGTATTTCCCAAAGTCCGTCCTAAAAACCCATCAGCATTTGAGTTCATGGATACATGAACGACTTGGTGCTAGCTGGAGGGCCATCAGCAGTATTTATCGTATCGTAGTTTTGAATAGCCATTCACGCTGTAATTTCGCTTATCATATAAATGGTATTTCCTTTGGGGCAAATACCTCTAGTAAATTGAATCGTTCATGGCTTTGGGCCATTCACTCTGACCTTCCATTCACGACCTGTTGCTTAGGCTCGACCAAGGGGAGCGAATATTGTGATAACGACAAAATACTGCTGATGGGGGGTTCGACTGAAAGGACTTGATTTGCAACAACTAAATAATAACAGTGGATTTCTCGTACGTTGACTATATACTTGAATTGTGTTAAGCTGGTCCCCAGTGGAGGAAGACAATAAGGAGAGGGCCGAGGACACCCCGTCGTTCTCACTCGGCCCATAGGGAGAGAGTCTTGGTTCAGTTGAGGATCCTTAAGCAGCTACTAACTCGGGATATGAATCAGACTGTAAAGAATACGCTCTTACGCTCGACTCACCAGAGGGTACGGAGGCACCCGTAAAGGAGCCGGGCAACGTACCGATTTCAATCTCCCCAATAGGGTCACCTGCAGGGTAAAAGCTTAACAATGTACAATGTCCCATACTTCTTATAATGAACGAGAAGGCAATGCAATTCAAATCTTCCGTAGCTGCTTGGTGTTTTAACCATTCACGTTGGACCGAACGAGGGAGAGGAGAGAGATGAATCTTCTTAAATAGTACCGACCTTTCCAGTTCGCGTAGCTCCTTTTGAAAAGGTTGCTTTTTGAGTCTCTTCTGTGCCCGTTGCTTTTGTAGCTTCAATGGTTTGATCGTAGGCCTCTTTCCTAAAAAAGCTTAGCTCCTGTTCTTGGGAATTCCGGAAGTGATCTGTTCTAGGAATGACCAGTTCTGAGATGGAATTACTTGAGTTACATATCCAATCCCGCCGCTTAAACAATCCCAATCAGACTCTCGTGGAAGAACAGATAGCAACTATTGATATTATACCGGAAAGAGGGAATTATAAGAGTGATCAGGCTCCGTACCTTCTGTGATTTAAGGGAACTCGGGAGCGGGAGAGGAAGAACGGGAATTGAAACAAATATAGCCCATTAGAGCTCTTAAGAGGGTTCTTAATATGATCCAACTGCAGCTACGGACTCGGGAGAAAACCTTAAATAAGAAGTCAAAGTCTCTTCCCTTTCCAGTCGTTCCTTTCCCAGTTCCCATTCAACATTCCTTATTTCCTCTCCTTATATCAGTCGAGCTATCTGACTCGTAAATCCCCCTCGCCCTTCGGGCGAGCTCAATCGGTTGATTCCCTGGATTATGGTATTGCGCTGCCTCTTTTGTCGGCCCCCTAATATTACTTTGATTACAGTAATTGCGTAAATGGCTTTAGGCCATAAAATACTGCTGATACCTTAGCCAGTCGAGCGCTTTTGCCCCTCAAACTGATTCTCTCGTTCGGGATATCGAGAGTGTCCCTCTCTTCTCTCGCTCTGGACCCTTGTACTCGTTCGGTACCCTTGAGCGCTTCTTTCTTTATCTTCCCCGAACTCATTCTTTCTTTGTACTCGCTCGCTCCTTCTCTTTTGCCCTTGAGCGCTTGTTTCCGGCAATCCCTATGAGTTAATATGAGTTCATGGTCCGAGTGATCAAATATTATTAGGGGCAGAAAACTCAAAGAAAGATCAAATTATTCGTGATAACGACGGGAGTCTTTTTTCTTTCCTTCTTTATTCTCACTCTTTTTCTAAAGATTAAAAAAGCACTTCAGAAGTGGCGTCGTATCCTCGCTCCTCCCGCGACAGGTATCTCTTCAGATTCCGTCTTGCGGAACCAAAGTAATGATTCGACGTGGGAAATAGATAAAGATCTTCTTTATAAGACGTTTATTTGGCTGCTGCAGCTCTTTGCTTTCATTCTCTCCCTGCTGCTACCGAGGAGTCTGCTCAAATGAAGAAGAAGAATCACTCGGGCTCAGTCTCATATCCTCATTCAGGAGTATGCGTAGGAAACTAAAGAAAGGCACTAAAAAGACTCCCGTCGTTATCACTCGGACAAAAGACTCTCTCTCACGTTCGGGGCAGATTGTTTTTGAAGCGCTCAAGCGTGAAAGAATGAGTTTGTGCATCAACAATCGACTCTTTATCGCTCCGGGCATCAACAAGAGGGGCGTAGCGAAATAGCTCGAACATAGGAAGAGGGGAAGAAAAGAGAAATAAGGATCAAATTCTTCATGAACGACTCTTGCTGCTCTTTGTTCTTCTTATGTTTTGTTCGCTTCTCTCACTCTTTTTCTTTCTTTTCTTTCCGTAGAGAGGTCAATCTATGGCTGTTTGGTCTGGAGTGCGGTGCATCTTTCTGGATGATGAACCCCCTCTTTGAAGATGAGTGGATCGGGAATCTCACCCACAAAAGAAACAAGAAACTCTCCCTACCTAACGAATGCTCTCTTTCCCGACAGTCGAATATCTGAATGAAGGAGTATAGAAGAACTATTTTGTCTCTGAAAGAGCCATATCTTTCTTTCCAGAGAGAGAGGTCCGAGTGAGAACGCCATATATAGTTGCGACGTGAGAGAGAGTCGTGAGTTCGGGGCATATGAGTTCACAGAGGGAATGGTTTATCCGTACGTAAGCGGCAAAAGCCTTGCTTATCAACTGCAGATTCAATTCACTCTTTCTATTCACTCTTTTTGTTCTTTGTTTTTCTCTTTTGTTTCCGGAGAGAGAGAGTGTCTTCGTTAGTAGCTGCCGAAGTATTGTGAGAAAGTATTATTAGGGGCTGAAACCGACAGATTCAATTCACGACTGGGATCGAAATACAGATAAGTTAGAGAGAGAGAGTTTAGTGTTCTTCTTCTGTTTAGCTCTCCACGTCGCTGTCGCTCGTTCCTTTCTTTCCTACGCATACTCCTTCATTCAGATATGAGACTGCAGCGGTTGGGAGAGAGAGTGCAATAGTCCTTTATTAAAAGGAAGTGTGATAAATTGCATATTCCATAGATATTCTTCCGTCTTGCTTGTTTGCTTGAATCTTAGGACACTCAAAGGGACCGACCCGAAAAGTATTAAAATATTCAACAAGTAAAGTATGATCATATGAAAAAGGCACCGAGCCCGAAAAGTATTAAAATATGAATATGAAAGTTCTCTTTCTTTCTTTTATCACTTGCCCTCCACGTCGCATGAATTATCATAATCGCTCGAGCCAAGCAAGAGTTAAGTATATCATCTGTCTTAACATTTTTTTTTTAGGCTATTTTTGGGTGGCAGTCTTGTTTGGTTTTTTGATTTTTACCCAATGAGAGTGAAAATCAAAGACGAGATAGCAAGAGTAGCTGCGGTGAGATAGCTTGACTAGTGGAAGCTGCTAGTGAGTGGAAGCGTGTTCAGCTAGTGAGTGGAAGCGTGTTCTTTTTACGAGCCTATCTCCGGCCCACGTAGTAAGAGTAGCTAGACCCAGTAGTGGAATTCAGAGTAGCTAGACCCGTACGTGGAATGAAGGCAAGGGGCATCCTCTCAAGGCAGTGGGAGTTGGAAAACGAGGTGCGGAGCGGAAGAGTGGATAGGAGCGATAAAGAAGATCGATCCCGAGGTACGTTGGTGAGAGAGCTAGATATTATAGTAGGGGACCGGGAGACCTCTCAATGAATAAAGAAGAGGAGTGAGACCACCATTCATACGAGGCGCCGAAAGCGAGGGAAGGTACACAACCTAATAAAGTAGAGCGAAGGCGGGGCACGAATCATTCAATAGCATCTCGTGCGGGGAGCAGAGTTGGCCAAACTATAATTGGATGGGCCCAGACTCTATTAGGAGATTGAGGCGAACTATACTATAGAATAGAGTCGACCTTAGAACGCTGAGTCACTCTACCCCACCCCGTATTCTTTACCACCAACTATCTTATTCGCGGCTTTTTTCTCCTCAATTCGGGAGACTGACGAACCAGAGAGTACATGGAATATTCTTCTCTTTTCCCCTTAGCTGGCACCAAGTCGTGAATGGAAAGAAAGAAATCGTATCGTAGTCGTGAATGGCTATTCAAAACGTAGATACATTTCCTCCGTCGATTTATCCATACCTGAGCCCACTCCTAGGGTCTGCAGTTGACTCCTCTGCCTCTGCAGTTGACTCCTCTGCCTCTGCAGTTGACTCCTCTGCCATTGAATCCTCTGGTCTGCAGTTGAGGGCAGATGTCTTTCTTGGGTTTCTTTCATTCAACTGGCTCGATACCTAGCATTTAGCTCTCTACCTGGCATTTCGCTCTACCCATCATCTTCCTTTCCGGGTTGCATTTGGCTGTCCTTGTTTCTTTGCTGCTGTTGTTCGGTTTCTTTCGGTGCATTTCGCTTTGTTGGGTTTCTTTCCGGGTTTCATTTCGTTCTCTTTCTGTCCTTTCTTTTACCGGGCATATGTGCTGATTTGGAAGATGAACCAACGAGGGGTTGGATAGTCGACAACCCCGCGATGTTCAGTCCTCGAGATCAAGGACGGTTGTTTGAGCGAGGATTATCAATAGGTAAGGTGAGACGATAGTCGATTGGCGAAGAGAAATTCAATATCACCCAGCGGTCAAAGTCGTAGAAGGTCCAGTTGCTTCTTGCTTTTGCTTGAGTTCTTGTCCCTGCTTTCCTGAAGGAAGGCATTTTTTTCTTGCTCCAGTGAGAAAGCCTGCAGAAGAGAAAAGAGCTGGGGCAGGGGCTGCGCGTCTCTTCCATGGATGGTGGGGAATGAAAGAAGTTTTGAATCCTTTTTTCGACTCTGACTCTCCCACTCCAGTCCTTGCTTTCTTCCTTGCTCGGGAAAGGAAGATAGGAAGGACTGCTCCGTAAGATTTCGATGGAACCCCCCCACTAGAGGGGCGGATTGAGATAGTCGAGTCTTATCGAGAAAGAGGCATGTCCATGTCACTTTGCCAGAATCAGGTGTAGATGATCAAACTTCTGCCGCGGGACTGCTTTCTCCTCAGGTTTGGGCTAGTGACTCTCAGATTGACAGAGGCGGATGCCTTCTTCAGTCCTTAATGGTCCGTCCCTCTCGGTAGACAAGGTCTTGGACAATGTTTTAGTCCGACTACGCCAATGCCAACGAGAATCCTGCCCAGTCGTCCCAACGACATAGCCCAGTGTGCGGGCAGGACGGGCAGGTGCTCGGGCAAGGTTCCCACTGGAGGTCTTGGTTTTATCGCAACGGAGCGCCTGAAGGAGGAAAGGAAGGGCGAATGGATAGCTTAAAAGCAAGCTTGCTGCGGATTACAGTCCCCGCCCATTCCCCTGGAGGCCTTTCGCTGATGAATAGTTCCGACGTCGAGTATATCTCGAAGATCTGAAAGAAAGAATGCAATCTCGAACGTCACGTCACCAGAGGAAAATTCTCACGTTCAGGCTACAAGGAAAGACAAAATACTTCATGAAAGAGGTTGACCCACTTTTGCGAGGAAGATAAAGCAGAAGGAGATGCTAACTCAACCGAAGCCCTTTCCCGTAACCTAACCTACAAGAAGGACCGAAAGGGGGGCTAGTCCTTCCCGAAGATCACCTGACGAATGAATAGAGTAAGGGCCGTACCGCTCTCTTAATAGATAGAATAGATGTCGCGGATCAGATGTTGCTGTGCCGGAATGATCTTGCCGTACCGCTATTACCCTACACGAAGAGAGTAGATGAAAAAACCAAAAGCACTTTTTTTCGTTTGCTGGTTTAGGGTTTGCGGACTCCTACTCCCAGGTAGACCAGATGGAGAAGGTGCTGAGGTTAACGAAGTGGGTTAGGTGATTTGAGGAAAGGAATGAGTTGCTGTTGACGAAGTTTCATTCTAAGCAACGAACGTAACGTACCTCACCCAAAAGGAATCAGCCCGCCCCTGCTTTCTTATCATTGAAAGCCTTGGCAGCAGTCCATTCCTACCGTACTCCGGCTATTCTATCTGTCTGTGTATCGCGTAGAGCACGTACTATGAATCCAAGTTCCCTAGTGTAAGACTAAACTCAGTCTGGTAGTGTCCCCGGTGTAAGGGCTTGTAGCTTTCAATGTGTTCCTTCTTGCAGTGAAGTAAGGAACGATTGATCTCTCTTTTTTGAGGTGTGGGACCATTGGCCTTAGGCTTAGTCCTAGAAGGTTGAATGCTACGCCCCTTGATTCTGTGTAAGAGCGCGAAAGGACTGATTTGACTTTCTTCGTTGAACGAGGGTAAGAGGGTGGAGCACCATTGGCCTAGTCTTTTACCCCTTTGAATCATTCCCCTTGTTGAGTGAGGAGACCTGATCATATCCCAACAAAGACTACGGCGTGAAAAAGCAGTCCATCAGCAATGCTATTAGCTTCTCTATAGATATGCTTTCAATCAATTATTTGCATCTGTCTCATGAGCTCCCTGCATTCCAAAACAAGAGGAGATAAAGTATGAGTTTTTGGCACATTCTCAGCTATCAACAGTGCTTACTTTTCGAGTCCGATCTAGCCTATTATCTGTACTCGCTTGTGCTAGTTATCAGACGGTCCTAATGAGGCGAGGTCTTCTGAGTCTCCATCCCTAGTCGAGTTGCTCTTGGTCTAGACCAGACAAGTTGCCATTCCCCCTCGAAAGCATGCCCGTCTAGGGGGTCTCATATCTGTAACAGCTAATCTTCCTATACAGTGCTATGCTTATGGGCTCGAAAAGTACAATGAGTAGGACTATGATTTAACAGATAGGGGAATGCCCTTCCCTTTGTTAATGCCATGAAGGAAGAATGCTAAATGTCGCAGCAAGCCGCTACCCTACGGGATGAAAGTAGCTATGGTATGGTTTAGTGATAGTGTCCGTGGAGAGGTGCAAGAGTTGCTGCTTTGGTTCAAGTCAGGAAAGAATCTGACTAAGAAAGGCTCTATCTTTCATAGAAAGAGAGGCATACTATAGCAGGGATCATTTCCCATGCTCCGCGAGAATATCCCATTCAGTTGGCTCAAGGTAAAGAGATAGCAAGCAGTAAACTATCTGCCATCAAGACTGAAAGCGATGAGGATTGAGGTCGTTCCGTTCGGTAAGACGTGGCAGAGATTGGTTTGATACTTTGGTCTTATTCAATCATATCGGAAGGAATACGCCCCCAGGTGGGTACTTGCGGTTCAATTCCCTAGGGATCTTTTCTCGTAAAGGGTGAACTATCTTGGCTGGCGGTGGCCTTTCTCTTCAAGAGTAGGAGATCTTCGGGGTTGGCGGATGTGGTTCCGGTCTTTCGTTGAGAAAGTCGTAGGATGAAGAAAAAGTTCAGATTTTCAAAGAAGTATAAGTGAGGGTGCGGAGGAAGATAGTGGTGAGTCTCGTCGACCGGATTAATGAATGATTACGATAGCTCTGATTCCCGTATTCCCGGTACGAAGAAGAAATGCATTCATTCGGTCTTTCCCTAGCCTTACAACCTACGCCAACAAGAGGCTGCTTACTTGACTCGCTCTGCGCAAGGGTCCAGGCTCGAAGAGAACTCAAGGGAGAAGTTTTTACTTAGAAGTAGCCCTAAAAAATCATATTTCAAAACTTGCATGCGGCCTTCATTTCGAAACCAAGGCCCGTGTCTACGTCTAAGTGCCGAATCATAAGTGCAATCCGAAGCGAAAATGAAAAAGTAAAGGAAAGACTTTTGTGTCCATCCAAGGAAAAGCGCTGCGTGCTTTTGATTGAATGCAGTGTGGTTGGCATCGTAGAGGGCGTACGCTTAATCACTAAGCTCAGGACCAGTCGACCTGTGCTCCCTCTCCGTCCTTTTGTATGTGAAAGTATGTACCCACCCCCCTGTGACAATGAGACTGGAACAATCCCAACCCACCTAATAGCTACAAATAAGTAAGCCCTCTTAGGCGAGCTAGTAGTAGTGAGTAGCGAATAGTACAAAAACCTACCCTTCTCGAAATAGGGGAGCCTACAGCTCAACCTGCTCTCGACCGTGACAGGAGTGTTCCGCACCTGAGAGGAAGACCTCCTCTAGGGATAAGAGAGATCGTAGGGCTGAAGGAAGAGATAGAGTTTGGATTCAGGGAAGAAAGACAAAGAAAAAAAAAAGGAGCGTTACGAGAGACATCTATTTTTAGACTTTGAAATAGACACATACTGCTAGTAGTATGGACATAGATAGGAAGAATGAGTTCGTAATTACATCTATCTACTTATGTTGTATGATTAAGGCGGCCTCCTTTAGTTGGGCAAGAAACCGAGCGAGGTGATACTAGAGTTCGCTCGACTGTCCGGAGAGAGTCCGGTGGGGATGGTATGTCGACGGGGAAATAAGAGAATAGAGGGTTCCTTCCACCACAGAGCACTTCGACACAGGCCCGTATATTATTCTTTAATAGATAATAGAGTGGGTTATTCTTCTATCTAATAGAGTAGTGAGTTCGCTCCAGAAACAGGATAGGAGGTTGACTAAAAAAGAGAAAATTACTCAGTTTCGTCCTATCAGCCTTTGCTCACGGTCAAGCTTATCAGTCAAATTCTTGTGGATAGGTTGCGCCCCTTGTTGTCGAGAATGATTGATCGAACCCAGAGCAGCTTTATTCCAGGCCGAAGCACCACAGATAACATTTTAGTTGTTCAGGAGGTAATTCACACCATGAAACACACTAAGAAGAAGGAAGGGATGGTGGCCATAAAAGTTGACTTGGAGAAAGCCTATGATCGGATCAGTTGGAGTTTTCT
The DNA here is from genome assembly GCA_037833815.1 of Zingiber zerumbet. Taxonomy (NCBI): domain Eukaryota; kingdom Viridiplantae; phylum Streptophyta; class Magnoliopsida; order Zingiberales; family Zingiberaceae; genus Zingiber; species Zingiber zerumbet. Next base: position 246,994 of record JBBMJZ010000083.1, on the reverse strand, counting down.
ATATCAGGTACTTCATGAGATTGGTTTTCCTCATTCCTGGATCCGGTTGATTATGTTCTTGGTAACTTCAAATTCTTTTGCTATTTTGTTCCACAAAGAACAATTGCCTTTTTTCTCTCCTTCAAGAGGCATACGACAAGGCGATCCTTTATCACCGTACCTCTTTCTCCTTTGCATTGAAAAGCTCTCCCATTTGATCAATATGGAGGTTTTGCGTGGGAATTGGAAGCCAATATCAATTACAAGAAATGAAAGGACCATAACCTTGATTCCCGCCTTTCGCTTTAGCCCGAAGGACCAAAGGTTGCTGTTTGGTCTGGATAAGCAGGCAGGGACAGGCTCCTCGAGCAGATACCATTACAATGGAGAAGCTCATCTTCCCATTACCGGCGGAGAACTCAAGGGCTCCAAACTCCTTAGGTCTTGTTTTGTAAGCTTGAAGCTTTGAAACCTGTCGAAATTAACTTACCACTCCACTAACCTAAGCTTACCAGATCAAGTAGATCACTACCGAAACCCGTACCGTACACGCTGCTTTCTCGGCTTCGCCTCTTTCTGACAACGCCGACCCCCGCCTCGTCCGGTCAAGCTGCTCCTCCTCGCCTAGGAGGGCCGATTGATTGACCGAGATGGGATGAAATTTCCTCATGAGACGCGGGATAAGCCTTTCTGAGTTCATCAATGGGAAAGGCCGCTACTGATTAGTCGGGCGTCCAAAATATTAACATTTTTACAGAATGAAGTTGTTCATGTTAACAGAAAGAGAAAAGTTCTAGTCGTCTGCAGGAGCGTCAGAAGGCGCATCATTGGTAGGATGAGAAGGAGTCGCCGGCACATTTTCTATCTCGACGAATTCTTTCCAGGATGGCAACGGCGGAAGGGGATCACAAGTCTTATCATCCGGAAGGAACCTTCAGTCTATATCTGCGCCCAGTCGCCTTTTGAAGAAGGTATAGCATGGAGCCCTTGACGAACTCGCCAGTTTTCTCCACGCAAGACTCGAAGGCCTCCTTCATTTGGGCAAGCTCTTGATCCTTTCCTTCCACCTGCCCCTTTAGACTCGCCAGCTGATCTTCCAGTTCTTTTAGCTTGGCGTCCTTCTCCGCAGTCGACTTCTCCCACGTCGACTTCTCAGCTTGCAGCTCCTCCAACGATTTCTTCAAGGCTAGTTCCGACGCCTCCAACTTGGATGCCTGGGACATCCATTTCTCAGCCACCTTTTTCTGCTCTGCCACTTCTTTCTCTTTGGCCTCCAACTAAAAGAACCTGGTATGTCCTGGATGTTCCTACCAGGGAAATCCTGGGGAATTGGAGATGAAAAAAGGCTAAACCTCTTTAGAAATCGATCGGTAAAGCAAGTCAAATAAGTGCGAGAGAGCTGAAAAAGTCTCTTTTGTCGAGAGGCACCCCATCTTCGTAAAGGCTGTGGCATCTATCGAATTATCTTTCTCACCGGCTCGAGAAAACCGATTCAAGGGAATCCCCCTATGAGAACTATCTGCTCTGCAGCCAAGACTGCTACAAGTGGGAATGCTTTTATTGGTACTTTTCTACTGCTATTCCCTACTAGTGTAACTGCAAGAGCAAGCGCTTTCCCTATAACTGAAACTAGTGAAACTAACTAAATGGGTGGCAGGTGTAAAAGGAACTGCTATGAAGTGAGACTGGTGGAATTAGCGCAGGAGCTAGATGTACCCCGAACACTCCAACAACTTATTTGCCTTATAAAAAAAAGCTAAGCCCCTGTACTTACTTGTAAAAAGAACGGCTATAAGAATCGTAGAAAGTCAGAATGCCATTCCATATCTGAAATCACTAGCGCTTCACATCTTTTAAACTTAAGACTTCTCCGAGGGCGGCAGATAATATCCCAAAGTGGATACTCCGGAAAGAGCTGATTCTATGATTTTAATCTAAATCGGATACTCGAAAAGAGAGAAAAGGTCAGGTCTGCTTTTATTTCAGAACCTGCTACCTTCCCAGAAGAAGGATAAGGCTTTCCAGCTTTTGGAGTTGAAGAAAGGAGCTAAGCTGGTAAGAGACCTATACCTATGGTTGATAAAATATTATATCTGGCCTCAGAGCTTTCGCTACGCATTTTAAAACGTAACAATAGTTGACACATCGTAGTGCTAAGAAAAGACTGATGTGACTTCCGAGCTTAAAAGCCTTATTCTATTAGTTCAGTCAAAGCCATCTGAGTCCTCTGCGCCAACAGAAGAAATTGGTCCCCTTGATTACGCATTTGAGGTTCTTTAAGATAAGACGAGGAAAGACGCTACATCTCTGAAACTTAGCCAATCCCAGTCCCAGTAGAAGCAATTACAAAAAGACCTTCTATGCTATGAAAGAAAATCTTACGACTCCTTCTCTTGGCTTGGCTCACGGTATTATAAAGCTCCCAGATTCTCGCCTCGCAATCTTTGGCGTCTATCTCTAACGGTAATAAAGTCTCCTACACACCCTACCTCTACTTATGTAATGCCTGATATTGCTATTTCTTTTTTTAGATGAATTTCTTCACGTATGCGAAACTCTCTTTTCTTTGGTAAGAGCAGTAGGTTCTGAAAGAAATAAGCTAGCTAAACCATGAGGCAAGGGCTTCAGTCACAAAAGAAAGAAGAGATAGAAAATAACTGGCGTGCCTTATTTCAGGGCGTTTAGGAAGACCATGTAAGAGAATTCTCCCGGCTTTCTTCCAAGCGAAACGGGAGTAGGAGAGGAATGAGGTAAGGTCAGTTTACGGAACGCAGGGGAAAGAGCATTTTCTATCTCTGAGTGAATCTGAACTTACGGCTTTACGCAAACAAGCCAATCATTTCTACTTAGAAAAACTTCTGGGTCGAAGCCGATGGGAGTAGGGTCTATGAAAGCAAATGGGCATTCTAGCGCCTTTCATCGGTCATTGAAGGAAAGCGTTTATGGAGCAACATGTATCAGCCCGCTGTCCTTCTGTCTCTGATCCCCAATATGAGTGAGACCAAGATGGCTGACTGGAGTGTCACAAAGAAGCTGGTCATGTCATGGCTTTTCAATGCAATTGAGCCGTAGATTGCTACCAGTCTTATGTTTATGGCATCGGCTAAACAGGTATGGTCCTTTATCTCCATGATCTTGATTCCAGAGGAAATGAAGCTAAGATATTCCAGCTTGAATAAGAAGTCCCAAATCTTAGTCAGGGGGATATGACTGTTGCTGAGTACTATACTCAACTTAAGACCATATGGTCAGAGATCTTCTTATATCAACCAGTTATTTCCTGCACTTGTGATTGTTCCAATGCCCAAGGAAAAGAAAACAGAGGTTATGCAAAAGTGAACTTCCTTTTTCACGTAGAGCAGGTTTTCCCTCAATGTAGAGGCCTTATAAGTTCCCTAGGTACTCCCCAGATCGCGAGTACTGATAGATATTGGGTCTATCCATTGAATCCCACGGAATAGGAATGGCTTACAAAAGACCTTTGAATTGCCTGGCGCCTTAGGACTGTCTATCAAAATGTCTATCCCACTCACCCTTAAGGAAAAGGGACAAACAAGGACTACGCAAAAAAGGGGAAAAATAGGCTATAAGTAGGCCGTTTGCTATTGCTATAAGGGCTGCTCGCCTTTATTTTATATGGCTTCGCTATCGCTCCTATGTAGTGATCGGCCAAAAAAGTAGTCTTCCTACCATACAAGAATGCCTATTATCTAGTGCTAGAAGCTTCGCCAGAAGCAAGCAAGACGAGGTCGCTCCGCTTCGTAACAAAGCTCGTTCCGTACTTGATTTACGAGCTCGTGTACTACTCGCCCCTATCTCTTTTTTTGGGGCTTATGCACTCCACTCGCTGTCTAC
>JBBMJZ010000083.1:206083-243060 GCA_037833815.1 Zingiber zerumbet | reverse complement strand
GCGTTCAAATCGAAATTCACTCCGGTCGAGCTTTAAAGTTAATATTAGGGGCGAAGAGCTGAACGTAAGGGAAGGGTACAAAAGGATAGAGCTCGCCCGAAGGGCGAGGGACGGAGGGATGAGTATTGCGAAGGGAAGGGTCTGGGAGGTGAGCCGAAAGAAGAGAGGCGAAGGAACGAAGGTAAACAAACCACCGGAATGCAAGGTTCAGGAACAAAGGTAAGGTTCTGGACTGGAACTCAGATGCCAGGTTGAGAGCTACAGACGACTGGTAGCCAGGTTCAGGACAGGAACAAAGATGCTAGGGCGACAGCTGCAGAGAAATAGAGGAGTGACTTCGAGTACCGAACGAAAGCAGCTAAGCTTCAGAGGAGTGGTTGGCAGCAGAGGAAGTAGCAGCTGAGTAAGGAATTTACGAAGGGGGTTGCACCTGTAGCTTGAGCTTTAAATGAGTTTGTAGCTGGGGAAGCTGAGGAAGTAATCTAAGAAGGGGGTAGCACCAGGAGCTGTAGCTTCTACTTTTGTAGAAGTCAGAGTTAGGGAACCAGAGGAGGTAGCTGTTAGGGATAGGATTTCAGTTGCTGTTGTTGCTTTGGTTGGGGCCCCTTCGCGGGGTTGGGTAATTAAGTTAATATCATATAGATAAGGGGATTCCTGGAAGGAAGTGTCCAGTAAGTTGTTAGTATGTTGATTTACCCTTCAGCAAACAACAGGAATGCTTGGGAGAGCAACAGGTGGAGTTCCGTTTTGGGATAGATAGGGCTCAGCAGCTGGACGGGAACAAAGCAACTCAACTTCAGAATACAATCGGGCTCAACTGCTAGGAGTGAATGGGGCTAAGGTAGAGCTAACTTGTATAAAGAATTAAATACATAGGTGGGGAAGTGCCAGCTTCAAAGCAACTGCTAGGAGTCAATTTAAGACCTTAGGAGTGCATGGCTGCAAGGAGGGAATTGAAGGTACAGACTTCGAGCGCAATGCCAGGTGCTGGAATTGAGCTAAGGTAGAGTCTTAAATGCCAGCTTGAGCTGGGGAACTAAGGTAAGGAGCTAAGGTACCTACTTCAGCTACAGAGGACTGAAGCAACTCAACGTAAGAGGAATGCCAAGTGCAGTACTTGAACTTAGGGAGGATTGAATGGCTGCAAGGAGTGACTTCTCGTACCTACTGAGAGCGCAATGCCTGGTGCAGGATACCAGGTTGAGTTCAGTCCCCTCTTGACTCCTTGAGGGGAGTACCCGTCGAATTGAGTTTACAAGGGGTATGAGGTAAGAGTAAGAGTTCCGGTTTGGGATAGAGATAGGGTATTGTATTTCAAGGGGAATGCAAAGAGTGAATGGCTGCAAGGAATGCAAGGTAGAGTAAGAGGTATAAATAATTAAATACATAGGTACAGCTACTTCAGAAGCAGCAAAGAATAGGGCTCAGCAGCTGGACAGGTAGGGAAATGGAATTCAAGACAGGTACCGAGAAGTGCCAGCAGCTAACATAGTATGGGTTTGGGACAGGAACTAAGGGGCGAAGAGCTGAGCCGACAGGCGAAGGGTCCATAGAGCTGAGCTTCTTCGAAGCGAAGAGAAGACTTACCGGGAAAGCTGAGCAAAAGTTTAATACTTTGAACTTTTAAGTTGGCGAAGGATTATCGTGGATAACGTGAGACGATAGTCGATTGGCGAAGAGCTGAGCAAAAGTTTCATTCTTTGAACTTTTAGCGTCCCCACACCCCATTGCACCACGAGCCAAAAGCGGAGATGGGCCACCGCCATCCTTACCCGAGGATCTATATGGAAGTACCCAGCGCCCGAAGAAGAGTGTGAGAAGAAGAGCTAACACATGGCCCTTAGGCCTCTTGGTTCTGAGTGAGCTTGGGTCAAAGGAGCTCTTTGAGGGCATACTCTGCAGGACAAAGAAAGAGATTTCGGAAGCGCTCAACTATTTATTTATATTAGAACTACCTCCCCCGTCAAGTGAAGAGTGGGACCTGAGAAATGCTAAATAAGGCAGCACTCAAGAAGGCTTGCAGAGAATTTCCCGCACTCGGTGATAGCTAATAAAGTCTTAGATAAAAGTGCCTTGAACTCAGGAGACTTGACACACTTTCTCATCAAACTGAGCTTCGGAATCGGGATCTAACTTCATGAAAAGAGTCAAAGATAATAAAGTGTGCACTTATCAAACTTCAAAGTGAACCGCGCGGCTCGGCTGACTCGGCACAAGAATCAGTTCCATCTTCAGACCAGAGCTCGGAGCATAGAGTGGGATCACCTGATTGATCTCTTCGACTCGGGGGCTCATAATCCACATGCCATATCTATCTTTCCTTTCCTATAATCACATGCCTACTAATCTCATTCCTTTCCCATGCAGCATCCCTTTTCCTTTTACACCAACTAGGAATAGTGCTTGGAGCTCAGGATCAAAACCATAGATTCCCTCCAGATGTTCTACTACTTAGCGGGTGGGAAAGAGGGCTTAAGAGAGAGTATTCTCACTTCGGCCCTACTGATATGATAGATAATCAAGTTCATGCCCGGCGCGAAAGCTCTTTTAAAGAGTCTCCGAACGTGGAGAGGGGACGGAAAGAATGTAGAACATAATGATTCAGTTGCTCAAGTAGCTCCCTAGAGAGAATCACACATATTCTTTATGCTTGCTTCCGAGCTCTGCTTTCTTTCATTCTAGTCCATTCGAAACCTATTTTATAAGGGAAGACTTATTATAGCCAACTATGTTATACGAATAAAAAGAGTGATTCTTGAACTCGGGACTGAACCATCCCTCACATTCCATAATACCTAAGAGCAAGAGGCTCGTGAAAAGCTCTGAATTCAGCTACGGTTCTTGGTTCTTCTTTAAGCAGTGAGTAGGCTGTCCCAATTCCGTTTGCTCCTTATTCATTCCACTTGCTAGGTCAGCTAGCTCAAGGGCCAAAGCTACATTTCCCACGGTGCGGTAGGCGAGTTCCATTTCAGGAGCTCGTTCATTCCACTTGCTAGGTCAGCATTTGAAATTAGATTCTTACTTATTAGTGATGGAGGGGACCGTCCCTATATATATAAGTCTGTCGAGGGAGACCCTCCCAAGATGGATAGGACCGGATTAGTGAGAGGGAGACCTTACCTATCTCTTATTGAGTTATCCTAGTGCCAGTGCGTGCCTATATCATGTCTTTCCTTTCGTTTCTGATTGATGACCGCTATTGCTTCCCAGAGCCTGAGGGCGTGTCGAAGGATTCCCAGAGCCTGAGATTCTTCCTACTGAAGGCCCATTAGACCAGACCAAAGACAGAGATGAATGGGATGGTAGTTGAAGGCCAGGCCCATGAGCGAGCTGGTGAAATCTCTTTCTCTTTGTCCTTTTCCTTTACTCGCTGGTAGCCCATGCAAAAGAATCAGTAGTGACCCACTCTGCCCTCTACACGTTATACTCATAGGCGGAGAGAGGAATAGGCGACGACAGGAATCGAACCGGACAAGTGAAGCTACGCTGATCTATCATGTAGCGAGCCTACTATCCTGCCAGAAACTCTCCCCAGCCCACCAGAAAAACTCATCAGGCTGAAGCTATTCGCTCGCTCGCTCGGATCTATCTTCTTACATGATGGGAGACTCAACTCATGAATAAAGCATGATGAGGCCTAATCCTTCTACTCCTAGGACTATAGCCCCTAAGCCCCTACTCTCACTCACACTACAATCATTCCCAAGAGAGGCAGGCTTCCCTCTATCTTTATCTTGCACGCTCCAATCCCCATGCTTTCCTCTATCTTTATCTTGCACGCTCCTATCATTCCCTAAGTGGGCATGCTGTCCTGGATCTGGTAGGCCAGGCACGCTATCCTGGATTGACTATCTTGGATCTGGGCTGGCTGGACCTTCTCCTTCGCACCGTCAAGAATCGACTTTGCTTTGCCCTCCGTACCTCTTTGGGAATTGACAGGAGCTGCACTTGCCTCTGTTAGAAGTGCGCCAGCCACGCTACGCTTCACAAGATTCTTAGGTGGGCTCGTTCCAGTTTTACGAACTCGTTTTTCACAATTCATCCTTTCACTGGTTCAGGCTCCGAAGTTTAGCAGACGGTGGAGTTCTGCACTAGTCTACTCTCTTTAGCGTAGAGCTTCTCTTAGTCACTTAGTCACTTGTCCGGTAGGCTTGTCCGGTGGGCTTGCTCAAGGGCGGTGAGGCGGTGTCTCGGCTTCGCAGGGACCCTATGATAATAGAACCTACGTTCGCGAGGACTAAGGACCCTACGAAGAAATGTTTTGCACACGGCTCAGTTCTGCTTTAGTGCTGCGTAGAGCAGCTATCTAGGCCAGTCCCACTAAAGGTCGGGAAGGGATCTCACTACCATTCCTAGAAGACCTCCCCACTAAAGCAAGGTAGGGGTGAACTTTGAAAGGAAAGGAAAGACTCGTCTAATACTCGGATCAGTTGTCTTATATAAGAGAATAGTTGGGTTTCGGTGCGAAGGTCAGACTCGTCGGTTCAATGCAATGAGCCATTCAACTCTTATAGCTGTTCCTGTAGTGATGCTGGGAGATGAAGTGAAAAAATCTTTCTGCTATGTCTTACTAGAAAGATTATCTCACTTTATCTCCAAGTGTAGCTATTCCGTACCTTTCTCTCCCCCTCCAAGTGTAGCTATTCCGTACTAAACTAAATAAGTAGCTAAGGCGTCACTGCTCTCGCTCCTCTAACTGAGCCTCCTCCTCCTTTCCTGAGCCTCCCCGCTTCGTACCTTTTCCTAAGCCCAGGAAGGTATCCTCACTCCCCCGAACTATGCCCCGGGCTGTTCACTTGTCTTTAAGTGTCGGCACCTCATTCTTTTCTTCTTCGGGCTCTTCCCCCCTCTATTCAGAACCCCATGCGCGCTCCGCACCCTCATTAGACCCCCATTTGGTCTTGCATTAGACCCCCAATTAGTCTCCAATTATTCATTCGCATGCTTGGTCTTGATTGGAGAAAAGGTAAAGCATCGGATTGGAAAGTGTTCAACAGAAGCTACTTCTTTCTTTTCAAACCGAAAAAGATTATGCTCTCCGGCAGCTACTTCTTTCAAACCGAAAAAGATTATGCTCTCCGGCAGCTACTTACCTAACTCTATTATGCTCTCCCATAATGCTAACTCTATTATGCTTTCCGGCAACGGCAGCTACTTCTTTCTTTTCTCTCCGGCAACAGCAGCTACTTCTTTTCAAACCTAACTCCATTGTTGGCACTGAAATAAGAGAAAGGGCAGGCGGAGCACCTCACCTTCCTCAAGTCCCAGGCTCCGAAGAAAGGTAGATCGAAGGCCTTTCCACAGTAGGTAGTTTGATTGTGCTCCCTAGGTTAAGGACAAGGACAGGCGAGCATAGCACAATTAGAGAGGGAGAGAGGGATTGGGATTCGAGTTCAAGCAGTAAGCAGGGGTGAGGTAGGTGACTATCCTCAGTCCGATAGCTCAGTCGATTTCTGGGGTGAGGTAGGTAACTATCCTCAGTCCGATAGCTCAGTCGATTTCTGGGGTGAGTGAGTAGAGGTAGGTCACTATCAACAGTCTAAGTCCGGTAACCTGGAAAAGTCGATTCTTCAAGGTGCGAAGCGGGCAACTTACTATAGTAGTCGTTTACGGTCGGGTGCTTGCATCAATCACAATCAGGTACTGAGGCTGGCGAGTCCACTAAGAAATATGGAACTCCGATTCAAACTCCTACTCTGGAGCTACTTCTCTTATAGTAATAGTAATATAGTCAGAAATATGGAACTCCGATTCAAACTCAAACTCCTACTCTGGAGCTACTTCTGACTCCTACTCTCTCCTACTCTGGAGCTACTTCTGACTCCTACTCTCTCCTACTCTGGAGCTACTTCTTATAGTAGTAGTTTACAAAAAGAAAAGAGTCGTGGTTGCCCTGGGGCCATGAGATCCCTGCTATTCTTTCTCGATGGAGGTTCAAAGCATGATCCTACTCATTCGTACCTTTCCCGAGAGAGATGGAAGACTATAATGACGCGTTAAGAAATGGAATATGGAAGACTCCTGACGCGTTAAGAGATGGGGAGATGGACGAGACTCTATTCAGTGCTCTACGGGAGCTGGTCTATGTCTATTCATTCCGATCGGAGATTAAGGTAAGGAGCGAATGAGGCGTCAGGCTCTGGTTCCCGGAAAGAATCCCTTACCTGCCTTTCAGACGGCCATCGGACGAACCCGCATTCAATCCTAGGTGTGCGATGACCGGTGCCGAAGCATTCAATCCTAGGTGCGATGACCGAAGAAGACAAGACGGATAGTTCTGCGGACCGGGAGAGCCTTCCTCAAGTCGGGAAGCAACCGTTTGAAGATCACCATGCCACGAGCACGAGTAGGTAAGCGAGGAAAGAAAGCAAAATAACAGTTAGGTGTGTTCGTTCCTCCCCCCTCTGAAGTACCTACAAAAAAGGAAAACAGGGTTTCGAGTTTTAGAGCGAAGTAGAAAACATAAGTTCTTCACCTGTCCTGAGTCCTTTTAAAGGAAATGAGAAACTGGGTTTCGAGTTTATAAGGTCAATTTAAATTCTGAGTTCTTTCCCAGGTCGAAAAAGAAAAAACGAGGTTTCGAGTTTGCCTAGTTCATAAGTCCTTGCCCTACTGTCTGTCATCGAGGAAAGAACAAATATTAGTCAATGCTTCGCTTGACCGAGGACCGAAGAGAGAGTTTTGAGTTAGCAGTCTGGTTATCGCTGCGCTCCGGGCCAGTCGTGACCTCAAATGCTGATGGGTTTTGGCCGCTTCGCTTGAACTAAACAGCTCGAACGAGATAGAAGGGTTCCGGCTTAAACCTTCTTGACGGAATTGAATTGAAAAGATCAAATCGAGATAGAAGCGTTCCAGAAATAGCCCAGCCACTCGGTGATGGGCTGGGCGGGGGTCCCTTACCCAGCTAATACCCATCACCGAGCTACAACCGAAAAGAGCAACACAAGGACAACCGGACAAGAGCAACAGAGCTACACCGGACAAGCTACAGAGCAACACCGGACAAGAGCTACACCGGACAACAGCAACACAAGGACAGAATTGCTAGGACTGGAATAGATACAACGGAAACACAGGAACGCACAACACCGGACATAACTCCAACAAAGACTGCCACAACACGAGCTACAAGACACGAAAACAAACACAAGGTACCGAAAGATTAATTAACTTGAAGAAATCGTAACGAAATGACAAGTATCGTAATCACAGAATTGCTGTCCTAAGACTCCTCGAATCCCCCTTCTAAATGTTGGAGCGACTTTCATAGCTAGCTTCCGGACTTCGCTTTGAGAAAGATCAAGAGTCGTGCTGGTCGCACCTGAACTATAAATAGTTGACCCCGCAGAGAGGGCTCATTCCAGGAAAGAAAGGGTGCTACGCGAGTCCTGAGTCTCATCCTGCTCGCAGAGTCATTCTTTCTCTCTATAAATAAAATATTAGTGTTTTAGAGCATAAAGAAATTTAAAATGACGATTCGAGTTTGGGCAGGGCCCCTGAAAAAAGTAAGTTGCCTTTTCTGAATAAAGCCATTGTTTTGAATCTCAAAAAATTTTAGCAATTATACTGGTAATATAATATCATATTGGGCCGAAATTGTGATAACGACGGGGCGACGTGTAGACGGGGCGACGTAGACAGCCTTTACCGGGCAATTCCTAAATCTATTTCCGGGTCTGACCCTTTTGATCTTCCGAGAACAGCTAAATCTAAGGCACTTGGCTGGGGATCAACTACTACTTCTTTTTTTCTAATTTCAGGTATACCACCATCGGCAACTGATTCAACTCTTGGTCACATTCAACCATCAACAAAAAAACAAATAAAATGAAACGGGTTTTCACTCTTTCGGGCGATTGCTCCACGCGTTCAAATGCTACAAAAGTGAAGTTCAAGCCGCGGAGAGCTCCTAGTCCGACTAACATTTGGGCTAGCTGAACCAGTTTCAAAGGCCCCCTGGGGTTGGGATAAGTTGAAGCAGTTCTTTTCTCATTTCACTACTTCTCATTCGGGGATCTAAATCTGACTCTTTCTCTTTCCGGCTTAGCCTCACTACTTGGCTCGGGTCAATGAACTCTTTCTTTATCGCAAGCAAATAGCCAAAGAGCTGATGAAAGAGCACCGTCTTCTCTTCTAATTCTAGTTCTTACTGTTCATATGTTATGCTATGAATATACCATACCAATTCGTTATGTATGGATGATGAGATTCCATTGATAGAGAGCCAATTCTTATATACTTCTCTTACGTTCCATTTGGATCCAGCAGGAATCGAACCTAATGACCAATGACTCACTTACACCATGAATGTCACTCGTCTGGTCGCTTTAACCATTAAGCCATGGATCCCATGAGTGAACTAGGTTTTTGTTGGTATTCCTTCTCGAGCTTCTATTTCTTCCGTTAAGGGGGATTCGGGAAAAGATGGAATAGGAAGACGTGTTTCCAGAACGAAGAAGATACGGGTGGAGAAGGGGAAGTTTGCAAAGTTAGACAAGATTGGAATGGGCATAGGAACATGTATTGATGTACCAGATCGGCTAATGCTCCCAGGTTGATGCAATGTATTCCACCAGTTGACTGGAGACTTGATTATTGGTATATCGATCGGTCCAGCACAGATTGAAATAGGAGCCGGTTCGACAGGAAGCTTTTGAAAACGCAGTGCACCCAGGTAAATAAGGAAGAAGATGAATACAGAAGTTAAACGAGCATCCCACACCCGAAAGGTACCCCACATAGGCCTTCCCCGAAACCCCCCAGTCACTAAGGTCAAAAAAGTAGAAAAAGCACCAATTTCTGTACCGGTTCCGGAAGAGCGAATAAAAAGGGGATGTTTTGTTAATAGAAAGAAAGAACAGTTTATAGCCGTTGCGATATAAATCACTATACTCATCCGAGCCACAGGAACATGTACATACGGAATACGAGAATTTCCACCTTGTTGAAGATCTGGTGGTGCTACCCGAAGACTTAAATGAATAGCCATCGCTGTTAAGAAGAACCGGGATCCAATGAGAATTTGCGCGTAGCTTTTTGTCTTTGACATAAAATCAGAAGGAAGTAATAACGAAACGGACATGTGAGAAGTCCTTGCCTTGCAAGTGGAACAATAAAGACTCTATATAATAAGCCATCAAAGGATTAGTCACTCACAGGTAAATAGCTACTGAACTACTTGGAAGATCATAGCGAAGAAGTCGATACCTAACAACATATATCAAGTAAAAAACCAAATAGAGATTATTGAAGCGAAGAGCTTTCCATGAAAGAATCAATTCCCACCTATAGGACCGCGAAATGGTCCGTCGATATGGAAAGATTCCCGAGCTCGTATAAGCTCCTTATATATAGAAGAACTCGTGGCATTCGCACCCCTCTTCCAATGAACCTTCCAGGAGATCTTGAATTAGCCCCCGCGGGTAGGCAGCATGTAGTCTCGAATCAATTTCGGTGCTGATCCCAGAAGGGGTTGAAATCCAATTGGGACATGCGGGTTATAATTTGATCTTTGAGATCTGCTGTTGAGCTCTGAATCTGAAACAGTCACATTTTGACCTAGTCGATGCAAAATCAGTCTCTTTCTGAGAGTTTCTTTGACCGAATCTAGATCTGGTTCGAAGGATGGCGCCTGCTGGGTCTACTAAACTAAGCCGGGTCATCCACACGTCGCTTCATCGTTCCTCAGCGGATAATTACCAGTATAGTTGCGTGAATTGCGCGTAAGTATGAACTCTACCTATCTCAATATTCCCTATCGGTCGATCCTAAGCAACAGGTCGTGAATGGAAGGTCAGAGTGAATGGCTTCGTTAACTATGGTTCCGTGCCTTCCGTACCGCTATACCGCTACACTTGTCTGGTTGAGGTATCCCGACTTGCTTTGAACTCTTACTTGCTTCTCGATCTTCTCTTTCTGATGAGTGGGCGAGCGAAGAGAAAGCGAATAGATCACAGTCGCTCTGATCAGGCGAGCCCTATCTCTCCATCCCTAGCCTATCCTATCAATGGTTCCTTGACAACACCAACATCAAATCGAAAGATATTGATTGAAAAAATCAAATAGAACAAGAGATATAAGAGATTTCAAAGACTGCTCTGCCGAAACCGCGTCAGTGAACTGAGAGACGAGACGAGTTCCTCTTTCTAATTATATTAATAGCTTCACTCTCTGAATCTTCAATCTGAGCTCCTATTAGAGGCATAGCCCATCCTATGCTGAGTCTGGTCTCCCCTCGTCGATCGCATGCCCTCCCTTCGCACCTTACTAGAGCTTGAGTCGGCAGAGAACCGAAGCCACACCTACCATAGAACCGAAGCCGCACCTACCATCAGTGGGAAAGGTGCTCAGCCAAGGAAGAAGCATTTTAATCCAATGAAGAAGGTGCTCAGCGAGACGCTCCCTACCCTCTCTGGCAGGAGCAAAAGCTAGAACGGTCCCTTCTTAGCGATTCATGGCTCCAATCTTTCCGGCCCCTTCGCTTCATGGCTCGGAAACATAGGTTCTATCAGAAAGGCTTGGACCATTGCACCGATTAAAGGGCGAACCGGGAGCTAGAACTAACTAACTCACTCTCTTGTAGTTGGGAACGAAGAAATATATATATAAGTAGACTAGTAGCGCAAATAGTAGACTAGACTATAGGTAGCAAGAAGCGGAGTAGCAAGATTAGAATGCCCAAAGCCAGTACACGAATCTCATGCTCATATCGAGGGATAGAAGCAAACGAGTAGCGAGCCGAGCCCGTTCAGCGGAGCTCCACTTGGCTCTGACGCATGGAGCTGCGATAGGGAGCTTCCACTAGCTAAGCACGAGCCTCTTTTCGCTAGGTCTGATCAGGCTTCATGGGGATTAGTTTAGCGGGCACTGATTGGGGATTCCTCGGATACGTTCCACGAGCTGTAGTGAGTTCCGTTCCGTACCGCACCAGTGATTGGTCGATCAGTGATTCTTGGTCGATCAGCCTCCCAAGAGAAGGGGAGAAGCCTACCACGGGACGAGTTGTTGCGTGCGAACTAATTCTCCCACGGCAGCAAGGAAGAACTGGCTACCAGGGACGCCTTGAAGCCTCGCAAGGGAAAGCACACGGAATCTCAAGTTCGTGGTTCACTATTCACTCAGAAGATTCCATTCTTAGCCAACTGAATAGGCGACTACAAGAAATAATGCTCCTGGGAATAGCTTCATTCTGTCCTCTACTACGCAGTTCTAAATTGAATGGACTGAAAAAATTTTGTGATCAATTTCATGAATGAATTAGTCTAAGCCGACTATGCGATCTCTTTGAACTGCTCTGCTTACGCACCTTTGCTCTCGTTCACGAGCTTCTGCTTACTTAATAAAAGGTCTCACCCGTCCCGCTCCTTGAACTCTAGTGGTCGACTCCGCAGGCAAGAACTCAGAGCCTACGCCTGGTCATAGTAGCGGAGAAGACTGACTCCTTCCTCATCATCCTAAGAACTCAACTCCTGGCGCTTCAGTAGTCAAGTCAACTTCGGCATAGTTTCATTCAGTAGTCAAAGCAAGCATAGGCATAGTTCAGTAGTCAAAGCAAGCATAGGCTTCGGCATGGGACGGCTTCCTCGCTCTAAACTCCCATTGTCAAGGGATGGCAGATAGCAGTAGCAGCTACTCGAACCGGGGTGTAGGGCACGCTCCCTCCCCGTACTCACCTGAGACTCCAGCTCTTTCTCCCCACCTATGCACGATCGTCTACTCAACTCAACTTCTGCTCTACTCGACCCTCTCTTCACCGGTCGGAACGGAACTCCCGTACAGGAACTCCGACAACAATTCTCTTTTTCAAAGACTCCACTCCGTGCCTCCGTTTATCGCTTCCCGTTGGTTGCCTTTCTTTGCGCCCGAAGGGATCCCTTCTCAGCCCGGGGATTAATAGGATCTTAGGTGGTTTCCCACGGTCGGCTCCGTCAGTGCCTCATCCTCAGCGCTCCTTCCACAAGATAATAGGTCACTCGTGTAGTGCGGAGCTGCACTCTGCTTACTTAATTAAAAGAAAAGGTCGGATCACTCTTGTCTCCGCTGCGCTGCACTTGGCCCCAGCTCTGCGGATCTTCCCACTGCTCGAACAGCTATGATCTTCCACGGGACGATTCCACTGCTTGACGGAGCCGTTTGACTTTGCCGCTCCCCTGCCTTGGCCAGAGCCTACCATTGGATAATGGCTCACCTCTATAGTCGCTCCTATCCTTGCTTCAGTTTAGTGCTTTGCTCTCAGGCACGAGCTGAGTTCTCGAAGGCGAAACATTCCCCATCCCCAGTCCTTTCTTTCCCGATCCCGAGTCCAGAGCCCGATTAACTTAGCCGGGGCTCGTCAGGTCTGAGAGGCCGGTCTGAGAGAGATTCACTGCTATCGGGCCGCTGGTCTTCGTGGACAGATAGGCATGGTTCGGTCGGGAGAGACTTAATTGCTCTACTTACATTAATGGAGACTCGGGAATGAAAGAGAGAAGAGGGCCCTAAAGCTGTCTTCCACGCGCCGGGATGGACTCTGAGCAATTGAGTTCAAGGTTGCCTTGACCCTTCCTCTCATCAGTTGGATAAGCAATCAAGGGCTTGACTCTTAATCAGTCTCTTGCGATAGGAATCAGAGGCAAGCAATTGGTATAGTGAGGGTCTTAGTCATGGTTCTTCCATTCTTTTCTTAGCAGTCGCACCGAACCTTTCGCTGGTTGATTGCTTCAGATGGTAAAATGTGGATTTCTTGGATTGCAGAGATTGCGCATAGCACCTTCTCTCTTAACTTGAGTTGAGTGCCGGTCCGGAGCCTGTCTGAATAGCATGCAATAGAGCTCGTGCTTTGGCTGATCTTCTCCGCTCGTCTGCCGAGTCCCATGCCTTGTCCTCCTATCCCCCTTGTTCCATCTTTGATTGACAGAGCCCGACCAGACGAAGGGAAAGCCGAGAACTATGCGTGCAAGAGATCTTTGAGGTGAGTACTATTGATTCACACGTGACGTAGAAGAAGGACAGTGACGTAGAAAAGGAAGAGACTCAGGAGCAAGAACACTCAATTAGGTGCTCTGGGATAGGTTCTTCGAGATGAGGGAGGGGATGAGAGTCAGGTTCTCCGCTTGGATCAGCCAGGTTCGGAACCATTCCCTTTAATCAGGCAGGTGAGGTAAGGTCGGTTTAGGGCTTTAGAATCCGAATCAGCGAGTTTAGTTTATCTTGTTGCTCCGTCTACTGAAGAAGTCATTCTCAATGGAAGAGAGCTCGGGTTCATTCAATGCTTATAGGGGACAGGCATGCCTTTGAAGGAGATCTCCACTGGCGAGGTGCGGAGCGGCAAAGGTGCTTGCAAAAAGCGCTTACTCCGCCCTAGGTGCAGTGCAAAGGTATCAGAGTGGGTCGATTCCCACGTTCATTACTTAAATTATTGAATGCCGATGACTTTCTCTTTATCTTTATATATAAAGAAGGACTAGGTGTGCGCTCGCGGGCGGAAGATCTTTATTGCTGATTTGCTTGCCGCATCGGTGAGAAGGCTAAGGGCTCCGTCAAGCTACGCGCGATCTCTGCGATCCGAAAGCCGCTGGCACCTTTACCTTCCAATAGTGACTGGCAGTGAGGTAGGTAGGGAGGGCAGTTCTTCCGCCGGGGCAGAGAAAGCAAAGCAGGCATTAGATCAGGCAGCTGAGTGCTTGGCATAGGGCTTCGTTGAGCTATGCGACCCGGGAAAGTCTCCTCTTTCCGTGCGTGCTTCTCCGGCTTAGTCCCAATCGGTCAATTGTTGGCTATTCTGATCTTCTGGACTGGTCACAGTCATCATAGGCTTCTCCGTAGGCGGATCAGGAGGACGGAGCAATGACAATGACGAGCCGGCAAGTTACGTGGCCAAATGAAGCGAGGAAAGACTCCCATGGTTTGCAAAGATTTCGCTGTCGCTCAACTTCGCCGGTACGAATTCAGAAAGATCGGATCGAAGGTGCGTAGCGACAAATCCTTATATAGTTTCATTCTTTAGCGACAAATCGGTAGGCTGCTTTGTCCTCGTTGAATGAGTGGGCTCGGAAAGTCGGAAAGAGTTCTAAGCATTTTTTTTCTATTAACGGAGGCTGATCCCGTTGTTCCTTTCCTTTCATGAGTGGGCTCGCACTTCATCGCTATTCATAGGCAGGTACTCACTCAAGCTCGCTAGGCTTGCTCCAGCTATAAATGGTAGGTAGGCAGAAAAGGTACAGTACTCTTCTCTGGGAAGTCAGAGCTGGTCAGACAGGTGGGCCTACCGATCACCGGTCAGAAGAAAGACTGCCTAGCACGGATAAAGAAAGATCCGGATGATGAGACCTGTAGCCGAATGGGACTAGCCAGACCATACCGATTGTGACTAGCCAGAGACCATACCTGACTGTCCGCCCTGCATAGCCGAATGGGTTCTCCGCGTCCTCCCCCGTCTTCTAACCCACTCGTCAGTGTGGCATGCCCACCATGTGTGTGTCCTACCGCCTATCCACTATTCAGGCCTATACTCCCCATACAATACAAACCATCCACATAACAATAGCTGATATGAACTGTAGATGAGATCAAGAGCGGATCCGGAGCAGCCGATAGCAGAGGTTCGCGCCTATTCTAATAGAAGGAACGGCAAAGAAATGAGAGCTATGCGAGCAGAGTAACGATCCGCAATTGAAGCAATCCTTCTTTGCAATCCACATCGAGAGTGAGCGGTTGAGAAGGCCAGGTCTTGATCAACAACTATAATAGATAGTATAGTCTCAGCAGCACGTGATCTACCAATCCCATGGAGCGGTGCATCAATCTGCCAATCAAAGTCTCAGTCAACTACTAGCCTGGAAGTACTTGATAAGTGCGGGACAAGTCGCCTTCTTTGACATCTACTTTCAACTAACTTCAACAAACACTTCAAACAGAGAGAGAACACTTCAGTGCTATAAAGTGTCTCGTTTGAACACTTGCTCAGTAGCTACCTGCTCAGATTAAACTTTCATAGTGCCGGTCCTATGCCTGGGACTGAGCCCTCTCTACACTGAACGAAGCCTACTCTATACCTATACCAGACGGGACTGATCTGCCGCTGTCGCTCTGCTTGACTCTGCCGGCTCAACGAAGCCCTCTGCCGCGCAAGCACCTTTGCCGCTCCGCACCTGCTTATTTTTCTTTCTTTCCCCTCTTCCCGCACCTGCTTTTCTTTCCCATGGTTCTTCTGGAAGTGAGGCGCGTAGCGTCTTAGCGCTCTTTTCTTGATTTTTCTTTCCCCGGGTATCGGATCAATTAGAGGGCTTCCCATCGCACCACTTGACTGCTCTTTCTTTTTCTTTCTCTCGCAGCCCCACCCCACCATCTGAGCCGCTCCTCATATGAAGGTGCTGCTGCTGCATTCCGCTTACTTCTTTCAGTGGTTCACTGCACTGTGAGTCGTGAGATGCCTGCCTTCTTCCTCTGCCTCAGCTGCCAGTGACGCTCGGCGAGGCAACCTTCGCTGACCTTCTTGATGATTCTTGGTCTCGCCGTTAGACTTGAACGAGAGTTCGCTGCCTCTCCTTTTGCACTCGAGAAAAGATCTCACTCTCTTGGAGCTCTCTCTATCTTTTATTTGAAGCCCCTCCCGCGCCTACTGCTGATGCTTGGCCTTCTCTGGGGGATCTTCCCGATCAGTCATTAGCACCCCTATCGAGTAGTGGCTCTACGGTCCCATCATTCCTCTTGATCTGTGAAGCACCCCTATCGAGTAGTGGCTCTACGGTCCGGGCACCTTCGCTCTTTCGTTTTACTCTCTCGTCGTGGTCTACACTTTCTGATTAGGCACCTTATATAGATAAATAGGTTGAGTCCGAGATCTGACTTGCGAGATGCTTTCGTTTCGTGCTCTCGAGTCTCTTTGCCCTCCCATTCCTGGTCTAGCTCCCCTAGGTCTGACTTGCTTGAGTTGAGTGTTCAAACCAAACCCGGGTCGCTCCTTCTCTTCCCATCGCACCCGTGCCAATCAAAGAGTTCAAGTTGCTATGCCGACCTTTCTGTCTCTGCCATCATTCTCAAGAGTTGCTTACTTAGGTTCTCTCTCTGTAATTCAATGGGTTCTCCGCCCAAAGAGTTCAAGTTGCTATGCCGACCTTAGATTAGACTAGAGTAGTGGAACGCGCCTGAGAGTCTCCCAGCCCAGGTGCGGAGAGGAGAGGAGGACCATTCCTCATGTCAGGCGAGCGAGTTCAAGAGAGTGAAAGGGCTGCGCGGGAAAGAAATTGGACCACTGCCTTGCTTGGCTACATCCGCCCCAGAGAACCAGCCTCAGATCAATAAAGAAGCGGTGGGCCCGGCCTAATTGACCTCACGGGCTAGGCTCCACTCTCTGAACCGAACGTGAAAGTGGTTTTCCATCAGACGGCTGTTCACGTAACTCCACTCTCAACTTGGATTATATATCCAAAAAGGTCCGCTCTCGGCCATTCCACACGCTGCCTAGCAGAGGCGTGGTTATCTGAAGTGGATTCTCTCTTTTGTAGTAGATGCCGAACGCCCCATTGACTAAGAAGGGGGCGGGCGCAGCAGCTACATGGACCCCTTCCTTTCTGTTGTTGCCAGCGCTTTCCCGGGCCGAGCCGGAATTCTTTATTAGAAAGGGAAGGCAAAGCCCGAAGGCTGCTATCCCAATAGGCCAGCGGGCGGAACGAGGAGAGGGCCCGGCAATCATACCACCGCGGTCGAAAAAGCGTGTTCCCTTCAGATAACACGCACCGTAGGCCATCCTCGGCCTTCTTCGTTTTCGATGAAAAACAAATAAAATCTCGATCTCCCCTTTAATATTTCTCACTCGGCCCTTCCTCCGCCGCATCCCCCTCCCTTCGTCGAGCCTTTCCTTTAATGGTTGGGGGAAGCATTCCCTTATCTGAACTTGGTGGGCATTCTTTCCAGCCTTACTCAAGTAGGGGGTGGGTTTGAACATAGGCTCAAACATGATTTGAAGGGTCCTAGCTACGCCATGCGAAAAATACAAAATCTGGAAAGAATTTTTTAAGTTGACAAAAAGAGGGCGCTTTCCTGTGTTGCACTGAAAAAAAAGGACCTTAGGTTTTATATAACCTCCCGCGCCCGCCGCCGCCCGGCCCGCGTTAGAGGGGAAGATTAGCAAAGCGGGAAAAGAAAGAGGGAGGGGGATCTTATTCTCTTCGCGAGAACTTCCGGATCGGAGAAGCATTCGGAACGGGCTCCGCGTTCATTTCGTTGGCAGAAAGGATCCAATCCATTCGGGGCTTCGGGGAACCCAAAAACGAATTTGACTTGATTCATAGATAGAATCAATGATAGATAGACAAGAGATAGTAGATAGAATCAATGATAGATAGACAAGAGATAGATGAACAAGATATATATATATATATATATCTAAAAAAAAGAGGAATAGAATAGACATCCCTTTATATGTCTATGTATCCTTTATCATCTCCCGATTTTCTTTTATTTATATATATCTGCTCTCTCTAAAAAAAAAATGGAGAGAGAAAGAGCAGAGGCAGCAACCCCTATATCGAACACTCATTCCTATCTATTGATAGAAAGATCTTCGTCACGGACTTTGCCTTTTTTTAGGAATTCCTCATACCCAAGGCAGCTTACCACAAGCACCCCACCCCATACGACTAGTTGGGGGGCTGTTCGCCTTTTGAATCAAACAAAGTAAGTAGTAGGGGCTTCATAGCGACTTTCATTCTAAAGGAAACCGAAGAGCCTTTAGTCAGACGGAGCCCTACTTCCCTCTTTCTTTCAGAACCTCATCACATTCAAGCGCAAACCCATTTCTTAGTCACCGGGCTCCGCGCACCTTTGGTACTTCAGTGGGGCGAGCTCTTTGATAGTGACTTCTTTCGTTTGGTAGGGCGACGAAAGGCTACTTCAATCTAGGCCGATTAGGCCGGAAACTCGAGAGGGTCGCCTTTGGAAGCGTTCGCCGGTAACCAAAGCCTCACGACATAATCAAAAGGAAGGAGTGAGGCTGACTGAATCCAATCCATAAACCCGGAAACGAAACAAAGTTTGTTCCCTTTCGTCAAGTAGGTAAAGTAGGCATACGAACCACTTAAGCTTTGCCTTAGACTGGAACAAAGCTCAGAAGGAGGCGGAATGGAGAAAGGAAAGGGACAAGGGCGATCTTGCTTGGCGCGAAGGCTGCTGGTTCGGGGGTAGGGTACAGTACTAAAGGTCCTCGGACTTCCAGGCGCTTTTTCTTTTGGGCAGCTGTTCACCGTTGGATCTCGCCAATACAGCCCCCTATAGTTTTCGTTACCGAGATCTCTTTTTTTTTTCATTGTTCCCAGGCATTTTTTGGGTAATCAGCTCCCATGCTGCGTCAAATCAGAACCTTGTCGCTCTTCTTTCTTTCCTCGCGGGCAGGAAGCACACCAGCAGCGTGCGTTGCGTGATTCTCCTGTGTTTTTTGCACTTGACTGGGTGGACAGTTGACCGGAAGAGAACTTAGATTCGCCCGGCCAGCAGGCGGGCTAGTGCTTATCTTGTGTGACAACACTACAGAGCGAGTGGCTCTTCTAGGCGGGCAGCAGTGTGACAACACTCCAGAGAAAGCGGCGCTCTCTCTGACTCGTACGAGTCCATTTTAAGAACCACTCTTAATAATGAAATAAGGAAGTGTTCGTGCCCTATCACTCAAATGCTGATGGGTTTTTAGGTCACTCAAACTGAGTCTAATATTAATTGCACCATCTCTTTCCCCAATCAACGAAATGAGAGGTTCGTAAGGGAAAGAGAAGAAATGACCTCCTTAGGAGTCCTATTAAGGGTTTGAATAAACAATCGAAAACCCTTAACCATAGAATTCAATATTTTATAAGAATGAGTTTCTTTAGTCTCAACTCCGTATCTGTCGCCCCGACCGCTACAGTCGAATATCTGAATGGCATTGCATACCTACGTCTCTTATCTGAATGGCATTGCCAATGCCCCTCGGCCATTAACTCTACCCCACAGGATCATCTTTCATACCCTATAGCTTACGCGAGAGCTCTCCTGGTCCTCTCTCTCGGCTCGAGACGTCGCTTCTCTCTCCCTTCTTCGATTCCGAATTCACTCAACCCCGCAACTGAGCTATCAAGAGGCATTTGCGTCACTCTTTTACCGTACGAGCCGGTCCTCCTTGAGGGTGCTGCTCTTGTATAAGCTTTTCTCCAGCTGGTTGACTGGATCAGGGCACAGCGACAATGAGATTAGTAAGAAGCTCAGGGGAGTCGCTACCAAACTCTCTTCTGCCTTTCTACTTCTACAAGGATAGGGCGGATGCTTGAGACGACACCTCAAGCTCTCTCCACTTGCGCTCGAGCCTAAACTCCGTCCCTTCTTTCTTGCCGTCATGTGGTTCCCGGTCGAGTACGCTAAACTTGAGAAAGCTTCGGTGCTCCCCTATATAAAATAGGTGCTGAGCTTCAGATCTGACCTCTTTTTCCTCAGTGGCACTCGTTACGCAGTGGTCTTCTCTAATGCCCCGGAGCTCCGTGCTGATGTCAGTCGGCTCCTCTCTCGCATTCGATCTGACTTTCACGCGTCACGGGTCTAATCCGGATAGTCGTTTTCAGAAAGCCTGTCAACTATGACAGAACAATAACAATAAGATTAGCCCAATAATCACTCTTCTATATAGAGAGAAGACGACGGGAACATAGATAGGACGACGCCCGGGATTCGTTTCACTGCGTTACATTCGCTCCTTCTCCATGATAGTAGGATGAAAGCGTTCGGCACTGTCTAACGCTAACGCACCTTGAGCTCCCCGTGATTCAAAGTTGAATTCGATCAGTAAGAAGAAAAGAAGAAAAGAACTGTCAAATGAGAACTTATAAAGTCCCTCTCATCCCAGGTCCTCATACTATCTAAAAGGAAGTTCAGGCTATCAAAGGCATGAAATCGGCAAATAGATCTGGCCTGGTCCTCTCACTCGTCCCGCTACGTGGGCTCTCCTTTCTTCATAATATATGGTGAACGGCTCTATTAGCCATATATCTTGCTCGGGGGGAGGACGCGTGAAGCCATCTTGTGCATGTTGGAAGTTGGGAGTGAGCTCACTACATGAATAGTCACTGTCCTTCGCACCTACCGGTCAACGGATGGGCATCAGACTTCGGTCCTACCGACTTCGCCCTTGAAAAGCAAGTATGTTTAGCACCTTTGCTTGAGTTCTTTGGGACGCTTGCTTCATTGGTCGATCGGCGTCGCTATCGCGTCACGGCTAAGGTCTTCCTCCCTCACCGCCTTCCACTGACTTGTCCCCGAGGGGCGAACTATGCGCTCCGTTCCGCGCTCCGTTCCGCGCTATGGTGAAGTGAGAGATGCTTGACCATAGTAAGGAAGAAGTAGGGCCAACTCTGAGTATAAAGCACTGAGCTCCGTGGAATGCCTTTCCGATCTTGAATCAAGAATAGATCTTCGCCGTCCCCAACTCCGCACCACACCTATTGATCTGAGGCAGCCTTTCGCAAGCAGAGACCTTGAAGCGATAAGAAGGACAGTTCACAGAACGGTCAGACTGATCTATCAGTCTCGGAAGGAATGCCAATCAAGGGACGCGATTAGCTCAAGCGTGCACAGCTCTTCCGTGGAGCGACTTCAAGTCAAGGTGCGACTAATAAAGAATGTGAGGCGCCGATGCCCGGCCCCGTTCTCAAAGATCAGAGTCCTCGGAGGCCGATTCCAATCTCTGATCTGATCTAATTGTCCAATCTCTGATCTTTCTCCAAGTGCTTTTATCTAAGTAGATAAGTAGTTGGAATAAGTGGTTAGTCAGGGTCCGCCTCGATGAGCAGGAAGTCTGTCCCTACCAATCAATCAATGATCAGATCGTCCGTCACAGGAGAGATTCCCATAGTGACTCGTAAGGCTGAAGTCATGGTGCTGGCGAGGCTAGTAGATGCGAGGCTAGTAGAAGCAAGGGCTTGCGTAGGTTCAATTCCCGGTAGCGAGGATAGTCGAAGCAGATAAGAGGTGCCGGTCGAACATCTGTCCAAGTCGAACGAGAGCGAACAGTAAAATGGAGCGAGAAATAGGACTCCAGTAGTAAACCTTTGAACTTAACCCGACCCCTTGGGATACGAGGAGGCAAAATACTGCTGATGGGTTTTTAGGCGTAGGTCGAAGTGGTACTATATTGTTGATCGGAACTAGAATTTCTCATGTCTGCTTTGCAGATGACATTATGTTATTTGGGGAAGCAACCGAGGAAGAAATTGGGGTCATGCTTTCAGTACTCAATCAGTTTTGCAGTGCTTCTGGTTCTAAAGTGAGTCTCCAGAAATCGAAACTTTTTTGTTCGAGTAATATCTCTCATCAAAGAGCTATGAACTTGAGTGCCTCTTGCAATATTCCTTTGACTAAGGATTTAGGGAAGTATCTTGGAGCCCCTATGATCCACGGTCGGGTCACCAAAAAGACGTACAAAGATGCCATTAGTCGTATGCAGCGCCGTTTGTTTAGAGTCATGGGAAAACAAATCTCTCTCTATGGCTGGCAGAATTACCCTCTAACAGTCCATTCTTTGTGCTATGCCTGGTTATTTAATGCAATAATATATTTGCCTTCAGGTGTCAAGATATGAATAAACTCATTCGTTCTTTCCTCTGGGGAGAGACTGGCGGAGTACGGAAGATTCATGCGTTGTCATGGGATAAAATCTGCCTCCCAAAAGAGCTCGGGGGTTTAAATGTTAGGGATATGCGCAAGGTCAACTTGGCTTCGCTTGCTAAAGACGGATGGCAGATTCTTATGAATAAAGAAGCATTGTGGATCGATATTGTCAAGGAAAAATACCTCCGCATGTTGATTTTTTGTCATGTCTTCCATCTTCTTCATGTTCTTATGTGTGGCGTAGTATCTTAAGGGGAAGAGGAGTACTACGACAGGGACTAGGCAAATGTGTTAAGAATGGTAAAACGACTAAATTCTGGCTTGATATGTGGCTTCCATGCGGACCCCTTATAACCTTAGCCAATAGGGAGCTTCCTATTGATACTGCTTCAATGTGGGTGTCAGATTATTGGAGCAACAATGGTTGTTGGCGTTGGGATCAATTTGCAGGTTTTCTTGAGAAGGATGTTCTTGAACTAATTCAGAGTTATTGGGTTGACCCGGATACTAATTCAGAAGACTCTTTGTTTTGGCATTTTTCTGCAAATGGAGGTTTTACGGTGAAATCAGCATATTTAGCTCAGATAGATTCAGAAGGAGAGAAAGAGAGATGGTGGAAAGCTTTATGGGAACTCACATGTCCTTTCAAAATCAAAATTTTTGTTTGGAAAATTTTTCATACTGCTTTACCTACAGCAAAATGGTTGTGTTCGAGACACATACTGAACAGTGAGATTTGTTTCCGATGCAGTCTGGTAGCGGAGGACATCTGTCATGCTCTTCGAGACTGTCCTATGTCTCGGTTAGTCTGGCAAGAGTTCATACCCTGTTTACCTTTGATCAATTTCTTCACTCTTGCCCATAATGATTGGCTGATACAACATTTGCAAAGGAAGCTTTCTTTTGATGGCTTACCATGGAATATTGTATTTGTCACAACTCTGTGGATGCTATGGTATTGGAGGAACATGTTGTTGCATGGGGATGACTTTCATTGGCCTTCTAATGCTAAACAGTTAATCATGGGAAAGGCTAAGGAGATTTTTGAGGTGCTTTATGTTCATAATGGTAAATGTAAGTATGAAATGCAGGTGAATTGGGTTTGTCCACCAGTTGGCTTTCTCAAACTTAATGTGGACGGCTGTTTTCATGAGACAAACCAACAGGCAGCAGCAGCAGGTTTATTCCGAGATGAACAGGGTTATTGGGTGGGTGGTTTCACCTACTGATTTCGATCGTCCTCTGCTCTGTTGGCAGAATTATGGGCAATTTCTCAGGGTCTATTATTAGGCTGGCAACGAGGTTTCAAGAAGATGGTGGTGGAGACTGATTCACTAGAAGCTACACAGCGGATTTTCGAAGCTGCAGAACGTGGTACTGATCCCTTGCCTCTAGTTCAGAATATTGTTGAGTTACTTAGTCGTCAATGGGACTGTTCCTTATCTCACATATTTCGTGAAGCCAACGAGTGTGCAAATTGGATTGCTACTCACTCTCACGACCTTCCCCAAGGTCTTCATATTCTGCAAAACCCATCCAAGGAGCTCATGAATTATCTGATCTCAGACTCCCTTGGCGTTGGATCTGTTAGACTATTTTAGATGCTCTGTTTTTGTTTATTGTGTTCTGTTGTTTTGTTTCTCCAACTGATATAAAAAAAAGAGTAAGGGCTGGCCGAGATAGAGCATTAGGAATGGGGTATTCTACCTCTTGGTCCGGTCCCTTGCTTCTCGTGATTCTTCTAGCCGTCATGTCATGCTGGGTGTCGCTATTGTCATGCCTGGGGCCATATGCTCAAGGACTATGCCAAGAAGAGATCTCCGCAGGCAACAATCCGCCTCTGCAGCAGCCGCTATTCAGCATCCTCGGCGAGTTATCCGAAGAATTGACTTTCAGATTGGCTTTAGAACCGGGAGAAAAGATCAATAAAAAAAGAGGTTTGAGAAGCCAAGTTTGTTCATAGAAAGAGAGTATGTAATGAAATATCAACAGCCACGACCCGCTACTAATAGGAAAGAAAGATGATCAGGAAAAGATAAAGAAACAGGCTTTGAGGCGTCGCCGAATATTAGCAAGCTCGAAAAGAATGAAAGAAGAAAGAATAACCGCAACGAGAGTAAGCGCTCTTGGATAGAAGACCACGTAGCCGTAGCGACAATGATTGGGATTGGCTCATTCCTTCGGAACCTTGTGCTCGAGCTCTTTTTGGACTACCCGCGTTCTTTAGTCCGAACGGCATCACTACCCACTCAAATGTGCCGATCGATTCTGGGCACCTGAAAGCTGTCTTGGAAATGTCTTAAACAGCAATCTAAATTTGATTATAGCCACTATGCCCATCCATGAATGACAGAATCTCATGCTTCGCTGCTCCATCGACCAACAGATCGGCCACAGGCATTGGGTACTCGTCCTTTAGTGAAGTATTTAGATTCCTGAAATCAATGCAGACTCTTTTCTTCCCGTTCTTCTTGACTACTGGAACCACGTTAGACAGCCATTCAACATATCTGGCCGTTCTAATAAAACCAGCTTGCAGCAATCTTTCAATCTCTTCTTTGACTTTCAACATGACCTCTGTGGACATCCTTCTTGGAGGTTGCTTATAAGGCTTTTTGCCTGGCTTAATCGGTAGCCGGTGCTCGACCAGATTTCCTTCGGAACCTGGCATTTCCGTATAATCCCAAGCAAAACAATCCTTATAGGTATGAAGCAACCTGATGAGTCGTTCCTTCAACTCAGGCTCCAGATTCTTGCTGATGAAGGTAATCCTCCTGTCAGATTCTGTGCCTAAGTTAACTTCTTCTAGCGCATCTTGAACCTCAGCTCTGAGATCATCTAGCTTCGCTGGGGCCATCTCCAGTTCTGCAAACTCGATCTCGTCCTCCGCTGATTCACAATCTACCACTTCTACACTCGCAGCGGCCATCCTCTTTTCTGCTTGGTAGGCCGCGAGCCTTCTAACGATTAACGATGGCATCGACCACCGCCTTCTTTTCCTTGGAGAGGAGTCTATTCATGGGACCTCTTCTATGATGGGGACTGTCCTGTTCGGCCTATATGGAACAATGGCATTAGGCCGACTCCTCACATGCTTCTTTGAGGACTTTCTTAGCTTCTTCCTTCTGGACTTCTGACACAGGTCGAGGCTTTCCATGCTTGTCATACCCCTCGAACTTGATAACTCCCAGGCTATTATCATAATACCGGGCTTCGACCACGTTAGAGTCCATTGGGTCGATCATCTGCCTTCACCACTTCTACCGTGTTTCCATCCCAAAACATCAGAACCTGGTGTAAGGAGGACGGCACACACCAACAGGAGTGAATCCAGTCTCTCCCCAAAAGCACATTGTAGGAAGATGCTGAATCTACCACAAAGAAAGCTGATAGACGGGTACAATTGCCAACAGTGACCTCGAGCGGCAGAACTCCTCTGGTCTTGTTAACTACCCCTGCAAAGTCACTAACAGTAACATCAGTATGGATTAAGTCATCACTAGACTTACCCAGCTTGCGGAGCATGTGGTATGGAAGGATGTTGACCGCTGCCCCATTGTCGATCATCACCCTGTTGACTTTGACTCCATCTAGGTGGGCTTGAATGTAGAGAGGCTTCAGATGGGATGACATCTTCTCCTCTGGCTTGTCAAACACCATGGATTCGACCTCTCTAGATCTTTCACCTTCAGGTAGTTCGATTATTTCCACCGGCTGGTCTTCCTCTTTTCTGGCTTGAAAGACCGCCGGTAAGGTGAGTACTGAGCAGTTTAAAGTGACTGTGAACTGCCCAAACTGAATGGTTCCCTCCGAGGCTTGAAAGTCTTCTGCCTTCAGAGTCTGTTCACTATCAAAATCGTCTTGAATAACTGGTCGCTGGATGTCTTGTCTAAGTTCCTCGACCATGGCTTCAACCTGATCTTCTGGCAGATCGGCCATGTCTGTCTGTTGGGTTATCCCCTAGCAGGACCCTGAGCACCTCAGCCTGTGTCTGTCCTGTTTCGGCGTACTCCATCAGGTCTCTGTCTAGCACTTCTTTCATTTCTTCAATTCTTTTGGCTCTAGCCTTCTTTCGCTGCAGTCGACGGCTACGAGTCCTCTTGTTTTGTTTTTTGGGGAACTTTCTATGTCTGACGACCTCCCACTGTCTGGAAGCAGGTCGATCCGGTGGCTTGACCATCCTGGACTTGCTTGTAACTGTGACCGGGTCATCATCTTCAAAATTCTGGCCACTTCCTTCCTCAAGTGTGGCCTTCTGTGGTCCACTGATCCAGGCTTGTTTCTGCCTCATCATCCCTTTGCGCTGGCTGAACACTGGCCTAAGTTCACCTGAAGGCCACTTGCTCGTTGCCCCCCTTTTGTGTCTGGGGCGGGATAATGGCCTTAGATCGACAGCAAGAGCATTGATCGCCGCAGGAAAAGGGTTTACATCGACCTCCATCTGAGGTTTGGTGGAGTCTGGGAACTTTCAGAATGCCCTTCTCGATCCATTCCTGCACTATATTGCGGAAGATGATGCAATTTTTGGTGTCATGACGCCATGAGTCATGATACTTGCAATAATCTCGTTTCCTTTTCTCCTCTGCCGTTGGGGGCTTGTAGTTGGGAGGTAACTTGATTCTGCTTTCTTGCACCAGGAAATCAAAGATATCAGCGGCCTTAGATACATCAAAATTGTATAGTCGGCCAGCCTCATGTGGGTATTTTCTCATCGCCGGGTCAGGTTGTTGGGTAACCCTCACCAGGCTTGGACAGGTGATGGGTTTTTCACCTACTTTCTCAGCTATGCCAATCTCGTAATTGGGATCTTGGTAGTAAGTCCCATAGGATGAGTTCCTCCGCTGAGCTTCTTCTTTCAGCAAATTCTCGTATCTCGTCACCTTGGTCGACAGCTCGAAGAAGTCTCTTTTTTCCATGCCTTCGAACTTCTTTCTTAGCTCGATGTCGAGACCTTTTTGAGCCAGAGTGACAAACTCCTGCTCTGGTAGAGCCACTCTGCAGCGGTGTCTGGCGCGTTTTATTCCCCTTCGAGAAGTTTGGTAGCATCCAACTCAGCTTATGGACCTTATTTCCTTTTCGTGCCATATGCGCTCCTGTAGTGAAATTGAGACTGCTCGACCTCGGAAGCGAATGAGCGTATGGGGTTATGGCTCGCATGGGATGAGGGGTGACGAAAGATATCCAGCTCCTCCAGTCTCCTCGATTGGCCCCCTTCGCCTATCGGCTCAGCTCTTCGCCAATCGACTATCGTCTCACCTATCCATATCCATATCCAGTGGGTACCCTTCGCCTACCTCTTTAGGCTCAGCTCTTCGCCAATTCGACTAACGTCTCACCTATCCAGTGGGTACCCTTCCCTTCCGTTCAGCTCTTCGCCCCTTCGCCGATCCCCTCTTTTCTTTTGATTGCCAATAGCTAGACTAGCTTCACAAGCGACCTTACTGCTGCCTTTCTTGAGACTTTTCTAAATGGGTTCTGTCTCGTCAGAGAGACTTGCGAGTAAACAGCATATATGTTACAGAAACCATGCCTTTCGAACCGAACGCAACGCCCGTCTTCCAAACTCAACCTTCTCATCCATGGGAGGATTCCATAATACGCCGTTAGAGTAAGTGCGCTTTACTAATAGCTTTTATCTGCAATTGGCTCGTTCGACCATCCTTATCACCTGCGAGCATATCCCTGAGAAATCGGTTCTAACTGCGTCTGCAATCAGGATTCTCCTTTTTCGCACTTCCTCTCTCTTTTTCCCCCGAAACTATAGAATCATGCTTTGACACGAAAGAACCGAAAGAGCCTTCACTTCAGGCGGAGAATCTAGTTCGAGGTAAGATGCTTGCTTCAAGCGGACCACTCCTCGGTCATAGCCCTTCGGTCGGTACTTGGATTTGAATTGATTTCACTAATTCTTTTGTGGCTTTGAAAAGGGGTAAGAATCGACAAGGTAAGTTCACGAGTTTAGCCTCCCTCAACAAAGCAGCCGAATTCAGTAAAGCTCTGTCCAAACGCTCCTGAAGAACTATCCTTCCATGAATTTTCCTAAACCAAGTGAATTTAGCACCAATTGCACCCATATCCGAAAGGCCACAGTCACTAAACCTTTCAACAAAGGCCCATTCTTCCATGCTGAAGAGCAGGGAGAGGCCGGGCAAGTCATTCACTATGATGATATTCAGTAACAGAGCTAGAGAGAGGAACAAGAGCTAAGAGTAACAGCTACCTCCAAACTTGGAGCTTTCAGCCGAACAAAAAAAAAGAAGGGTTGGTTTGGAGACGCGAGACCAAAGGGAAAGGTTCTGAAAGAACGACTCCACTAAAAACAAAGGGCAAGGCGCGTAGCCCTCTTGTTGTGAGAGTTATCCTAGGCCAGCTCTTGTCTGCTTCATTCTTTTTTCTATGGGCAAGAAGACTGACAAGTAAATACTCTATTCTATATTCGAAATATGCCCTTGCTTCGAAGGAGAGGCGGGAAGATCGCTTGTAGAAAGACCGCTTGAGTTGTGACCTTTATGACGGAACTTCTGCTTTTCTTATTTTCCAAAGGTATTTTGATTCAATCTTTCTTTCTTGGTAGTGGTAAGGCAAGCAACTCCTTTTAAGATAAGACTCCACCGTGTCTTTCTTAAGGCGAAATTTTTCTCTCCGCGACAATCCCTGAGAATTGGCACTAAGGCTTTTCATGAAGGCTTAAGCATATTAGTACTTTTTTCAATTCAGCGTCGGTAGAGACCCAGAGAGCTGCAAAAAACTACTGTTACGCACCTTGTTCGAGCTGCTTCGTAAGAAGAAGAGCTAGCAGCGTTGCCACTCAGAAAGAATGCATTGTTGAAAGGCAAGGCAGAACTAGGATCAACAACGGCCGGAGACACCTCAAACAAAAGAGAAAAGAAGGTTCCAGCGAGAGGTTCCCCACTAATAGATGCTAGTTGGGGGCCGCTAAACCCATTTTTGTTCTCCAGCCGAGCGTCAGAAGGGCGGATTGAATACAAAACCAATACCGAGAATTGCGTATTAAGTTAAGAAGAGGAGAGATCCACGACGGAGCGAGCTAAGAAAAGAAACTGGACCGTTTTCAACCTTGGCCTGCAGCAATGCGAAGGAAGTTTCATCGATCTCTTACGTACGTCAAGGCATAGTGAGGTTTTTTCTGGAACGAGGGCAATCCCTGACTGCATGCACATTTTTTCCTCGAGTTATACCCCCCCTGCGGATATGTCTTTGAAGACGAGAGTGAGGTACAACAAGGTGATTTAT
The DNA here is from genome assembly GCA_037833815.1 of Zingiber zerumbet. Taxonomy (NCBI): domain Eukaryota; kingdom Viridiplantae; phylum Streptophyta; class Magnoliopsida; order Zingiberales; family Zingiberaceae; genus Zingiber; species Zingiber zerumbet. The sequence goes on along the minus strand of JBBMJZ010000083.1, from coordinate 214,203 downwards.
CATTTCCTTAATCTCCGTCGGCGAGACGCAAGGCATAATATTGAGAATTCAATGATATTCGATTCCCATTCTTGATGGATTTCGGCGAGCGGAAGCAAGGTGATTAGATAAGAGATTTTGGGTGGAAGGGGTTTCGGAAATGGGAGCTTACCAAAGAGGGGAGTCGTCAGAGCCGAGTTTTGTTCGACTTTTGTTCGAACAAGGTGAGAGGTGCGAAAGCCGCTCGACCGGTAGGGAGAGTCCGCAAGCCATGCATAGAGGGGAGGTTAGTTGAAAAGTGAAGCAAGTAGCGAACTGAGAGGATGGAGAGATTTTTTTCTAGCGGTGAACAAGCGGGGCCCCCTTTTTATTAGTAAGGTAAACGGTTGGGGAAAACTCCTAAACTAGGGTTCCAAAAAGCTGATCTTATATTCAATATCAGTTTGAGAAAGGGGCACCCCGTATACCTTCTCATCAAGGAACGATTCACTCAGGGGGTTGCTCTCTTCACTGTAATGGAGAAGGAAGGGAGGAGTCATTGTTGAGTTGAGCAAAAAACCGTGAATCAAGGTGACCCCCAAAATAATATCGTCCAAAGGATTTACAACTTTGTACACTGGCTATTTAATCATCTGGGCCACATCGGCCCGGACTGGCCTTCCCGCACTTTTTCGCGATGCGCCTTATGGTGACCAATGCTGGAGACTAAACCAAACGAATGGAAAGCGGACGTGTAGACTGACTATTATACGAAAGACGAAGCCTTTGAGAAATGATTTATCATCAGACAAAGATTAAGGGAAGACATGCTTCGGCGATAGGAATGAGCGATATCGGGGAAGTGTCGTGTCGGTATTCCTAGTCTCCGGTCAAATGAGGAAAGAATGCTTTTTTCTGGTAATATTTCATTTCACTGCCACTGTCCTTTGGTGACTCTCCGCGTCAACAAGTTTCAATTCTGACTCAAAGACCATCTAGCTAGTCATCTTCCCTAGAGAGTTGGGATGAGCAGCCGATCGGAGAAAGTACCATGAGAGGAAAAGCTATGACGACTAGCATTCTTTCTTTTCAGAACCTTCGGAACCTCCGTTCTTTCTTCCTTTCCTTATGATATTTCGCTAATAGCGCTCCGGGAAGGAATGAAAAATGAAAAGCGGAAAGAGCTGATTCTATTCCGAATTCCTACTCAATGTAGTGCACTCGCTCGCCTTCGGGCTTAAAGAGGAGTTCCCTCCTTCTACCCGTAGAGAGAGCCGGAGTTAGGCCTTTGTATGAGTGATTATTCTCCTAGCGGCTCAGCCATTTCAAAGCCCCTCTCCCAAATTACGGTAAAGCGAGATCTGTTAGAACCTCTCCCTTATCGGTCGAGATCTTTCAGAACCTCTCCTTACAACCCACCTTGCACAGAGGGAGCTAGACTGTGTGGTTCAATCTCCACTGGGCCACTATTCTCATAAACTCATAATCCATGCCCCCTGAAGTCACCTGATTCATCAGTTTTCTTTCTAGACGGTACCACTCTGTCACTCACCTAATAGAATAGAATCCAGGATGTTGACATAAAAGAGCGACTGACAGATAAGCCATGTATGGGCGAGGTTTCTGCCAGCCAATGAATGCTTCATGCTTAAGTCTTCACTCAAACAGAATGTTTCCCATACTTGGCGAAATATATGCTCTGCTAAACCGATTGTGAATGCTGGATGTGCCAAGCTTATTGGAGATGGTTCTTCTTCATCCTTTTGGTTTGACAAGTGGTTGAATGAGAAACCGATCGCTGACCTTGTGGACGCAGATATCCCAGTGCATTTGCGAGGGGCAAAGGTTAGTGATTTTACTACTACCTCTGGAGGTTGGGATTGGTCTAAGCTAGCTTTTCTCCCTTGGGCAATCACAGATCAGATTTCATTAGTAGGGGTGATGCCTGGCTGTCTTGATCGTGTTTTTTGGTCAGCTTCTCCTAGTGGCGAGTTTACTGTTTCATCTGCATATAATTTGGTTTTGTCCAATGAACAGGCATTAGTAGCGTTGCCCGCGTGTGGAATCAACTGTATGCGTTTGGGTGAAAGTTCGTGGGTTTGGTGTAGTGAAAGAGAAAAAAGTAGCTTCAGTTTCTGAACAGGGCAAGCATACCTAGTAAATCGAGATTGGGATCCCATTGATCCAGCGGAAGCAACGGCAGGGCATGGACAATAACAGATCCTTTTCCATAGCCGTAGGGTCTTTCCCAAGCCAGTAAAAGAAGAAGGTTGTCGAGGACTACCCTAAGCCTACAAGTAGGCAGGACTTTCAGTTACAATGTCTAGGTTGGGAAAGCCGCCTTAACGGGAAAGACCGCAAGAGGGTTACTGCTTCTGTCTGAATTCGACATCACGTATGTAACCCAAAAATCCATTAAGGGAAGGGCGATAGCAGAACACCTTGCTGAACACCCTATCAAGGAGGAAGATGAGTTTAAGGATTGCTTCCCAGACGACGGATGGCGAGCCCCACTTACGAGTGAGAACGCTAGCTATATGCTTAACATAAGCTCCACGTACGGTTTTGAACAGAATGCCCGCTACTCGTTCATCATTCAACTACGATAGAAGCTCGGTTGAAAAGCCCCTACCATCACCGAGAGTCTTCAGAAAACTCTCTCCCCGGACAGGGACAATACCTTTTTGGGGTACGTCCTCGTCCCTCCACCAGACGACTCAGATCTTGTCCAGCCACCGCTCACTGAGGCAGAGATGAAACAAATTTTCATATACACTAATCGAGGAGGGTCCGAAGGAAAAGCCACTGAAAAAAATAGAGCTAGAACCGTAGTTTCTTCCCGCACCGACCGACCCGAATTCATGACTTGTGACTCCGCTCCGACCGAACCGACCAGACCTTAGATTGAGTGCTCCCCGACCTCCACTCACCTCGCTCTCTGATTCGGATGAGTATGCCTCTCGCCCAACAGAAGAAAAAGTACTCAAAATCATAATATTTTTTTGATGCTTGAGCAGCCCTTGAACTTGCAACTCCCTTGATTCCTTAAAAAGAAAAAGGTACGGCAAACAAACCCCGTTCCTATGGTACAAACCATTTTTGAACATTCTTTGGTGGACTGCGCGGAGTAGCGTTTGGTCCTTTGCCTTCACCTCGTTGACCTATGCAAGACTGAGTTTAGTGCTCGTGGCATCTGGCCTTTTCTTCCGGTGTCGGAGTTAGATCTGAGCTCCGATCAAAGTTTGACGGCCTTTCTTTCTGTGCCCAAGGTCTTCTTTCGTTCTTTTCCCGCCGAGATGCCCAGTGGTTGGATTGTGGCGAGACTGAGGAACGAGGAGTAGAGTAGAGTAGAGGTTGAGTACGGAAGGTGCGGAGCGAGCGAGTGAAAAGTGGCTGAATTCGGCTCAAATTAGTGTGCGTACATAGTGCCCGGAGACTGGAGACTGAAATAAGTTTTGCATGCTGAAGAGAACTTGAGGTTGTATTGGTTCAGATCGATCATACCACCACTTATATTATATGAGGACTTTCATCCGCATCAGTAGCACTTTGACCGAATCAATAACTCTTCCGTCACGTCGTTGCACTCTTTCAGAGCCTTTTGTTCACTTCAGTTCTGGTCCTTCAGCTCAGTGAAATTCCTTTGCCGCGTCATTTACTCCACTTGTCTGCTCGCTCATGGGCCTAAAGAAAGTCTTCTTGTCCTCTGTTGGCTCTGCCCTGGAGGGGCTCTCCTGTGTGGCTCGGGGGTGGGCTCTCTCTCTCTTTCTCTTCTATCTCCTTCGACTTCGCTTGCCTGTTGAGTTGATGTCGAATAAGTCTGGCGGAGGGGTACGGATCGGGAGAGTCTCAGGAATGGAGATCCAAGGAGTGAATGGCACGAAGACAAAGATCAGAGTGAATGGTCTCAGACCCTACTTCAGAGGTGAAAGAGGCGGAGGGATTCTTCTCTTCTTACCCGAGTAGGCGTTCTCTACGAGCTTTTGTAATGACTATGAGCTCCTGTGACTACGAGGTGCGATACGAAGGGCATGCAAGGGATAGGGCGAGAATCCAAGAGTAGAGGGCAAAATCTGTTGACCAAGAATCGGAACCCCGGAGAGAGCCACTTATAGCGTGGAATCATCATATAAAGGAGTGTGTGCGGTGGAAGAATCATATAAAGGAGTGTGCGCGCGAACCATTGAGAATTCGTGGGCTACCTCTCGTACTCACCTATTGAGGAACCTACCTGTCGCGGACGACTCCAGTAGTAAACCTTTGAACTTAACCCGACCCCTTGGGATACGAGGAGGCAAAATACTGCTGATGGGTTTTTAGGCGTAGGTCGAAGTGGTACTATTTGATCGGAACTTTCATTTCTCAAAAGTAGAAAATCCCGTGAAAGCAACAGTCGTGAATGGCGTCCAAGGCCATTCACTCTACTCGCCTAAACGGACTTGACTTAACCCATCAGCAGTATTGGGAAATGCACTTTTTTGACTCGACTTTTATAAAGTTGAATATAAGATTTCTCAAAAGTAGAAAATCCCTTTCGCCTAAACGGGCTTAACCCATCAGCAGTATTGGGAAATCGACAACTGAATTTCGAAAAGTTGATCTCAATAAAATACTTATGTAGGGATGGCCCATCAGCAGTATTTTCATTTTCACTGAAATAATCAAAATTGAAGAAAAAGAAAAGAAGAATAATTAAAAGATTTCTCCCACCAAAAAAATTATGGGCGAATGCCTGTTACTGTGGAAGGAAGTATTAGAAGTTCCATTAGTGTGCAAAAGGTGTTAGGAAGGAAACTCGCCTTAATTAGTAAATAAAGCGGAAACAAACCTGTAGGATAAGTCAGCAAATCACATCATATATCGGATATCGCATCGGAAAGAGAGATTGATTCTCCCTTCCGGGCAAGTCCTGGTCGACTTGAGAGTCTTTATCCCCACTGGGTAGGTAAGTGGGAATCTGATTCATTGATTTGATTGAACCTAGCGGGTAGCGCGCTACGGCTTTGAAGCTGACTGAGCCAAATAGCCGATATTGCGCACCGTTCAAAAGTCTCCGGCCTGTAAAGCTCATGAATCGAGCACTTTAAGGCAAGTGGTTATGGATATTTTGAGAGGAGAGGGATAGCTCGAGTCTTCGAATCCATTAGGTAGAAGTTTCGCACCTTTATACTTCTCCACCCCTTCACATACTTTTTCATTTTTGCCAGCCTCAGTTCCATACTTTTTTGATTTGGACTAGAAAGAACCACAAAAATCCCTAGAAACGGCTTCTTCAGAATCATATCATTCCTACTCTATCCAATCCAACCTAGCTTTAGGCTAAAGCCGTGGCCTAGTCAACCGTGAGAGCCCTCTATTTGACTAAGATACTCCGGATCCCCCCATACCTTCATATCCAAGCTGGGAATTCTGGACCTTCGGATTCACAGAATAGCGCAGATAGTCTTTTCCGTAATCCGCCTATTCCCTCTCTCCGGCTATGTATTCGTCTAAGGTTCCATCCTCTATTTCCGGTTTAGTCTCTTTAGCTTTCCCTTTTTGATGGTCTTTTAGGAAGAGAGCAGGGGTGGAAAGCCTTATTTCTTTTTGTCATCCAGATCAAAAGGAATCTACCAAAAGTTTTGAATGCTCTTCTTGGGGTTTGAGTTCTCGTTGGAGTGGCAATCTCCTTTGTTGTCGTACTAGCCAGGCCAGTTTTCTTCGATAGTAGGCCAGGAGTTGGAGTTTATTCCCTTTTCTTTTTTCCTTCCTAAGGGTCTTCTTATCAGCCTTCGTAAAAGGCCAAAATAAGTAACTGGCTCGAGAGAAAGGAAAACCTGCAGGCCAGGGTAAGCGTATTACGTTCTCTATAAAAAGATTTTTCCTCCCCAACCATTTCTGCTATTCCCATTGCATTGTAGGAGAAGTTTCTAGGGCGGAAGATAGCTTTTGATAGTGCCTTTCAAGGAAAGCCTTTCAAAGAGTAGTATCTCACAAGGCAAGGTCAAATATTTTTTTGCTTTCCCTCTTCCTTCTTTCTAGTTACCCGGGATATGGGTCCATGCAAGCGAATAAGATCTATTAGTAGTTGTGCTCCTTTCAGTTGGCAAAGGAAGTACAGCCTTTTTTTGAGTGCCCCATAGTTGATCTTAGCCAGTAAAGTAAGCAGGATCAATGACGGTGGGGTGGGATCTTAGGGAGCAAGCTTTTTCATTTAAAATCAGTCTCTCCCTCTGTCTGAGTTGCGAGGCAAAGGAGAAGTCTACTAAATATAGGGCTACTCCACCCGACGATTGTTGTCTTCATTCACAAAAGCTTAGCACACTAAGAGTAGACAGCATATGAGACGGAATGGTTCAAGCTCATCGAACTACCACACCAGGGTTCCAAACCTGCGTCTATAGGATGAAGTGCATGTATGTAAAGAGAAAGGCGAGTTGAGGATCGATAGGGGAATAATCATTCTCGGAAGTGGCTTTCTGTGGTCTACGATCACGCGTACAAAGGGACCCGAGGGCCTTTTCAACTACCCCACTTAGAATGGCTAATGGACAAGGCTGGGGCAGAACCTCTCGTAACGTGCCGTCGACCTATAAGCCCTTTGGTAGCTAAAGAGCTTTTTAATCGTCGAAGCGAACCTAACAGCCCAGGGAGTCCGAACTTCCCACCTGCCTACTCCTCTGTTAGGCAAACTCTATTAGTCTACGTGCGGGGAGGAAGAATTCTTTCTATTTCATTCCATGAAGAAATTCGCAATAGTTAATCGAATCAAAGCAGTAGCCCAGAACAAAGGAGCAAGCTAAGCAAAGAAAGGTAAGAATAGATTAGATCGATCAAGACAGGTATCTAGGTAGTTAGTTGTTCCTATCCGACTAGTAGGAAGCGCAGCTATGGAACTAAGAGAATAGATAGAGCGGCAACCGCAACCGATGCTACCATCCGCTGTAGTTTTATACGCTGTTGTGGGAATACCTGAGGCAAGTAGCTAAGCGAATAGGGCAGCTAGTGAAGTGAAGAGGAAAGAGAGATCTTCAATCTTACCTGTGGGATGGTAGCTTTACTGTCTCTATTCTATATAGTAAGGAAGTCCTCATAGCAACTAGTTTGTGAATGCTTAAATCTCTCTTTTTTTAATGAAAAATACGGTTTTGACAAGATGTGACATTCAACATCAGATCGATCTAATCCCAGGATTTCTTCTTCTGAATCAAGCTGCAACTCGGATGAGTCCATCGGAGCATGAAGAATTAAGTAGGCAGGTTAGCGAGCGGATTAAAAAGGGACTTGTCAGGGAGAGGGTTCCAAACCGTGTGCTGTGCCTGCTCTCTTGACCTCAAAGAAAGAAAATGAATAGGAAGTGAACTTCTATTGTTAAGACGAGTGGTTGAGCCGCCAATTGCAGCGAAGCAACGGCCAATTGAAGCGAAGCAACGAGCCAGCGAGGCGGAACGGAGTGGAGCCAGCAGAAATATACGAGAAAGGACTCTGAGGGTGTTCTTGGAAGATCAAGCACAGATATTAGGAGTACCACTTACTAGATCTTGAGACGTCCCTACGAACTGGACAACTACTGCAACCGAAGCTACTCAAATGAAAGGACAAGGAGCATTCGACAGCTGTCTGCTTTTCTTCTGTCCCATCACGTTCGACTCTGGTGTGGAGCCTTCAGTGTGATTCTTTACCTTCCTAACCCCCGCTCGCGTAAGAGCTAACTATTCTATAGGTCCTCTCCTTGAAGTCGAGCATCTTCTACCGGGTACCTGCTTATTATAGTACTCCTATTGTACAATTAGGTTCAGTTCTTTTGGAAGAGGACACCGGGTAAAGGCTCATCAAAAGTAATGAATCCTGCGAAGACCTCTTTCCGGCGAACGAATTGTATTCACTGCAGCTGCTCCTAACTTACTATACGAATAAGTTTTGTCTTTCTCCTCTCCCCGCGAAAGAGCTAATCTTGAAATACAACTCCTCTCCCCGCAGCTGAGCCTTATATTGCTTTCCCTCCCGATTACTCTTTTGACTGCTCACTCTAACCAACGTGAATGGCAACAACTAATCTCTTTCTCAACTCATATTCTCTTGCTTATGCTCGAGTTACTCAAGTCAAGGGGCGAAGAGCTGAGCCGAAAGGCGAAGGGTACCCACTGGATAGGTGAGACGATAGTCGATTGGCGAAGAGCTGA
>JBBMJZ010000083.1:179715-205983 GCA_037833815.1 Zingiber zerumbet | reverse complement strand
AGAAGAGAGAATAGGGAAAGATCACGCTTACAAGCTCCATCGTCTTTCGCCGAGCCTGGTTCACCTCTCTAATTACGAAGTGAGTCTTCCTCTCATCTGAGTGCTCTCGCCTGATCAATGAGGATTCGACCTAGCAATGTGAGGATTGACCTAGCAATGGAAAGCTGGGCCGTAGATTCTCCGGATCACTGTCCTCCTACTGTCCGATGCCCGCCTTGCTTTAACTCTTTTATGAATCTATTCTCTTATGAATCTACAAAGCCAGGAGTGAATCGTGTAGCACCTGGTGGAATGCGTCAGCAAGAAGCGAGCTCGTGCAACTACTATATATAGGTGGGCTCGTAGAACTACTATAGTGAAGCGGTCGGCAGGCTCCTTTCACGCACTGATTGATTCTTGCTTCCTGGGGAGAACTTGATTCGCTACGTCTGGATCAGCAGCGGATTGCAGAGATCGTAGGGGAGAAGCGGCAGAGTCAAGCGACAGCGCGATCTCTGCAATCTGGCAAAGCAATCAATGGCTAGGCTAGGCTCAACTATCTATAATTTAATTCAATTGTCATCGGCATGTTCGTCGGCTCTCGGAATGAATAGGCTCTCGGAATGGAATTCTCTACTTTGCTGGATTGCAAAGAAAGGTCTGCGCTCCCCAAAAATCTATCTTTTTATTTGCCCCATGAACTCGCTCCTTTCTTCGCGTCCAGAGAGCTAGACTTCGCTTGCCTTCGCCGACTGACTGGGTGTGGGAAGGAAGCTCTCTCATGCTTTCCCGGGCTCATATTCATGCTACTGTCGTTCTGGTCGAGCTCCTCAGATTCTTATAGGCAGGGCACGACAATCACACTCTCCTCAAGCAAAAGAGAGGGTCGTATGGCTCGATTCATTCAGGAGCTAGTGAGAAGGCAGTTCAGTGCACTCGAAATGTCCCTTCCTTCTCTTCTTCGAATTTACCCATCCTCTGGCTTCTGCTCATTTCGGATGATGCCTGCCTATGATGCTTCTACTCCCTGCCTATATACTATGAGTCCTACCCATCGCGAGATCTTGACCGAGTCGTCAGTAGTAGAGTAGTGCCATGAAGAATTTTCTTATAGTAGGTGGCTTCGGCGCGGCTATTAAACGCTTTGCATGATCTGCTGAGCCTTCGCTCCTTTACTTATTATGTTGGCCTTGCGTTGGCTCGCTGAACTTCTTCACCTAATGGTCGGACATTGCACCTCTGCTCTGGCTTAACATCGCACTTGCTTGCTTCATTGGTTATGTTATGGTCGGACATCGCACTTGCTGCTTGTCGAGTCGACTCGACAAGCAATGCTTGGGAATGGAGGCATGAGACGGGGGACGGTCACACCACTCATGCAAGGCTCACCATTCTCACTGCCAAGTCCGCCCTTAGCAGATCTCGTACCTCACACCCTTGCTTGACTTCCCGTGCCCATTAGATTAGCCTTCCTTGGACTGAGACCGCTTCTACTATTGGAGACTTGAGCCCTCTTCACTCCTTCCTTGATGCTCTCCGAATAGTTTAGTTGACAACTGAGAAGAGATAGAAATATCTAAATCAAGAATTGAACTTCAAGCTTTGCTGAGAGAAAGATGGAGATTACATATAATATTCTACTGTTTGCTTACGATTCGATTATTAATGATTCTCGAACTTGATTCTCTGACCCTCACCCTTATCCGAGGCGAGACGGAAAGCAGAGCATTGTCTCTTTCCACCCATGACAGATGCCATGAGCGATTAGACAGTAAGTAGACAGAGAGCGCCAACAATCAATCTCTTGCGAAGTCGAGAGAAGACCAGTGGCTAGCCGCCTAGCAGAGAGTGTCAAGCCTATATATACTCCAAGCGGATCCCAAAGCATGACAGTGAGGGCTACTCTCCCCTATTTCTTTTCTACCTACTCTACCTACCTCAAAGCAGGGCACTAGTGGTTGGTTGACATTCCCTCATGAGGCTCTATGAGGGACTCAGACCTATAGCAGACTGACTGATGAATCCAGCTTCTGCTTATTACAAATGAGGAAAGATGACGACTGAGATGAGAAAGAGACGTCCCTCTCCCCTCGGACGGTCTGATGGAAGGGCTCCGACACCATATCCCAGAGCTTGAAGAGCGATGCCTACTACCAGAGACAGAGAACTGGGACTGTCCTCTTACCAGAGGCCAGCCCTCTTCCACTCCTACTAGCCACTAGCCAATGGAAGGCCACCTCCTCCTCCTCCTACTTCTACTAGCCCCTCTTCCTACTATTATTTGGAGCCTACACTCTTAGATAAGATAAGCCGATAGATAGAGCGAGTACCGGCGCAGAGCGGAACGCAGCAGCTAACTCAACCGAAAGCAAGAAGAATAATGATAGGCGGATCATATGGATTGCTTCAATTGCGGATCTTTAAGCGGATGGCAAAGATTTCTTAGCTTGCGCGCGTGGTGAGTTGCTTCAGATGGATCGTCGCGGATCGCAAAGATCTCATGCTTCGCATTCAACTTTGCCGCTGTCGAGGCATGGATTGCAGAGATTTCGCTATCGCTCAACTCTGCCTGTCGCTTGACTCTGCGCTTACTCTGCCTAAAGCGCGCTCAACTGTTGCGTTGCGGATCGCAGAGATCGCGCTTTGCTTGACTCTGCCGCTAGCGCAGCGCTCAAGCCCGCTTGACTCAGCCCCACGGAGCGGTCTAGGTACGGAGTTCCGGGTCCCAGAAGAGATCATCCTAGTACAGACGCACGCCCCCAAGACCAGCAATCGCAGGCATCCTACTCATCAGCTCACTGGCACGAGAGTTGGGCTCACTGGCACGAGCTTCAGTTTCTTCCTTCGTAGCTAGATGCGGTGAATAACTTGATCCGATAGGGGCGAGGATGAGGATCAGCTCAAGAAGGTTCGGGCATGCAACTAAGAAACGAATCTTCGGACCGGCCGATGCACTCACTCGCTCCTTCGCTTCTCTACATCTCGCATATTGAACTTAGATCAAGGACTCTGCCTATTTATTGAACAGAGATCTCGGACTCAGCTGCCTATCCTATTATAATATATCCCTGACTGACATTCATTGATCCGCCAGAAAGACAAAGACAAGATCTGTGATCGCACCTATCAAGAGCGCTTGCTCTCTCTTTTCTTCCGGTCGAGCAACTCTACCCTTCCCTTCGTTCAGCTCTTCGCCCCTTCCCTTAGAGGTTGTATATAATTTTAGAGTAGAAAGGTACGGGTAAATGTAGAACTCTCACCATCAACATCTATTTCCTATTCCAAGCATCAAACACCATCAACATCTATTTCCTATTACAAGCATCAAAAGAAAGAGAGTAACTATTCTATGCGAGTTACTATTCCAAGCATCAACATCTATTTCCTATTACAAGCATCAAAAGAAAGAGAGTAACTATTCTAGGATGGGGATGGCAAGGATATACAATTAGGTAGACAGAAGAATTAACGGTCGACAGAGGAATTAACGGTCGACAGAGGAATGAAACATCAAAAGAGAGTTACTAGTCGAGGCTGGGGATTGAAAGGATATACAATTAGGTAGACAGAGCAATGATAGGTAGACAGAGCAATGAAACATCAAAAGCGAGTCACGTCTATAGTATAGGATAGGGATTGCAAGGATATACAATTAGGTAGAGAGAGGAATGAAACATCAAAAGAAGAGAGTTACTAGTCGAGGCTGGGGATATACAATTAGGTCGACAGAGATAGGAATGAAACATCAAAAGAAGAGAGTTACTAGTCCATGGTTGGGATTGAAAGGGTATCAAATTAGGTATACAATTGATATAGGTAGACAATTGATATAGAATGTATGAGAGATTCTTCATTTATGAACACATCTTCCACGGTCCCTCCAACCGCAATTACCACAGTTAGCACCATTTCTGAGGAAGTCAATTCAAAACCCTCTACTTCTACCTTTAGGTCATGGGTTAGGGATGGGCTTAGAGTACTCATCCGACAATTCATATCGAATGGGCTGAGAGGACTCATATTATATTAATTCAACTAGAGATGTATGGCATAAGAGAGGGACCACTGCTTGACACATTACATCAGACCGAGGCCTCCATCACTAACATTTAGGTAATGAAAGCTATGCGTCATTTAACTACTGAACACTAACATTTAGGTAATGAAAGCTATGCGTCATTTAACTACTGAAATGCAACGCATAACAAACGGCTTCACTAGAGGCAAAGGCACAGATAATGCCATAGAAAGGTAGAGCACCAAACCAAGGTACGCCAGGTAGACTAGAAAGGTACGCCAGGTAGACTAGAAAGGTACGCCAGGTAGACTAGAAAGGTAGACTAGAAAGGTACGCCAGGTAGAGCACCAAGGTACGCCAGGTAGAGGAGATCGGGGGACATGTCAGTGGGACGACGGGGGCCATAGGCCATAGGAATGTAGTCCTGCTTCAAAAAAGGACGGGTAACTAATGAGGATTAGACATAGGGCGAAGAGGTAGATGCGAGGGGAAAGAACGCAGAGGTAGAAGCGAGGGGGAAAGAAATCGTTCAAGCCGAGGAGGAAAGAAATAATCGTTCAAGTCAAGCCGAGGAGGAAAGAAATCGTTCAAGTCAAGACGAGGAGGTATAAAGAGCTTCGCAAGCAGAGATAGATCCGATAAAGCAGAGATAGATCCGATAGGTACAACGAGTACAGGACAAAGAATAGGTACAACGAGTACAGGACAAAGAGTACAGGACAAAGAATAGGTACAACGAGTACAGGACAAAGACCAGTCATAAAGTACAGGTAGAGGTAACCAGTAAGAAAGTAGAGGTAGGGGTGACCAGTCATAAAGTAGAGGTCAGAAAGTAGAGGTGCAGAGGTAAGAAAGTAGAGGGCATAAATACGAGGTGCAGAGGGCATAAATACGAGGTACAGAGGTCAGAAAGTAGAGGTGACCAGTCAGAAAGTAGAGGTGACCAGTAAGAAAGTAGAGGTGCGGAGGTCGCGCAAATCATAAAGACAGAGTCAGTCTTAGAACGAGAATCATAAAGACAGAGTCTTAGAACGAGGGGTAACCCTTGAGTGGAGTATACAGATTAGATTTGGTGTTAGGAGGGGCTTTCATATCGTATCGTAAAAGAGTATGTTCCATCCTCACTTCGGGGTCACCGAACCGACGGCCACCCCTTCCCTTACGTTCAGCTCTTCGCCCCTTGAATTGATTTGATCTGTGATTGTAGGGTTACCCTTGTTCAAGACTTGTTTTAGTGCTTTCTATGAGTTGAGTAACCTCGGGTTGTGGATTGATAGATTTAAGTATGTGCCATCCTCACTTCGTGGTCACCGCGCGGCCACCAATCGACTATCGTCTCACCTTATACCTTATATGATAATACTTCGCCCTTTAAAAAGTTCAATTCTTTGAACTTTAGGGTATCACCGATAGGCTCGACTGACTAAGGAGAGGACAAAAACACGGGTTTTTCAACTTTTGAGAAATTCAGTTGTCGATTTCCTTAAGGAAATGGAGTTTATGCGAAAAATGCGGGTTTTTCAACTTTTTTCTAACTTAGGGAACATTTGCTTAAGCAAATTATCTTTATGCGAAAAATACGGGTTTTTCAACTTTTTTTTAATTCCTAAAAACCCTTCCCTTACGTTCAGCTCTCCGCCAATCGACTATCGTCTCACCGTGGGTACCCTTCGCCTACCTCTTTAGGCTCAGCTCTTCGCCAATTCGACTAACGTCTCACCTATCCAGTGGGTACCCTTCCCTTACGTTCAGCTCTCCGCCCCATGCCGGGCAGATGTATTTCTGTCCTTGCATCTGGCATTTCGATCCATACCTGAGCCCGAAAGGCCCAACCGAAGCTCCATCATTCAATTCTTAAGCCAATGCCCTGTGGATCTACTACTTAATTTGAACTCCTGACTGTTCTGTTCTTTTGTTCGGTTTCTCTAGCTGGCATCTGTCTTAGCTGGGTTTCTGTATTCAAAACTACGAAAGAGCCTCTCTAGATTTGTCGTTCCCTGAGCCCACTCCTCTGGTCTGCACTCCACCTTCGATTCACTCCTATGGTCTGCAGTTGGGGGCAGATGTCTGTAGGTACTCTCTTTCCGTGCATCTGTAGGTACTCGATTTCCTTGCATCTGTCCTTCGATTTCCGGACTCTCTTTCCTGTGCTGCCTTCCCTTATTCAAAACTACGAAAGAGCCTCTCTCGATTTCTCCATACCTGTCGGCTCTCTTTCCGTACTCGATTTCAGTGCATCTGTCGCTCCGTGCATTTCGCTCTCTTTCGGTACTCGATACCTGCCATTCACTCCTACTAAGTTCAATCCTCGGGTCTGCCATTCAATTCTCTACCTGGCATCTGTCTGTCGGTACTGTCTTTCCTTGCATCTGTCGTTCGATTTCCGTACTCTCTTTCCCGCCTCTGCTTCCCTTTCGAGACCTGTTAGCCCTATTCCTCCTCCTATATCGATTTCTCCATACCTGAGCCCACTCCTAGGGTATGCAGTTGAATCCTATGCTGCCCTATTCAAAACTACGAAAGAGCCTATCTCCATTTCTCTACCTTACAGTCATTCCTATGGTCTGTATTCGGCGGGAAATTAACTCTACAAGAGCAGCACCTGATTTTCATATTCCAAAGCGGGGGCGACGGACCATCTGATAGTCTCTACGGGACCCGAAAGTTACATAGGTCCAGTTGTCTTTAGCATAAGTTTGACTCGACTTTTCTAATTTAGGCGATGATTACAGTAATTGCGAAATTAAAACAGGCCTACAAATACTGCTGATGGGGACCTCTCAACATCATTAATAATTTGACTCGACTTTTTGTCATAGCGGATTACAGTAATTGCGTGAATGGCTAGGGCCATAAAATACTGCTGATGGGTTTTTTATTTTTTGACTCGACTTTTCTATTTTTTGACTCGACTTTTTTAAAGTTGAACATAAGAATATAAGAACTCGACTTTTATATTTTTTGACTCGACTTTTATAAAGTTGAATATAAGAACATAATCATATAAGATAGTTGAACTCGACTTTTATAAAGTATCATATAAGTTGTTCATGGTATTTCCCAAAGCCATTCACGTAATTATACTGGTAATATTTGCTCTGGCAATTTAGACTCCTATAATTTATGACTAGTTAGACTATCCGATGTTCATGGAAAGAGTGAATTCCAAGAGGCGTTAGCAATGAACGATTTTGCAGCGGATTGGAATGAACGACTGTTGCTCGAAGAAAACTCATTCAAGTACGCTACGCCAACCCCAGACCGCCCGGATTCCTTTAGAGTGAGCTCATATGCCGGGAAAGGTTTCAAGGGCAAGGTGCGAGGCGTCATTATCATTCGCTCCTTATTTGGACTCGGAAGGGTCGGGGCAGAGGGTATCGACAGATAGCTCGACTGATAAGGGCAGATCTTTCGTAAGGATGCCCGGCCCTATAGTTAATTCACATCAGCAGTAATTTCAATTTACGACTAATCCGACGATGGCCCCAAAGGCCATGTTAGACTAATCCTCACATTCACTCCAGCTTAATACTATAATGGCTTTGGGAAATACCATCACTCTTGGTGCTGGGGAGAGAGAGAAAATCAAATAAAGTATTCGACGCGGTCTAGTTCACTCGACATGCGATGGCAGAGGAAGAGTGGACCCACGTAGCGGTAGGTTCTTTGACCTTCCTCAAGTGCCAGGCGGATTTCCCTTTCATCAGTCGTTAGGGCAGGTTCTTCAGTTTCTTCCTTCTAAAGGGCAGGGCACGCGAACTCTACTAAGCATTTTGAGTGAAAGTAGGCGAGGCGAGCTGAAGTTGATTGGTTCTTGGTTAGGGCTGAGTCATCCGAATCCTGAGTTGGGGAATAGAGGAAAGCCGCAGTCGGTGACGGGGCCCGAGAAGAAGCACTGATCAGAGGAAAGAATCCAGGGCAGAGGTCTCAAGTTCGGGACAGTTTCAGAGTGATGGGAGGGATAGACCTACCGAGGAAGAGTCGTCCAAAATAGTTCACGATCGACAGACAAGTAGCAGTAGCAGTTCAGTAAGCGCGAACGATCTGGGAGACGGCGTAGACTGACAAGAAGCGATAGACACAGAGCGAGAACAAGACTCACTATGCCGTGCCGGGAATCAAAATAGACGAGGGGGGCAGGAATGATGACCGAGCCGCTTCGCGCCTAACCATTTTAGCCACGCATGCCTATCAGACCTAAGCCTACTCACTGACTGAATATGATCTTTGACAGTTCTCGGGAAAGGCACTCTTTGACAGTTCTCGGGAAAGGCGCAAGTGAATCTCAGACCGAACTATGCCTCTACTCTCAGACCTAGATCTGGGACCTGCCTTCCGAACCATGCCTACTCTCAGACCTAGATCTCTGACCGGCCCTCTCAGTTAGCGAGAGACCTCTCAGTTAGGGAAGGTTAGCGAGAGAGGGGGAGAGTGAAAACCCGAGCACTGGTCATCGCTCCAGTTATCCAAGGCTTCGGCAGCGACCTGGCATACTCGTCTGCCACGAAGGCAGTTCTAGTCTAGTTCTCAGTAGCCTCCCATGGCCATCCCCATAGGTGCCTACTCCTCTCATATAAGGTCGGTCTCATTCTCATATCATATCAAGATAGATGGAAGAGTAGCTATTGGGATCGGAATCGGAAGGTGCTCTGACTCATTTCCAAGAGCAAGAGCGGGACTAGAAAGACAGAGAGCGGGACGAGTTCAAGAAGTAGAGTCTCGAGGACTGGCCCGTAGAAGGAGCCGACCGGACCTTTGTAAGCAGAAGATATAGTCGGGAGTCGGTCAGTTGAATCATAAATCGACCTCAAAGGACTCCAAGTATGCCTTCGTGCCCTACATCCCTACCTTCCCTACCATTCTTAGCCTTCCCCGCCATTCTTAGCCTTCCTCGTCAGTCATTCTTATAGCCTTCCCCGCCATTGAATCAATCTTCGGTGCGAATGAGAGGAGCGGGAGCGCGTGACTCTTCTAGTGTTGAGGGAGCGGAGCGATATAGAACAGTGTCGTACGGGACAAGAGACTCATTCGTGCGAAGCCGAAGCTCACTGATGGTCCTATTCCATCAGATCATAACTGAGCGCAGTCAATTCAGTAGTAGTGAGTGTGACGATGGAGGACTTGAAGTCAGGTGCATAGCAGCAAAGCTGGTTCATAGGCAGGATTCTTTGTGATGCTGCTCCTCATGGGCAGGATTTGAGTGATTGATGTATGCTGCCAGGGACTGATAGTAGTAATGGGGGCGGGGCTACCCCGTACTCAAGGGATGTGCTTTCAGGAGGGCAATGATCCATGATCCTCATTATCAATGAGACTGTCCCCTTACCTCTGAGTGGATTCAAGATCAATAGATAAACAATATCAATAGGAGCGGTAGGCGGTCTTCTAGTCTCTGATCCAGCCCTCTGTCCTCCTCCCCAGTCCTGGTCAGCGAACGAGAGTTCAAGTACGATTCATTATGGTCAGCTCACTCGCATGCCATTCAGAGAGAAGGTGCGAGCGGGGAATCAGAAATCGACCTCTGAATCAAAGATCCCTTGCACGGGTTCGATTCCCGTCCTTCGCCCACCGCTTTACTTTGAACGAATGGGGCGAGTGATAACGACGCGGTATAGTAGATTCACTCCTCGGAATAGCAGCGGTGAGGAAAGACTCGGTGAGGTAAGCGGGGCCTACTTATCCTCTCCCCACGTAGCGGTTAACTATAATTAATTTATTATAGATAGTCATAGATAGTCTAGTCTAGTATGCAGCAATCGAAGCTATCTTATCGTATCGAATGCAATCCTTCCTTTGCAATCCGCTGCTTTACCATCTGAAGCGATCCGCAATTGAAGCAATCCAATAAAACAATCGAAGCAACCAACAAGAAAACAACTATCAGCTATAGATAGATAGATCAACTTGAAGCTATAATAGATCCGAGGTGCGAAGCGGGGGAAAGGAAGCAAGGGGCTGCAAGCCGCGGAAGGGAAGGCTTCATCACTCGTAAGCTCATTCTGAAAGTGAGATGCTCGACTTGGCGTGGGGAAGGCAAAGAAGAGCCCTCCACTATTAGACTCACTTAAAGTAATAAAGAGTAAGTGCGCACACCTTCTTTGGTAGTAGCCCAGACCTATATCCAGCTGCTGGAACCTACCCCGGCACCTAGATCGGACTCGGATGATGCGTAGAAATTGATTCGTTACTTTCCGAACCCGATGCTCTTTGTGCCAGAGTCTTCACTGAGTTATCACTAGTCCCTCTCTTGCTCCTCTTTTCTAGGCTTAAGGATAAGGCGCCAATGCTTTAGGTGCCCCGAGCTCTACCAGTTCCTGAAAGACTGATTGGAAGAGGTCAGATTCTTCATCCCAGCCTGCACGCTAGTATGGCATGAATGAGGTTCGGATCTCCCGATGCTTTATATACTGAGCCCTTTGATCCTTCTATCCAAGTCTTTCTTCCACTTAAGTTCAGAAAGGGGATTGGTCTTGAACATCCTCTCGAGAATAAGGTGGGCTTTCTCTTGCTGGAGTGAAGACGTAGCAAAGCACATTTCTTCAACTATCAAAGCAGAGGGCGAAAGAAGCTACGTTGGGGAAGTGAAAGAGTAGGGTCGGCCCATGGGCATAGAGACCTTTCAGCTGACAGTGAGGTGCGAAGCGAAAGAACTTTACCATATGCTCTGTAGAGTGGAGTTGAGTCCCTTTGCACACCCGGGCATAGCACTTGACTTGAATGACTGAACCTTGCCTGGCAGCAACCTATTCTCTCCGCATCCCTCTTCGCGGACTATCTTATTCGGAATAGAGAGCTCCACGCCGGAACCGTATTCGGACTAGGGCTTATCCTTCTCCAGCTCAACAAGAACCTTATGAAAGCACAGAGGCAGCGGACGTGCGTGGATAATTTAGGTTATTAAGATAGGTGTCGAACCGCTCAACATCTGATAAGTATAGGTAAGTCTAGTTAACTGTTCAACCCTCCCTCAAGCAGGCGGCGCACCAACCAGTATAGGTCTTTTGGTCCTATTTAAACATTCAATTCATGATCAGTTCCATCAAGGGCCATGCTTTAGTCCGAGAAAGCACTCTATCTTTCCATTCAAAGAGCACGCCCATGTTTATGTTGCATTTTCACTAATGTCAGGTGCGGCTAACTACCTAAGCAAAATGGATGAGTTCCACGAAGGGTCCAGGAATATGCTTAGCTGACGAGCTCTACTTCTTGAATATGCCATTCACGAAATACATTTGCTTGGGACTAAATTCATATAATAGTTGAATAGTTTGCTACGTGAAATTAATATAAGAAAGAGTAGTTGGTATCGCAAGATAGCTCAAAGAGACCATTACTTGAATTTAAGGGTAGATCTTCAATTGCTTTGATAGTTGAGCCTTCGCCCATGGACTCATGCAAGTGTTCAGCGGGGAGAGGCCCGCCCATCAGCAGTATTAAAGAGATGTGGGCAAGAGTGAATGGCCATCAGCTAATTTAGTCGTAAATAGAATCTAATTTAGACTCTTTCTTTGATTTTGATAATAGTTTGACTCGACTAATATTTGACTCGACTTTTCTAATCAATCAATTTCGGAGTTTTTGACTCGACTTTTCAAATAATTAAGATCAGTCGTGAATGGCTAAGGCCATTCACTCTCATGACTCGACTTTTCTATTTTTTGACTCGACTTTTATAATCAATCAATTTAGGAATATAAGAACATAAGAATATAAGTTAAAAAACGACTACTATAGATCTACCTATCAGCAACTAACTTATTCGCGGCTTTTTTCTCCTCAATTCGGGAGACTGACGAACCAGAGAGTACATGGAATATTCTTCTCTTTTCCCCTTAGCTGGCACCAAGTCGTGAATGGCTATTCAAAACTACGATACGATTTCTTTCTTTCCATTCACTCTTTGGGTTCGGTCCGCTACTGTTTGATCTTCCCTTTTTCATCAAGCAAAAACTCCGAAATTGATTGATTATAAAAGTCGAGTCAAAAATAGAAAGAAAAGACTACTTTTGACTTCCAGTTTCTTTTCAGCCTATAATTTGCTTCTTATGCAGAGAGTTGGAACTCAGCCAACGGAGGATTGCAAGTGGATATGGCGTCTTGCTTGTACAGAACGTGTCCAGTTATTTATTTGGTCATCGACAGAAAGCGCTACTCAAACTCTATCGGCGCCTGCAACCTATGACCTATATATATAAGGTTTTCTCGCTAGCAGATTATTACCAGTATAATTGCGTGCCTGTCTTTAAACGTCAACAATTTTGAGTCGTCATTGCCAGAGCAGATTAGAGTATTGCGAGATTACTTAGGGTGGGGCTATTCAAAACTACGAAAGATCTACGGGGCTATACTCCTTCATTCACGACTGTAAATAAAGAAAGGGGCTAAATTGCGATAGCGACGTGGATGAGGAATCACCAATATACGTACCTGAAGACGCAGTCTAACGCTATAGAAAGCCCTTACGGCTTTTTCCTGAGTTCCAGATCAGATTGAGAGTTCAGACCATGAGAAATCCACTCCTTTTGACCCACAAGGGAATGGCCAAGCTGAGTCCACAAATAGGGATCCGCTCGGGAAGAGGAAGGAATTAGAGTCAAGAGGTCATTAGGATCCGCCGCCTAGCTAAACGCAACGGAAAGGAAAAGAGCTCAACGAAAAGCAAAGATCTCTCGGGCAAGTGCTATATCAACAAAGACGGATTCCCTGGAGCTGGATTCGGGGTCAGCTCTCTCATCATAAAAAAATTCAGACTCGGACTCGGCTACCGGCTGCCAATGGGGTAGCACCGGAGCTACTGCCATCCTCTTTCCTTCTCTATTCTTTCGCCTTTCTTTTACGAATCCACAACCCTCCGTCTTCGATCTAAACCTTCAGTCTAGTAAGGACAGATTCACTCTGAAACTGAAATGTTAAAAAAACAAAGAAAACTGACTCCTAAGATTCCTTTTGTTTGTTTTTCCTATAGCAGGTATGCAACCAACCCTGCTTCCACCTCTTGGTTATTTGTGCCCTATTTTATGGGGGGCAAGAAAGAGAAAAGGTTTTTCTGACTTTGTCTCGGAAAAAAAGATATGGGATAGTGGGTTTCAAAGATATTGGAAATAGAAAGTCAGTCCTTTAGCAATTGAAATATGAGTGTTTTTTGATTCGAGTTTCTTTTTATATTCAGTACCAGTGCCTTCTAGCAGTCCTTGTCTCAGTTTAAGCCTAAGGAGTATCAATGCTAGTTCGTAGGGCTCTAAAGTACCAGTTTCATAAAACCTTCTCCCGAGAGTTCCCAGATAATCAAGGAAAGCAGGCCAATGGCAGGAAAGCCAGGGGAGGTATTGAGTAAAAGAAGAAAGTTGGGTATAGGCTAATATTGAGAAGCAAATTTTGGAAAGAACTGCAGTATAGGTGGTGTAATGTGTATATTGGTAATACTTGACATCAACTGATCATGCATGCAACAAAATAAAATAGCAGAAACAATTATATCTTCTTGCAGAAATTATAGAATGGGTGCCCCTACACCAACATACCCAAGTGCTAAAAAAACAAGATCATGAAAGTAGATATTGTTAATAGATTTGGAAGTTTGAACAACAAATCTAAGAAAAATATGTTCCAGATACTTCAGTATAAACCCACCGCTAACAAAAATGAAAAGAAAATAAACCCAACAAACAGAATTCCCTCTAACCATATCCATTCCAAGGGTGCATTAATTCCGTACTTCAGTATAAATTTCAGTAAAATCCTCATTCTTGAATCTTCATAGATCCTAGATTGGATATAATTCTCAGCCCTTGCAGTACCCTCACAGCATAAGGTATTTGATAAAACTTTGTGCCAAATGTTAAGGAGCCAAGACATTAGATGTGCAGGAATACAAAACTAAGTACAAATGAGTAACAAAGAACTGATCACACTGTAGAAAATTAGCATTTCCTGAGTAAATCTACGATTCATGAAAATGGGGTGAAATTTTTTTGTATCACCATAATAAATTATGAACTGTTCCAAATATTAGAGTGCATAAAGGATCTCACAATCCAATGTTATGAATAAATATATTATGTTGATATCATGTCAGAAGTATCCTTCACGTGAATCTTCTCAGTTCAAATGGAAGATCAAAAAAAGTTTTTTTTCCTAGCAATAATAGATCCATCAAAACACATTGCAATGTCAACATACAATCATTGCATTTTCCAATATGTGATGCATCAAGCCGATGCCCACATGGCTATGCAAAAACTAGCACAGGCAACAAATAGTTAATAAGACAATAATTTCGACTTCTAGTTTTTGTTACCATCATGAGTACAGAAAATGGATAGAAACAAAATTGGGCTTTCACATAGAAAATACAGACATTTATCAATACTTGAAGAACAGAATATCACTTCAAACAACTAATCTCTGTGACAAAATAATAGTCTTTTATCAGACAAAGTTTAACCAAGTTGTCAGCGAAATCAGGAGGATTACCTAGACATATATGTCCATTGCTATAGATGTGAGGATGAAGAGGCGCAGGATGCAGAAATATAACCTGATCAAACCCATCGATTAATATTTCATCTTTTCTTACATTTTTTTAGGGGGAAAAAATTAATCATGGCAGACAATTTGAAAGTTTTCCTTACTTGCGGAGCTTCCATGGGATAATGTTCCGGAAAATCAACTTGCAGCTGGTATTTCTCGTTGGCATATAGCGTCCCGGGTGCTCCAATCACTTCAATAATCCACCTTATTAGACCACACAAACAAACTCTAGTTGGGCGCACAAAAAGGAAACCAAAAAGGAAATCGATCTAAAATTAAAAACATGTTGAAAGTAGGGAAGGAAGAGCGACATGACGATCAAGAGTCAACCTTTGAAGGTTATCGGTGACCTTGTGTTTGAAACCGGCCGGGGGGTTGACTTGCCATTCCGACAGCTCTTTCTGAAGCCTATTGTTGGCGATCTTGCTCAACATCTGCAATCGAGGGCATCAGAAGTCGCCATACGAGTGAAGTAGAAAGAGGAACACGCGGAATCGAGAGACGACACATGAGAGAGGGCCGATCGATAAAAAAAAAAAAGAAAACGAAAAAGGGAGGAAGTCGACCTTGCGAGACGAGCTACTGGTCATGCTTCCACGGCGACGGCGACGAAGGCTGAGATCGTCGGCAGAAGTGCGAAGGCGGTGAGGAAAGGGTCTTCTTTTACTTCCCGACGCTACTTATTATATATAATTCATTGACATATTTTGCCCTTGTATAATTAATTACGTTTTGCCCCTTGTAGATATCTTATATTCACATAGCCCTTTGCAGTTTAGACCTTTGCTATATTGAATTTCAAAGTAGGGGCTCGTATTTTAGCCTAAAATGGTTTCCAATTTTCATAAAATGGTACTTTTGATAATTTCCAAACTTCCGTTTCCTGTTTTAGCAATTTTTAAT
The DNA here is from genome assembly GCA_037833815.1 of Zingiber zerumbet. Classification (NCBI taxonomy): domain Eukaryota; kingdom Viridiplantae; phylum Streptophyta; class Magnoliopsida; order Zingiberales; family Zingiberaceae; genus Zingiber; species Zingiber zerumbet. Next base: position 190,553 of record JBBMJZ010000083.1, on the reverse strand, counting down.
CTACAAAAAGTATTTTGCAAAAAAAAAGGTAACTTTTTTTAAATAGTAAAATTAAAAAGAATATTCTTTTCCTTTTCAGTAAAACCCTTAAGCTTATCATTGTCTGATCATGATACGGCTCCCAAATAAGATTGACAAAAGAAGGAAAGTAAAATCAAATTTGCATATTTCAATTCCAACAGAATTTCATAATTCTTTGCCTTGTGAAAAGAGAGATATATCCTTTGTTGTTTGGCAAAAAATCTTGATCCCCTCTGTATGGAGAGATAAATAAGGAAATTAAACAGACTGCCATATGTAAAGATATTTCTCCCAATTTAGTTAGGAATCAACTCTTGCTTGATTTGACAATTCTGCAGTTGACCAACTCAGATAAGTCCTGGGGCGATAAATCCTTTGTTGTGAAACGCACAAAGAGGATACATGTGATGCTCAATCTTATACAATTTTGAGGCTCTGAAAAGAAGTTTGTAAGGAAATGAAGTAGCTGCATCTCCCAGTGAATGGACGAGAAAGCTCCAAATGCACAAGCCCCACATTCACACTAACACTTGGAGGAGGATGCTACATGGAGTGCTTGAGCAGGATGGAGAGGCAGTTAGGTTGTGTGCCACAGGAGAAATGAAGCTGAGTTGACGGCCATGGTGAGATTCCTGAGGCAGAAATCTGGACCTCACTCGCTTCTCAGGGTTGTTCTGTCGATGACACAGTGGAAACTTTGATCTTGCATGGCCATAAGTGACCTCTGCACTGATCTGAAGAAGAAAAGGATGGTTGAATGCCGATATTGTTGATCGGCCATGGGCCAACATCACTGAGGATCAAAGGTTTTAGAAACCTTGTAACTGGACCAGAGTTATCCACTTCCTCAAATGTTTAAATTGTCAGTCATGTTCCTTTGTTTTATGTCTGTTCATCTATTTTTGTAGACCAAAAGTGATCTTTGCATTGCTCTGATCTGTTTTTGTAGAGCTATGAACTATAATGGTGTTGCGAGATACTTAATGGATGAATGGATCATGTTGGCCCAGTGTGTGATGTCTGCTTGTTATACTGCAAGTTCTTGAACAGTTGCTTGGTTTTTTGCTTCAGATTCAGCTTTTTCCGGAACTTAAATCCTTCATTCTAATATGAGGGGACATGAATGATCCTTGACAATCTCTATACAAGATCACACATAGCTCATTGAAAATGCATCAATCCTCGTGAGTAATTATTGCTTAAAATGCCTATAAATGATGGTTTGCATGCAAATGACTATACTGAAAGAGAAATCTCAAGTCATTCATTATCAGAGGCACTCCTGCTAGGGTTCTTAATCATGAACCCATGCACGCATTGCATGAAGCCCTTCCACTCATGGTTCCATGCACGCAAACTCAATCAATTCGAGCTAATTAATTAGTTCCTTCGATGAATCACAGCTTAAATATTTTGTTTACATGCATATGTTACCAAATGTTATGACTGATGAGATTTTTTAAAACAAAAACGAAAAAAAAAAAAAAAAAAGAGTACAGTGATAAAAACAAAAACAAAGTGTGTGAGATGTGGGAAACACGCAAAGGCAAGGCCAGAGCACGCGGCCGCCATAAGGCCACTTACTGGGCCCATAATGTTTATTTATTCTGTGATCAGTTTCATTTATATTTTGGTTTGATTTTTGAAAAAGGAAGAAGAAGAGGAAAGGAACGAGAAGAAGAAGGAATTGATAAAAAGGAAGATAGACAAGGAGAAGGAAGCATGAGAAAAGTGAGAAGAGTCATGATACTGAATAGGAGACAGGAAGACACCTTATGCACATTGACTGACTCCTACACTCCTCATCATCACACATTAATTGTTTCTTCTTATTCCTTCTCCCTAAATTTATCAGTGACAAAAATATTTGCATATGAAATAAAATTAGGTAGTTAAGACAATTAATCGAAGTGTGTGGATGTCAACCTTTGGAAAACAGAAAGCTGATGCCTTTTTTCCCCTCTCCATAACCAGCCTTTTCTCCTTCTCTTCTTTCTCTTTTCTTTTGTGGAGTGAAAGAGAGAGAGAGAAAAGTTGAAGGCAAGCTTGGGAGTGAAGGGAGGGGCTTTGTTTTGTGTTTGTGGTGTGGCCAGCATTCTCTCCTTTTTCCACTGCCAAAGTCTTCTTTTTTTCTTTTATGAAAACAAAAAAATGAAACAATTTCATAACTTGACTTCCTCAATATTAGGTTATATTTTCTCTCGACTAAATTAGTCATTGAATTTCTTGGTTGTTTTTTCATACTAGTTAGTTATGGTTATCGAACCAAATAATTACCAATCGAGAAAAAGAAAAGAACCAAAAAAATATGAAATTTAAAAATGTGCTAAGAATAAGGTGGAGAAGAGTAACAAAGTGATGGTTGGTGTTGGGGTGTCCCTCCTCACTCCACTGCATCAAAAGTAGCTTTAGGTTTTCGGTTAGGGTTTAATATGTTTGGACACTACTTTGCTAGTTCAAACTAAATACATTCATGCTTTGTCCTTGCATTGTATTGGGGTCCCTTGGCATTCTTCTCTTGGATTGCAAGGCATGCAAAATTACTTCTGTTTCTTTCACTTTCATTGTTAGGGATAGTCAAGCATGTATTAAGGTAACTAATTATATGGATATATGAAACTAAGGATTCATACCTCATTATCAACACCATTACAAGAAGTATGAAGAACTTGTTCAAACAATATGATTGATGCATCCACTAACATTTAATAATTGTGGCACATGTAATTGGTGGTTTATTATTTGAGCATGACATATATGGTGTAGTAAGCTATATTTCTTTAGTATAAAAATAGTAAAAAAAAATCCACTATAATTTATTAAATTCAATGAAGAATTTAATTTGAGATCCATCATGCTTTGTTCCCTAATTTTGGGCCCAAGTATTCAACTAGTTCATTATGCTCCTTATAATTAACATATCTGAGAATCCCCCACTAAGCTTCTTATTCCTAATCTTTTCATCTAATTCTTAAATAATTTGTATCTCCAACTTATCAATTTTTTTTTATTGAACCAAACACACTTCATCTCTTTCTCTCTATATAGAAGAACATTAATGCAACAATTCCACAGAATAAATTTTGTCTGTTTTTTTATAAAAAAATATTGTTGAACATTAAATCTCCCATCTTTGACTCCAGATTCGGCGCCGACGCATTGACTAATGCCCATTAACAGCAAGAATACAGTAAAACCTCCACCTTCCTGTTCCAATCACACATCACTGCCAAAAGAAGTCAAATAAACAGCATTTAAATTATCAACTGTTAATCTTCTCTGAAGAAAACAAATAAATAAGCATAAAAATTTACTTGAATCAGGCTTCGTTTTGGGGGACAGTGTGTGTGAGTGAGAGAGTGAGAGAGAGAGAGAGAGCAGGAGAGTAGAAGGGTAGAGTAGAGAGACAAATCTAATCAGGGGGGCAAAAGATCCTGCTGCATCTGCTGCAGAGATTCTGGTAAATTTTGGTAATTATGGTGCCAACACGAATTTAATTAGTGAATTATACATATTTTTTCTGCTCGTCGTTTCCAATAATGGCGCCATCACATATATGAGAATTGTATACGGGCATTTGTATGTTAGTCGTCATCAAATTTCGATTGTTGTAATTCTTTAGATAAACTCTGTAGAAAAGGAAAGGAAAGGAGGAAAGGGAGAGGCTGACGTATGCTGCATCCATGGCGATATGGAGCATGCTGTGATGGTCCATGGAGGGGGAGTCTCCTCGGCAACATGGGCATCGCTCCATTGCTTTGATTTGATATGTGAAGCATTGAAGGCAGCGAAAGCACTTTTTATGTGTTCGCTCAGAGCTCCTCTCTCTCTCTCTTTTCGCTGAGACACCTGCAGTGGCAACAGCAACATCAGCAGCAGCGCAGGCCGAGCCAAGCGCAGTAACAGCACAAAGGAGCAGCCACAGATCTGCCCATAAACAATTCCTCCAAAGAATAGAAAACCTCCAACTTTGTTAAATTAATGAGGGGGCGTGAGAGAGAAGAGGACATCAAAAGACCACATCGCCGCTCGCTGCTCACTTTAGCTACCGCACCGCACACAGCACCGAAACCGAAGCCACCACCCAGTTCATTGTGAATAAAAGGCCCCAGCCCAGCATATTCTCGTAGCAAGACGCCTCCTTTTTGCCTCCTTGGTCTTGCTTTTCCAGGGCAATGGTTGCTTCCGAGGAGCAGAGGATGATGGGGCTCGCCTCGGCCTGAGAGGCGGTGATGCTCCTGCTGCTGCTGCTGCCTAGGAGCCGGAGGAAGGGGGCGGCGGGGGGTTTCTGAAGGCGGCGAGTGTGGTGGACGGGGGAAGGTTGGATTTTTAGGGGGTTTTCTTTCTTGAGGCGGAGTGATGGAGATGGTAGCGAGCGGAAAGGAGGCGGGGAAAGCACAGCAGCATGCGGCGGCGTTGGAGGCGGGGAAGTACGTGAGGTACACGCCGGAGCAGGTGGATGCGCTCGAGAGAGTCTACAGCGAATGCCCGAAGCCGAGCTCGATGAGGAGGCAACAACTCATACGGGAGTGCCCCATCCTCTCCAACATCGAGCCCAAGCAGATCAAAGTCTGGTTCCAGAATCGGAGGTAATGGATTCACGGAACACGAAGTCCTGGTCTTTTAATCTGTTCGATGGAAGAAAAAACAAACATCTTGATTGATTTTCCCGTTGCTGCACGAAGGCGGCCTTCTTTGTTCGTTCATAAATTCTCGTTTCTTCACGAGCTCCTTCATCTAATCGAGCTGATCTTATCGTGAAAACACCAGGATAGCTGAAGAAGTATTCAGTTGGAGACTTGAAAACTATAATTCATATAATCTGCAGTCTAAATTTAACAAGTAATTTTTTTTAAAACCTTTTTTAGTGTTTGAATCGATTAACACGAGAGTCTCCATATTTAAACTGTTGCATTTATTATTCCCTGCAATATTCACCGAATCTCATCTTTTCCGGAAAGATTTTGTTGATCATTTTCTTTTGGGTCGTTGCAGCAGAGAAGTTTACTTATTTTGCATGATTCATTGTTGTCTGCTGATTATTGCTTGTTTCGATTTGGCTTTCTGTTTCTGAAATCCTAGATTTCCTTCTCCCTCCTCCACTGTCTTTTGCTAACTCTTCTCTCTCAGTAAATTTTGGGGATGCGTTAGTCGACTTGATGACTAGTGTTGCTATCATTAAATTTTTGCTTAATCTTTTTGTGCAAGGCAGCTATACTGATGTGCATTAATTAAAGCCTGCAATGTTAATGCCTACTTAACTATGCAGTAAATGAGGTTGCTTTATGTAAGAAAGCGGAATTCCATTAATGAACAAAGTTTCCAAGCCTCAAAAATGTCCTGTACTCTTAAAATGCAACACTGTAACTTCTAGTTGGATTTCTATCCGTTTATGCTTTAATCACATACTGTTTTGATTGAATGTAATGATCCATAAACTTCTAAGTAGTGCGTGAAAATTGTGCCTTCATTTGCAGATGTCGGGAGAAGCAACGAAAGGAAGCTTCTCGTCTCCAAACAGTGAACCGCAAGCTGAATGCTATGAACAAATTGCTGATGGAGGAAAATGATCGTCTGCAGAAGCAGGTTTCGCAACTCGTCTATGAGAATGGCTACATGCGCCAGCAAATTCATAGTGTAAGTTTGCATTCGGTCAGAATCAATATATTTTGCTACTTTGATCAAGCAGTAACATGTTTCTTCAAGGCTAAAATCTAACAGTAATGTTGTTTCCAAGGTCTGTTCTACATGAACTGGTCTCTGAATATGCTTGTGTTTTTGTGGAATTCATTCAATCAATTTTCTATTTTAGTATTTGTTCCTGAGATCATATCATTCTGCTTCTGATCTTTGTACTTGTTAATTGAAAATTCAGACATCTGTAGCAACCACCGATAACAGTTGCGAATCTGTAGTTGCAAGTGGTCAGCACCACCATCAACAAAACCCAACACCTCAGCATCCGCCGAGAGATGCAAACAACCCAGCTGGGTAATCAAACTTTCTTGTTCATCAATGGCTTCTAACATAACTTTGTGATTGCTTTTGTTGTATCTAACTGGCTTGTTCTTTTCTGAACAATTATAGACTCCTTGCTATTGCCGAGGAGACATTGACACAGTTCCTTTCAAAGGCTACTGGAACTGCTGTCGATTGGGTTCAAATGGTTGGGATGAAGGTGAAGTGAAATCAGATATTTTTATCAGTTCATCGATTGAATTTTGTGTTCTAAGTTGATTTTCATTTTATTCTCGGTAGCCTGGTCCGGATTCCATTGGAATCATCGCTGTTTCTCACAATTGTAGTGGAGTAGCAGCTAGAGCCTGCGGCCTTGTGGGTTTAGAACCCACAAAGGTGAGAGATTGCCCACGGGATTCATATTGCTTTATGTCAATGCAATTTCTCTTCCCACACATCATATTTGCTGGTTGGCGTTCTTAGGTTGCGGAGATTCTCAAAGATCGTCAATCATGGTATCGTGATTGTCGTTGCCTTGACGTGCTTACGGTAATTCCTACAGGCAATGGTGGGAATATCGAACTTGTCTACATGCAGGTTTGATCATGTGCTTACACTAATACTGATTGATTCAGAATTGTTCTTCTGTTGAATTTGTTTTCACTCTATTCTCATATGAACAGACATACGCACCTACTACACTGGCAGCAGCACGAGATTTCTGGACACTGAGGTACACGACAGCTCTGGAAGACGGCAGCCTTGTGGTATCGGCTCCTCATCGTTTTATTGTTTGGCAATTTTCTACAATTTCTATTCTCTGTAACCAAGTAATCATCGACCTAATACTCAATTTGCCTAGGTCTGTGAAAGGTCTTTGACACCTACAACTGGCGGTCCTCCCGGTCCGTCGGTTCCCAATTTCGTTAAAGCTGAAATGCTTCCCAGTGGTTCTCTAATTCGGCCGTGTGACGGTGGTGGATCAATGATTCACATAGTGGATCATGTTGATTTAGATGTGAGTTTAAGTTCATTCGAGTTTTAAATGAGTTATTGTTTCCATAATATTCTCACAACATCTCTGATATTAGGCATGGAGTGTACCTGAGGTTCTCAGACCCTTGTATGAATCGCCGAAAATTTTAGCACAGAAAACAACCATTGCAGTAAGCAGTATTCTTTTTCCCAATCGATTTCAATTATGCTCAATTTATCACACACTGATGATTTTACAGGCACTTCGGCACCTCAGACAAATTGCGCATGAGAGTAATGGTGAAGTTCCATTCAGTATGGGGCGACAACCTGCTATCTTGAGGACTTTCAGTCAGCGATTGAGCAGGTATTTGAGCCATCATGATTATGTGCTAGCAGTTTGTATTGACACTTACGAACTTGTGGTCATATGACAGAGGTTTTAATGATGCTGTGAATGGATTTGTCGATGATGGTTGGTCGTTACTGGGTAGCGATGGAATTGAGGATGTCACAATTGCTATAAATTCTTCTCCAAATAAACTACTCGGTACTCATGCTAATTCCTCAACCATGTTTTCAGCTCTCGGTAGTGGAATTCTTTGTGCAAAAGCATCCATGCTACTGCAGGTGAAGCGATCAATATTATTCGTGTTCTTTTATGAGCTTTCGTGTGTGTTGATGATTCTAAATGAACATGACTAATTGCACATGTAGAATGTTCCTCCGGCTATGTTGGTTCGTTTCTTGAGGGAGCATCGCTCTGAATGGGCGGATTGTGGCATCGATGCATATTCTGCTGCCTCTTTGAGAGCTTGCCCTTTTGCAGTCCCTGGTGTTCGGCCTAGTGGTGGATTTTTGGGTAGTCAAGTGATACTTCCTCTTGCACACACTGCTGAACATGAAGAGGTAACTAACTATAAAAGTTAAGATCCTTGTCTAGTGTTTATCGATCATTGGTGTTTTTTTTTCTTGAGATGGTTTAGCATCTTAATTTTTTATTGCAGTTCTTGGAGGTGGTCAGGCTTGAAGGACATGGTTTTAATCAGGATGATATAATTTTACCGAGGGATTTATACATGCTCCAGGTTTGTGGTTTACAAGTTTTCAAAAAGAACATTTCATCATCAAGATCGGTATCTTAATCGACTATAATTTTCTCCATCGATCTACTATGGCAGCTTTGCAGTGGAATTGATGAAAATGCTGCTGGTGCTTGTGCTCAGCTTGTTTTTGCGCCTATCGATGAATCTTTCGATGATGATCTTCCATTACTTCCATCAGGTTTTCGTGTCATACCACTGGATCTTAAATCAGTTGGGTATCTTTTAATTCGTATTCTGCATGAAATTTAAGATTATAGTTCCCCGATATCTCAGATTATGCACATCTGTTTTCCCTATGAAATTTAAAGGCAAATAGTGGTTTACCTAAGGCAACATTGTATGTAGGATTCTCCCTCGGCTACACGAACACTTGATTTGGCATCCACACTCGAGGCTGGCTCCGGGGGGACTGCTCGCTCTGTTTCTGATCCTAGCTCCGGCGCTTACAATCTGCGGTCGGTCCTTACAATTGCCTTCCAGTTCACTTACGATAATCACCTGCGAGATAGTGTGGCAACAATGGCCCGACAGTATGTTAGAAGTGTGGTCACCTCGGTGCAGAGAGTTGCTATGGCAATTTCTCCTTCTCGCCCTGGCAATCAGCTTGGAGTCAAGAATCCACCAGGTTCCCCTGAAGCTCACACGCTCGCGCAATGGATTTCTACAAGCTATAGGTACTTTTAACCTAGCAATGGTCGGTCGGTCAGTGATCCTGTTTTCTATTTATCGTCCGGCATTCCTTAATGCAGAATTTGTTCTTGCATCTGTTCAAATATCTGACCGTTTTAACTCCTCCAGGGCTCATTCTGGGGTCGAACTTTTCCGGGCAGAACCACAAGCTAGTGATGCTTTGCTCAAACTGCTGTGGCACCACACTGATGCAATCATGTGTTGTTCTTTGAAGGTAAGTGCTAGTGCAAATACAATCTTTTTGTTCCTTCGAGAGATAGAGAGCACGGATCCTTTTCTTTTCGAATTGTAGTTGTTCGTTCGATACAGAGATATTGATTGCCATTTGCAGGCTTCGCCGGTGTTCACATTCTCAAACCAAGCTGGGCTGGATATGCTTGAGACCACCTTGATTGCTCTGCAGGACATCACACTCGAAAGGATTCTCGATGACAACGGTCGGAAAGCACTTTGCTCAGAGTTCCCCAAGATCATGCAGCAGGTATACACAATCACCTCAAAACAGTGATACTTTCTCCTCTTATAGTGCTGTTGAAACCAAATCAATGTTCCCGCAAATTGTAGGGTTTTGCTTGCCTTCCTCCGGGCATCTGCTTGTCGAGCATGGGGAGGCCGGCATCGTATGAGCAAGCTGTGGCATGGAAAGTCCTGAATGACGATGACTCGCCGCATTGCCTTGCCTTCATGTTCCTCAACTGGACCTTTGTTTGACCAAACAACATCATCCAAGTTATCTATCTGGTGCTGGGAATGGATGAAACTTTAGAATGTCATCCCTTTTGTCTAAGTTATTGCTGTTGAACTTCTAGATTGTTTCTGGAGACAAGTAATATCTGTATATTTAGTGCAAACCTGAAGAACTATGAATGCTTTCTCTTTCTTTAACTCTCAATTCCACAATGCTGAAGACAATTTAAATTACTGGTTTCTTTATTTATCATCTGAAAACAAAGTCAGTGTTCTCTGCCGAATTGTTTGATGTGGCAGCACTGTTTTCTCTTATTCACATGCATCAGGTATGCATACACAGTTCTGCTGAGCTGCGGTTTGGAATTCGAGTATGTGAAGTTTGAGTTTGACTACTTTATTGCGCTTTTTATTAGTCAACTAGCACCGAATGTTGCCTTTTATTTAGACGAAATCGGTATTTTGTCTATCAAAAAAGGCGCATCTAACCTTTTAAATTTACTTAAAAAAACGTACTATATACTTTATTAATTACTTAAAAGTATATTAATTTATTTAATTTTTCTATTCTAAGCTTCCTATCAACTGCATAAACCTTAATCTTAATCTCTCTCTACGTGTGCAAAGCTAATCTTTCATTTATCTCTCAATTTATAGTACTCATTTTTTTTTTTTCAAAATGCCTTCAATAGAAAAAATTAAAAATAATAATAGATAATACATTTGTGTTCTTTATAATTTTAAAAATTTATAAGATTTAAAGTAAATACAATCGAAATTCTCTGCATGATCATTAAGGGGGCGTTTGGTTAAATAATGGGAATGACTATGGGTATGAGTTTGATAGTAGGATAGAATGAGAATGAGAATGGAAATGAAACCTATCTAGTTATATGAGTTTGGTTGATTCCCATAAATGCAGTAATCATTCCTAAATTATCATTCCCAAACCCATAATCCAAACACAATATTTTATTATCATTCCATTCTTTCATTCCCAAACACATCAATCAAACACCCCCTAAATTCACTCAACTAGCAAAAAAAAACCCCTAAGTTCACTCAACTAGCAGTGAATGTTACCTTTTGTTTCGACATAAATTGATAATTTATCAAAAAGAGACATCTAACTTTTTAAATTTATTAAGAAAGCATACTATACTTTAATAATTACTTAAAAGTATAATAATTTATTAAAATTTTCTATTCTACTCATCCTACCAACCGCACGTCTGCACGTAACCTTAATCTCTCTCCTCTCCTCTCCTCTCCTCTCTGCTCCCTCTCTCTCTCTCTCTACTTGTGGAAAGTTAATCTTTTACTTATCTATCAATTTATTCTATTCAAATTTATTTTTTTTGTAAACACCTTTAATAAGAAAAAATAAAAAAAATAATAAAT
>JBBMJZ010000083.1:158172-171488 GCA_037833815.1 Zingiber zerumbet | reverse complement strand
TGCCCAACATCCACTGTACACAACCCCCATACTGGGCTTTCGCACCTAACCTTACTGCTCAGCTCTTTTTCTTTTTTGACTTTTTGGTTTAAGTATGATTTTCAATTTCCATCCCCTTTTTTTGACTTTCCTCCTCCTCATCAGAAATGACTGTTATTGGTGTCGTAAGGCGACGCGATCCCGGTGTCTCGTCACTTTGACTCTCCGTTCTCCTCTCTCGTTCTTCATGGGCTCAAAATCAATAGAATATCTATATCAAGAAATGGAAGAGAAAGCATATCAAGCCCAATGTTGAGATTGAAGGCTAGTACCTTCACCTGTTGTGTTGTCTCGGGATCTTGAGTCCTTTCCTCTCCTTGACTGTATTAGTAGGGCTCAAAAAAAGGCTATTCATATCATGAACTTGTATAAGTTAAACTCTTATTGTTGCGGGAGAAGGTTCTGGTAAGCTCGTCAGGTGCTGGCGTAAGTAGTAACTCCTACCGTTGCTAAAGCTTTCTCTTTAAGGCCGATTATCGTTATTCAAGCGGTATCACAGAGAATCTTTCCTTTCGTCCTTCTGGCAAGGGTTTGAAGAGGGGCTTGGTAGCTAGGAAAGAGAGTCAGGGGGGAAGGCGCTGTACTATTGGGCAAGTAGCGGTTGTAGTCTCGGCTTTCTTGTAGCTTTGGGGATTTTTTAATGCTACTTTAGGATTCAAAAAAAGGCTTCAAGCTCAAGTGCAAGCTGAGTAAACTTGTTCAACTTTACTGCAAGTCTGGGGAAAAGTCCACTCGCAATTAGCTCGCAACAATCTCCTCACTCGCATAATACGCTCGCCCTAGTCAAATCCAGATCTTGTTCCTTTGCGAGCGGAATTCAGAACGAATACAAAACTATTCTTCGCAGAGAAAACGATTTTTCTTTTGCTGAGAATAGACTTCAATACTTTCGTAAGGAAGTATCGAAATTGATGAGTTTCGAGTCCGTAAGGTTCGTATCGTGGAGAGTTTCCCTTTCTTTGGTAGAGTGGAGAGGACCAAGGTAGATCGCCCTTTAGGTTCTAGTCGGAGAGCGGTTTGAAGACAGGGAAGGAGCGACACTTTATATTTATAGAGGGAATGAGAGGCGTAGCTTTCTAAGACTCTCCTTTCCGCTAGAAGAGTGGACTACGTGAAGGTTTACTTTGCTCACTCACAGATTCGTTAGAGGAAGGGTACCCACTGGATAGGTGAGACGATAGTCGCCTAAAAAACCATCAGCAGTATTTGAAGAGCTGAGCCAAAAGTTCAATTCTTTGAACTTTTTAAAAGGCGAAGGCTATTCTATAGGTGAGACGATAGTCGATTGGCGAACCTTCAATTCAGTAGAGAGAGCTGAAAAGAGTACTGAGGAGAGGAAGACAAACGTATACAAAGATAGCTTAGTATTCTATGATTGTAGAGGGGTGAACCTTTCATTTAGGGATAGGTCTGACCCTTCAATAGAGAGTGGTAACCCGTCGAATTGATTTGATCTGGGTTTGACTTCAGTAGAGTATTAGATCTTGGGAAGCAGAACTAGGGGTCACTTCAGTAGAGAATACATCTTGGGAAGCAGAACTAGGGGTCACTTGACTAGAGAGCAGATGTATGGCAGCGGAACAGCCTTTCAGTTGACGAGATGGTTGGCAGCAGAACAGCCTTTCAGTTGATGGGATTACGGGATGGGGGATTGAAGGTAGGGGTTGAAAAGAGTATTACTTCAATTCACAGATAGGGCAGACGAAGCAGAGGGTATTTCCTATTACTTCAGTTGAGAGGCGATTGAATTCAGTATTGGCTTTTAGCAGGGGTGACACTTAGATTGAATTGAGTTAGGTATACCACATTGACAGAGAACAGAACAGAGCTTGAGTTAGGTATGACCAAGGAATGAAGTTGGAGATAGGAAGGATTGAGGGACAACATTCATGGTTCGCACTGTCGAGTTGGGGTTTAGACAGTAGAGAGATTAGATTTCATCTTAGGCATTAAGCACTTTTACCTTTGGGGTTTGCCAGTCACTTAGATTGAGTTAGGTATACCACATTGACAGAGAACAGAACAGAACAGAGCTTCAATTGGCAGATACGGTACCATAGACACCATAGGGTATTCAATTGCCAGAGAACAGAACAGAGCTTCAATTGGCAGATACGGTACCATAGGGTATTGAATTGACAGAGAACAGAACAGAGCTTCAATTCAGTTTACGATGCCAGTAACGTCAGATTGAATTTGCTTCCAGAGGAGAGGAGAGGAACCAGGATTTGAGTATTCCTTTGATTTGCAGATAGAGAAAAAGGGTCTTAGCAGGGTATTGAATTGAGTTAGGTCTGACCCTTTCATTGACAGAGAACAGAACAGAGGAGAGCTTGAGTTAGGTCCGCCCAAGGAATTGATTTGAGTATGGAACAGACTCTTTTGCTATTACTGTCAGTAGTACACAAAGAGGGGTTAGTTTGATCTTATAGGATTGCGAGTGGGAGTGGCTCAATCAGAATACCTATTCCTTGAATTCAGTTGGGAAGGATTCAACGTAGAGCTTCAATTCAGTTGGAGATCGGAAGGATTCAACGTATTGAACTGCGGTTGAGTTCAGTTGACTTGGAGGTACTGATGGGATTGAACAGGGGTTTGACAGGATTGATCGTTGGGACTTTAGAGTTGGGGTAGGGCCTTCTTTATGCTTTTTTTCAATGGGTTTGGCTTGGGGTAGGTCTTATAGTCAATCTAGAACCTTGGGATTGGAAGTCAGTCACTTAGATTGAGTATAGAGGAATTCACAAACAGATAGAACGAGCGGTTTGACAGGATTGAAAAGAGTATTCTAGGGTAGACGAACTTGAAGCCGAATGGCAGATAGGGCTAGGGTAGACGAACTTGAAGCCGAATGGCAGATAGGGGATTGAATTTCGTTGATAGCCGAGCAGAGGAGAGAAGGATAGGTTATGGGATTTGAGTTGGAGAAAAGGGGCCTTCAGGACCTCGCTTCGGGGTGGAGGTACTGATGGGATTGGGGATTCCAGGATTTCAGGTATAGCTTTCAGGGATTTGAGTTGAGTTCAGGGATAGGAGTTGCAGAGGGCAGTCACTTAGATTCAAGAGGGGCAGAGGGGTGACACTAGAATAGAAGAGGGTATTTCAGGGATAGGAGTTGATAGGGTATTGAATTGAGTTTCGTATTTAATCCATCCTGACCCCGAAGCGAGGATGGAACTTATCTACTCAACTCGACACCCTAAACTCAATGAAAGGTTCACCCCTCTCCAACTCACTGAAAGGCTTCTAGATACTGTCCTTTCTCTTACTCAATGAAAGCACTCGACTGAAATACAATCACTCACTTCGACTGAAGCAGGTGTTCCCATCACGTCAAACGTAAATCATACAATGCCTAACATCAAATAGCCCGGCTGAGGGATGAGAGGCGTAGACCTTATATGCGCTATAGGCCTGCCGCTGTGCGTGCACGGGGCTCTCTGATAGGCATGACTGTGAATAGCTCGCCTCCAACCCTTCTTTCATTAAGAGTCAAGTCTGAAGCCCTGGCCCGGTATCAGTAGAAGGCCTCTGAGGCACGTGCAAGGACTCAGTTTACTTTCTTTCCCATTCCTTATTAGTAACCTAAGCTATAGGTCTCCTTCCTGATCCTGATTAAGTAATAGGTGTCCCGACCCCTGTGCCCTCTATCCCAGTCTGGTCTAGCGCCCTCAGCTCTGCTCCTCAACCACTGACGCTTTTTAAGAACCTAGATCCAACAATCCCGGGTTCGCTCACTTGTGGTCCTTCCCCACTGCAACCTTTCCTTCAAGCCTCTCTTGTCGGGATAGCGACTCTTGTTGGATATCACGATCTCCCTCTTCTCCGGTCGGACTCACACATGCGGGTATACTCCTGAGTCTTGCTCCCTAACGCACTTGACTTAGGATCTTGACTTAGGATCTTGATCTTGATTAAGGAACGCGGGTTAAGACAAGTTAGAAGTTGGACCCGTGTCGCCGTTAGCAATGTCAAGCCACTCTACTACACTGCTCGTCTCACAGCCTTCCTACCTATTTGGAACTAACTTCCTTTCTGAACCGCTCTACGAAGAGATTAGTTGACAACAGTAGCTTGATAGGGCGTTAGAAGTCGACTACTGATTGTAAGCTTCACACACACTGCTTGCTTAGGCGCCAAGAAATAGTAGCAGCAGCGAAGAATAGTGGCGGCGAAGGAATCACATAGTTGAGGCAAGCCCCGAACTATTTTATATATAAATGGGGTTGGGATAGGCATTCGCTTATAGGTATCTGAGGCTAGGAGTTGGCTTTCTTCCGAAAGTAGCTGACTAATCCCAGTGCATAGAAGGAAGGAATAGCCCTTCCGCACCTCGTAGTCAGGGGCAAAGGAAAGTGAGGACGGAGTGAGAGCGACGTAATCCGTTAGCCCGCACTTGATTAAGACCTGTGTTACCGTAGCGACGAAAGGAAGGATCTCAATATTAAGATCGACGTTCCCCAACTATTGGAGCTCGGTAGCGAAATTGCCTATCGCAACTAGATCAGTTGGTTCAGCCCCTTCCGGGAAAGAAAATATATGAGTCGACCAAGTCAAAAAAGAAAGAAGTCTCGTGACGTCCAACTTCGCTTCGTATCGCTCATCTTACCTCGTTCCAATTTGAGACCAAAGAATCGGACGGAGTCCCGCCTCGTATATAGCTTTAGCAGGATAAACCACAATCATCATGTAAAAATCCTCTTTTGAGTTGCGGAGAGCAAGAATACTATATCTCTCTTCACTGAGACTAGCCCCACGGCAGTTCAGCTATTCTTTATATGGAACGGCTACTATATCCCTTAAGAGCCCTTAGGCAAGGGAACATAGGCAGGATAGCAAGCAAGGAAATGCTTCGGGGAGTGCATAGATCCAGAGATTCCCTAATAGGTCGGTCAACCTTTCGAACTGCTTTGAATCCATGGTCAGGCCAGGCTTTCAGAAAGAAAAAAGTAGGAAACGTGGTAGCGGCGGAGCGTGAGGGGTTGTGGTAGTCGCTGCTAGGCGAAGTGATGGAATTCATGCCCTATTCAAGTCCAGTAGCCGAATCACTAGCTTCTGACCCGCATGGATATAATCCCGTGTGACAAGGACCGCAAGGACGTAACTGAGATCTACTATAAAGAAAGTGAAGTTAAGCCATCTTTGAGTGAAATAGAACATAACATGAAAGCGTGAGTGGAGTTCTCGTCGGCAAATCTATAACTTAATCGTAAGGGCTCGCTCCTTTTTCAAGAGAAGAATTCGAGAGTGAGGCCGCACCTCCTGCTTCTTGTCTACTTCTTTCCTCTAAAGGGTGGCAGCTTTCTTATATGCTGTTATATGCATTTTCTTTGGTGTTCATGCAGAATCAGCTCTATCTTGTACGCAGGAAAAGCAAGATTGTACTTTGAAAAGCAAGATTGTACTTTGAAAGCAAGACCAAAGTAATGGTATGAGCTAGTAGGCCTCTTTCCGAGTGCATAGCCGTGAGAGTACTATTATCTCCATCTTGATCTTCACCGGACTGAGCTCTCGGGGGTCGGCAGGGTGGGGTCGGCAGGGTAGCCTCATGTCATGCCAAGATAGACCTAGCTCTGAGACCTCTGTTGCTGACTCTTGTCATAGTAAGGATCCAGTTGAACACAGAAAACTGATGGGCTGGAATGCAAAGAATTTAATTACTCTAATTTAGGGCAGGCTTATCTCTTCCTCGGGTCTTACCTCGGGTCAAGCTTCAGTCAATATGATCTGAGTCAAAGGCTCTGAAAGAGGCTCCGTAGAAGTGGAAGTGGCGAAGAGAGCTCTCACTCCGAGGGACAAGATTGGATCGACCAATCCTAGAGCTTCAGCTTCCATTTTACGACGCCTAAGCTTGTTCCTTATCTTCTTTCATTGCACCTTTACTCCCTAGCGAACTTCTACTATTGTACTCCCCTCACTGGCACTGCATCTATTCTATGTTCACCGATCGAGAACTAAGACTAAAATAGGGCTCAAGCCAAGCTATACATCCCCACCAACAAGCTATACTCAAGCCATACTCAAGAAGGTTCACTCAAGCCAAGCTATGCGAGCGGAGAAGAGCACGCATGGGACGCAGCATCTACAGACCAGACCGGGCATCTCAAGCTCAGACCTTCATCTCCTTAGCCATAACGCGGACTAGGAATAGATTAGTTGACAAGTTCTGGCTGATAGACTGAGAATCAGATCTGAAATGGGTGATTCGATTCATTCCGACGCTAGGACTTGATTCGTTGACCCGACACCTCTTCAGTGTGATTGGTAGGCATGTGGCTTCGTTCCAGTCTTTCTTTCGAGTCTTTCTTCAATATGGATGGCACTCCTTGTCAGTCGCGCTTTCAGTCTCATTTATCAACTACAAATCTTGGACCGAGCGATGAAACTTCTCATTCAACGTCCGCGCCTAAAGACTCTTCGTCGTAGGAGAGACCTCTCAAATATATTTCTATTCGCCTGGCTCCTCCTCTCCCCTTAGCCTTAGATTAGACCCCTGCCTTCTCTGCTATCGTCTAGTGGGACAGTTAGTACTCCGTCTAGTGGGACAGTAAGTACTCAACTTCTCACGAGGAAGGAGCCCATCTCCCTCCGAACTGGGAAGAATGGATAAAAACAAAGATATGATGATGTTTAGGGGCCGTTGCATTCCAGGCCCAACTAGCACCGGCTCTACTATACTCCGCGCGCACCAACCAGGGATTAGTGAGAAAACGCGTGAGGACCACTTCCGTCGCTTGGAGCTAGGGAAAAGGAGAAGTTCTGAGCCCCGACTATTGTATTGGTTTACTAACCTAGTTAACCTCCTTCCTTCGCACCTACATTTTCACTCATTCAATGTCGCCTATCACTGGCATAAGTACGAGCTGAGATCGAAGTTGAGTACTGGACTGGAATTCAATGCCTCCCACTAGACTTAGACTACTGGTAGGGTCTTACCTCGAGAATCGGATAGATGGATCTCGCAGCGCAGCCTTGTGGACGAGCCCTAGCCCGAGCTCTACTAAGCAGCTGCTATCGGACAACGTGAAAACCACAGATTCTGCATTCAAAGTTTATCTCATATAAGTGGAAAAGTGGTTCATTAAGGAAAAGTGCTTCAAAAGATTACAAAGTTTATCTCATATAATAGAAAAACCAGTGAAATGAAGAATGAAATGAAGAAGTGAGCAGGCAGAAGAAGAAAGATCAATCAATAGTAGAGTGAGCAGATGCGGGAACAGCGATATAGATGTTTAGTGCGACTAAAGCTTCATTGTACTGACTGTACCTGTACCCGGGGTGCGCCTAAGCTAAGGAAGCGACTGAAGACCAGCGGGAGCCAACTAAGCATGCGGAGTTAAGCGCATCATCAGAGCGAGCCCTATCAAATCTTGCTTCTGAAACCATAGGAGTTAAGGGTGACCACGAGTGCAACGACGTAAAAGCAAAAGTCGTAGTTATTAGTTAGTCTTTAAAGAGAAAGAAGGAATTCCGGACAAGAGGACAAGCCGGAGTCGGGGCTGCTGCTACTGACGCATAGAAGTTCTCAGATCCTGGCACTACTTGCGTCGCGGGCAGTTCCTCGCGCTATTCTCCCCTCCCACCGCTGAAGAGAAGAAAGGCGGGCCAAAGATTGATCGGAGATTGATCGGAGCTTATGCATCAGTGAATTTCTTTATCTTCTTCATTGAACTAGCATACCATACGCTTTGGCTGGCTTTCTTATAGAGGCTGTAGCTTCCTTCGTTCCTGCTACTAGTTCACTAGCTTCCTTCGCTCCACACCCACTAGTCCTTTCTGCGCATCTCCCAGTAGTCGAGGCGTTGGTCCCTGTCCCTTGACTTTCACTCTTCACTGCTCTTTCACTTCTCTTCTCAGTCGCTTCTCTTTCCTCGCCCTCGCAACTGGTGATCTGAGGCTTGGTAGTATAAGTTCCATAGTTCTTTTGGTAGTATAAGTTCCATAGTTCTCTCCCCGGGTCAAGTCCTGAATGCCGATCCGATCTTGCTCTCCCCATCACTACAGATGAATGTCCACTTGTAAAACTCTTTCATGGGTCGGATACTTCGCATGAGCTCTTCATGCCTACCCCTTATCCGCCTACCAATGAAGGTTGGGGGTAGTAGCCCGGAGTACCCATACCCGCTAGACCCTTAGCTCATCTTCACGTTAGTCGCTTGGGTACGTGCGCTATCGATCTCGTCTCTACCTTTCTTTCCTTTATAAGTCTCGGTTTCTTTTCTTCCTATCACTTGTAGACGTCAGGTGCGAATGAGGGAGAACAATTCCCACCTTTAGCCCTTCCCTTCCTAACCTATGAGACCAATGTGAAAGAATTGCAATTGGAGAACGCAAGTCTGAGTAAATCAATGCAGACCAATCCATGAGTCAGAGGCGGATCAAGAAAGAACTACGTCGGGGTGGAACTTCTCGATCGGTTAACTCTGAAAGGGAAGTAGTAGAGTAGCTCGTTGAACGAATCACATAGGCGGGAGAACTCTCTTAACTTAAAGAAAGTAGTCCCAATCAAGTATCCGCATTATATAATAGAACATAAATTCAACCTTTAGAACATAAATTCAACCTTTAGAACATAAATTCAACCTTTCTTCACTGAAATTTCAATGAACCCGAGACGAGAAGGACCTGGCTCGCGAAAGAATGAATGCAATGCCTACCGCTACGTGGAGCTGGTTTGAACTTGACTCTACTTTCTTTGGACCCTACTTTACTAACTAAGCTGGAAGTCCGGTCATTGAAGAAGCATAGGGCTTAGCGAACCAAAGATGTTCATCTGGTTCTGGTTAAATAGGGCGGTGAAGGTCTAGTCTACTATTAGAATAGAATCCGTGAAGTTAGAATCCGTGAAGAGCAATGCCTCCTTCTAGGTTCTAGGCGAGCAATGCCTCCTTCTAGGTTCTAGGCGAGCGGTGTGGTTCTCCCCTTCTTTTCTTCCACCCGCAGCCGTCATGTAATGTATCCGATCGAGCTGGAGTGGAGGGTCTATCTCCTCTATCCGCTCCCTACGAAAGGGAAGAGCCTACTGATGTGATGGGGGAAAGGGAAGAGAAGAGCCCACTGATGTGATGGGGGAAAGGGGAAAGAGGCGGAGCAGTACGAGTGAGAAGGAAAGGAGGGCGGTATCTAAGCATTAATTTCACTCAAGTCAAAGTCTTCAACGAGCTGCGGGTGACCCTCGCTCCACTACTTTACTTAGCTTAGCTTGGTTTACGACGAAGGAGCTTGAACCTTTACGTCACTGGCGTTCGTTCCATTGGTATTGGTCGCTTAAATGTCTTGCTGCCGCTTCTTCCTCTCATGGGTTCGCAGCTCTTGGTGTCCTTCCTTCCTGCAATGGTGGAATAGCTATCTTTCCTTTGCTCCTATTCCTATCTCAATCTCGGCTGCGGGCTTTCCTTTGCTCCTATCTCAGCAGCGGGAATCAGTCAATGAAAGAAGTGGGCTCATTGCATTGTTTTGTTAGTATGTTATGGATGCTTCGTTCATTGTTTTGTTAATATGGTTGGATGCATTCCATTCTCTCTAGTACCAGCTTGGAACCAGGGTGCTTGGCAATATAGATCACAGAGCATAGCTCGATCTGCCAAGTCGGTTAAAACCTAGCTGCGAATAAGAGAATGAAAGCTGCACTCAACTCAAGGGAAAAGAGACACAAGGTCAAGGGAAAAGAGACACAAGGCTATATGCTTAACACATGCTACATGCTAGTCGAATTAATGCTAGTCGAATGTCGAATTCAGATTGCTAACCGTAGTGGATCTGATTGCAAAAATCATGCCCACCGCCCTGCATTGGAGAACATGCCTTAGCAATTGCTGCTTGTTCAAGAAAGCCACTTGATGAACAGGAGCTAGGGAGAAGTTCGAGCGCAGCGACAGTAGGAGTGAAGATAGTCGCGCTAGGTTAAGATAGTCGCGCTAGCTTATAAAGGTACGGAGCGTTGGATCGGAGGAATGCCGGACTGACTACTTATTCCACTGCTTGGCTTGCTGATCAGAATCAATCTGACTGAATCAATCTGACTGAATCAATCTGACTAATGGCACAGCTATAGCTATCGGACTTGAAATTACTAATGGCACAGCCGAAGCAAAGCCACCAATGGGATGAGGGCTAAAGGTGGGTGCGTCGTCAAACCGGGAGCTCCAAGCAGCCTAGGAAGTGCATTCGATCATCAAGTACGGCGCGGATGAGAACCATCGAGACGAGTAAAGACGCCTATCGAAGTGCCCTACCTTCGCTCATTGATTATGTCTTCTTTCTATTCCAATTATGTCTTCTTTCTATTCCAATGTAGAGAGGTGCAGCCCATAATCCGAGTCCCTATTCGGGTAGGTTTATAGGCTTGGCTTCAAAGGGTGGCGAAGGTACCAAGGCTTCCAAAGGGTTCATCAAAGGGGCGGAGAGCTGAACGAAGGGAAGGGGCGGGAACTAATGCCAGCAAAGACAAAAGAAAGCTACCTCGATAATAGAGCAAGTCAAGTTAGAGTAGAGGAAGAAGGATAATAGAAGAATAGCGAGTTGAGGAAGAAGAGTCAGGTGCGGCATGCCAGGAAAAAAACGAAAGGGAAGGAAGCAAAGATAGACTATAAAAGTCATTGGACAGAAGCAAAGATAGACTATCAAAAGTCATTGGACAGCTGCCAAGCAAAGATATACTATAAAAGTCATTGGACAGAAGCCCCTGGGAGTGCTTTGATTCATTCTTGTTGTCAACAGCCTTCTCCTATATAATTCATTCTTGTTGTCAACAGCCTTCTCCTATATATGGAGAGGGGACTCTTCTGAATATGAATTAGGCCTTTGCACGAGGAGATAGCGCGGAGCAAATCAAAAAGGCAAGTAGCTCTTGAAAAGGGGTCCAGGCAAAAGGCAAGTAGCTCTTGAAAAGGGGTCCAGGCAAGTAGCTCTTGAAAAGGGGTCCAGTCAGATCTCAAATAATCCTAGTTCCTATTCTATGGTTGGCAGTAACGTCATATTGAGGGTTGGCAGTAACGTCATATTGAGTTGAGTACCCTCTTTTGCTACCTTTGAGTGAGAGGCTCTACCTTACTTAATAGATTCTCAAATAAGCCTTGCTCCTCGGGTTATTCCAGTAGAAAAGAAAGAATAGGGGCACATTGTACGCTATCAAAGGAAAGCGAAGGATTATCATATAACGTGAGACGATAGTCGACTGGCAGAGAGCAGAATCAAAGGATCAAAGGAACCCAGGAGAGGGGCAGAGAGCAGAATCAAAGGAGAGGGGCGGAGAGCTGAACGTAAGGGAAGGGTACCCACTGGATAGGTGAGACGTTAGTCGAATTGGCGAAGAGCTGAGCCGGTAGGCGAAGGGGATAGTTTATCAGCTTATCAAGTCATATTGCTTCTCATATATAGTATATAATATGGAAGATGAACCCGATGGGATTAAGGGACCGAGACATAGCCAGATGGCCCACCCCTCTTCTTTCTTTGGCCTATTGAAGTTCATAGCTAGTAATTCATTACTCGTTCCCGATCTCCGTCCAGACGGACTTTCTTTCTTCTTTATTGAAGTCAGGATAGCCTGTCCCCGCAAATGCCTGGCCTCTTCCTTTGCGGTACCCCCTTTCTATCCCGTTCCTCTTCTTACCATCTTTCTTGGGTTGGGAAAGCGGCTTTTAGCTCCTTTGTTCACATCGGATTCTCTTCCATCTGATCTTTTTTCTTCCTTCTATACTGACATGAAATTATGGGAGGTAGTCTAACCTCTGAAGCGAACCGCAGCTAGTCTAAGACCTTCAGGGTACACAGAGGTCGAAAGTCGACCAAAGAAAAGTGATAGAATAGAGAATGGACTTTGAATAGCCCATGTGATCAATCACTAATGAGGTGGGGCACAAAACTACACAATAAAAGGTCCAATCTGGTGAAAATAGAATGTCATTAAACCTTGTTGTGGGTCGGTATATCCAAGTTCTTCAAATGGTGTAAGAGCACCAAACGGGGAAATCAGCTACTTGGCTGTTTAACCTCGTAGCCTCGGAAAACGGTTTCGTTTCCAAACGTAGCCTCGTATCCCCCAAAAAAAGAAAAGTAGTCGACTAAACGCTAACCGGGAAAGCGGAAAAGCAGGAGAAGCTCCTTGTTCTAGCCCGGAAAAGACCACCACGGTCTTGTGTAAACAGGAAAGCTACGCCCGCTAAAGCAGCAACAGGGGCAGCGCCAACACCAGTATCGACTAATAAGCTAACTAGGCACTCCTTGAAGGAGAAATCCACTTTTCCAGCCAAGCAAGCTCAGGAAACTCGCCGAGCAGGAAAAAGAGACCACCAAAAAAGAGGGGCACTAAGGGTTGCTTTCTTCTCGGTAAACTCCGCCAGAAAAAAAGCAAGCCAAAAAGAGACCCAAAATGAAGAGCAATGAAAATGACTATTCCATAATTAATTCCCCATATTGTTCTTGTGTTAGTAGGTGAAGTAAAAATGCCTAAACAAATACTAATAAACAAATAAATAAAAAAAGTATTTCCACACTTTTCCCCTGAAGATAAAGACTACAACAAAGGCTTAGAAAAAAAGAGAAAAGAATAAGGTGTCTTACCCTTACAGCCTCTTTGGGATATTTAAAGAGAAAAAAGAAACAACTTGTCCGACAACCTGAAGCGGATTTACTAAATTCCCCTTTTCGATTTCTGGAAACATTAGTTTATAGCAAAATAAGAAAGACCCAAAACTGGCCATTATAAATCCTATCTTTAAAAAAAATAGGAAAGTTTCGGAGATTCTATGGGAAATTGGAAACGTCGAAGTAAGCTGTGACTTATAAATAGGAAGATGAGGAGATAACGCTCGAAGGATATTCATATTTTCGATTTTCATTCATTCGCTCTGCTCCCCCCAAAAAAAGAGAGACTTGTCGTCACGGTTGGGGTTGTCCAACCAAGAAAGACATGGGATTGTTTGGGCGTAACATTCTTTTTCTTCTCTTACGATATTTCTAGTCTAGTTTGATCGCGAGGCTCTATCTTTTTCTTTTAAGCCGGCAGTCTAGCGATCAAGAAAAAAAATAGATCCTCGTTCTTTCTGGACCAACGCCTTTCCTATACTTCAAGTGTGTATTACCAATTTCCCAATTCTTTCCGCGAGTGGTTGGGTGGCCTTTTACACTAACGCGGATAGGCCTTGTCAAGCTTTCAGCTAGGCTCCATAGCTCTCTTTGTAGCCATACTTAGGAGATCCCAGTCCAGAAGATCCATTCTCTACCAGGAACATTGCTTTCAATGCTTCTACCGCTTCTACCATTGGCCCGGAAGA
>JBBMJZ010000083.1:131430-153503 GCA_037833815.1 Zingiber zerumbet | reverse complement strand
CTCCTTATCAGTCGAGCTCTATCTTAGGATACCCTCTCGCATACGCTCGAGCTCTATCTTGAGGATACCCTCTCCTTATCAGTCGAGTTCTATCTTAGGATACCCTTTCTTTTTCGGGTGAAGCAAGCTACAGCTCTAAAGCCTCCGCGAACTATTACTTCTTGTTATAGGGCACAGGCACAAGCTAATATTTCTTGTCCCGAACTCGAACTCAGAAGGAGAAGCTTCATAACCTGTCCGGGAGCGTATTCTTTATTTATTCTGGGTTGGGGCGTCATTATCATTCGCTCGTCGTTATCACTCGTACCTCTGTTAAATCCCTCTTTTCTGTAGCTCTTGGACTCTTGAACCGGAGAAAGAACCATTGAAGCAAGAAGAGCAGCATATGTTTGATTTCCTATAGCGTACTTGTTGTTTCTGGTTTTCTCTCCTGAACCTGTACCCGGGGCACCTTAAGGAACTCTTTTAACTCACATTCCATGAACTTCACTTAAACCATGAACAAGAACTGGAGCAGCAGCTAACATGGCTACAACTAACTCAGTCTCAGAAGGAGTTGGATCAAAAGCAAAGGCACCAGACCAGCTTCTAGAAGTCTTAAGTCCCGTACGAGCTGCTCTTCAACATGTTTTCCATTCACGACTTTTGGGCCATCAGCTAACGGGTTTCACCGGGTTCGAAGCTAGGGATTGAGGAGCTTGGCAGCCCCGGGGAATTGAATATCCATCCTTTCTTACCACCAACCGAGGTGGGGCTGGGCCGGATTCTTCATTCAATCAGGAGTGCGGTAGGCCAACCTTATTCCCCATGTCTTTTCATCCGTATTTATTCATTGATCTGGATAACAGGGACTTTCTTTAATGAGAGGAGCTTCCATCATCGACTGGAAAAGAGATGGAAAAGTAGCTCTTAGCTGACGGGGACGAGACCCATTTGAGGACAGGAGCCTTAGTCTCTGCTTGCAAAGGATTCGATCAGGAGATTGAATAGCAGTTTCCTGGGGTGGAGCTGGAAAAGCTGATGAATCGAGACCAGACCGGATGAATCGGGAAACCATGACAGAGAAGTTGGCCAGCTCATTCAAACGCTTCCGTTGGATGCTTCGCAGCTGTGGGATCTAGCGGCTCCAGCCGCATTGACGATAGTCCTTCATTGCGACTTAGATTGCACGATCAAGATCTTCGTGTCCGTCCGTTCGGTAAGTCAGCCAGTCCAGTATATTAGCATCAAGATAAAGCCAATTCAGGCATCACTGTGTAATAGACCTCTCGGAGTTCTGAAGGCATTCCGCATCCACAGGGTTCGCTTTGTTACATACTGCTTGAGATATCGATAAAGTGTATGGGCTTACCTTCCTAACGAGACTGGATAGCTACACCTATTAGCTGCAGGAGAGAACGCGAGTTAACTATCTCGCTTGAAGAAAGGATCATACGTTTACCGGCTTCGCGAGACCATTTCGCTCTGGGCCTTGCTCTATTGGGCGTAATCTCGATCACACAATCTTACGGCAAGACAGACTTCTATTCTAGTATAAGTGAAAGGCTAAAAGCGAGATTCTATATACGCCATTTCATCTCTCGCACTCTCACTACGCTAGGAGGATCAGACAGAAGGAGATCGCGAACTCGAACTACTTATATATGTAATTTCCTGTATTGGTGAGTACTTTTCCCAAGGAAGAGAATGCAAGGACCGAGCACAGCGACGGGGCCGAGGGCATAGTCAGATCCAATTTCCCGAGTCGGAATCAAGTTAGCTCATCAATCTCCTCGAATCGAAGCAATCCAGGGAATGAAGATCATAGCCTTCAAGCAAGAAGGAAAGGGCCGAAATTGTGAGAACGACGGGGCGACGTGAGTTCATGGCGCATTAAAGTGAATGGAAAGAGTTTCAAGTTTAAGGCTCCTATCCTTACCGGATGGCTCCCGTCGAACTAGAATCATCCTTCTCAAGCAATTGCTTCAAGCGGGTGATATTCAACCCTCTAAAGCGCCGTATGGGGCACCTGTCCTCTTTCAAAGAAGATGGGTCCCTTAGACTATGTGTTGACATTCGTGCTATTAAGAAGGTGACGGTGAAGAAGAAAGACCAAGTCCCGCTGGTGGCTGACTTGTTCGATCCTTTGGGTAAGGCAACTTCTTTCACTAAGCTGGACTTACGCTCCGGGTACTATCAAGTCAGAATAGCGGCTGGAGATGAGCCAAGAATATCTTACCCGATATGGTGCGTTTGAGTATCGCGTTAGGCCGCCTGACCAATGCTCCTGCCACTTGAAGACAGTTCCTACTCCCGTCCGGAAGGGGAACTAATGAATACAGAAAGAGCTTACCTGATTGCGTCATTAAGACTATTGTGCTACTGATAGAGGAAATGCTTACGGTCCTTGCTTGCATCTTTTGTGGGTGGCGTGGCGGGAAGGCATAGTGGAAGCCCAGCCCGCACCACACGTTCTCTGATTTAAACTCAAATCTCCGCTCCTTTCATTCCAGCAGACGTGATACTGGTTCAGCAAACGGACTCAAGATTGAAGGAAAGAGAAAGAGTGTTCGGGGATATTGGACCTTTCAGATACAAGAATGAAGGAGCACTGTTGCACTTCCACGACATGGGAAAGGGATCATGGGGTGAAGCAAACGAAAGAGAAAGTGAAAGAGATTCCATGGAAAGATAAAGAGAAAGAATGAATGTAAAGAGATTCTAAGTTGCCATTCACGTTGGTTAGAGTGAATAGAAAGAGTGAGTTGGAAAGGAGAGAAGGTAGGTTTCGGGACAAGAATGAAAGCTGCAGCCATCCAACTTTAATTGAGTACGCGTTCATAACTTAACTTATTATATGATATAATTTGCCCTCTCCCAAAGCAGATTACAGTAATTGCGTAAATGGCTTTGAGGCCATGAAATTCCGCTGATGTTAGGGGGTCTGGTCGAGCCTATTCCAGAAGTCAGATACAAACAAAACTCTCTCTCTCACGACTGTTGCTGCTATCGGCTTCTTCAACATAGAACGAATAAAGAATTTACGCGAAGAATCTCGGACTACAATAAGCTCCAGAGTTGCTGAGCTCTATTGGGAGTTCTCCAGTTCATGTCATCTCTTATTCGACTTCGCTTTCTGACTTGAAGTGCTTCTCGATCGTGAGTTCTCTTGCTTCGATGGCTCTGCTCATTTGTGCCGTTTCGTTTCGTGTCGTTGGCTCCTAACTTCGCTTCGCACCTTCTCACTCCTTTGGACCGACCGCCTCATTGCATTCGCTCCTTATCAGGTAGGCTTCTCACTCAGACTTGAACTGATTCTATCCTCTCCATGTATTATCATTTCATGATAGCCCTCTCATTCCAGCGCCTCTATCTGATATTCTTTCAGTTCTGATCTTTGAGGGATTCTTATCATTTCATTCCAGCCGCCTATATCCTTTATCTTCTATCGCTAATCTGGCGTCACGGCTCCTGTAACTACAGTGAATCTCACGCGTCACTCTCGTTTGCTCCTCGACGGAGAGTCTGCTCTTTGGGGCCCTACCACCACAGCATGAACTCCCATCCATGCTCCGCACCTCAGTCCCAAGCCCGATCGCAGGACTGGTCGCAGGACACTATATCTACTCTCTCGCTAGCTGGCACAGAACCACTTCCTGTCTGGCACCTGCGCCGACCACTCGTCCTTCTCTTCTACCTGGGGCCTTGGTCTGGGGGCCTTATTTCACGTCTGTCCCTCTCTCTTAGCCCATTCATCAGCCTTGTAGAGTTGGCGCGCACCTCGACATCCACTATTTAATCTCATGGGCTCCAATAAGGACCGGATCATATGTATAGTCTAAGGTAAGGCCGGGGAAGAATGAGGAAGTGATGCAGGGTGCGGGGAGGACTACTGATTCACTATTCGGATCACCAGGCGGATGCTTGATCGTGGCCGTCAGAACTAGAGGCGAGTGGAGATGGCATTGCGAAAGAACCAAGACCTATCCCCGCCGGGACCGGATCAGAGTCAGTCCACTCGCGCGCGTCTCATTATTTGTATTTCGCAAGAGCAGCAGTCGGTGATCGTCATGCCATGTTAGAGGGAGTCTGATTCTCTTTCAGTCGAGCGGCTAGCAGTCAGAGGAGTCAGAGCACGGAGGCCCTATGCATCCCATTCCGAGGTCATGAATAGATAGATAGAGAGATCCGAGAGGCCGGCCCGCCTTTCTTCATGTCATTGATAGTTTTATCCGATCTTGATGAATGAATAGAATAGTTGCATGAGCCTGATGAGTTGATCCAGCCCGGGCTCTACCCCGCTTTATCCCCCTTCTCTGTCCTTCATCTTAGATTACATAAGCGAAGTCGAGTAGAGAGATCTCAGATTCCGACTGCTGAATTAATAGCGGGATGAGCGAGCCAAGCCAACTCCGTGAGAAAACCCAGCGAGCGGGATGAGCGAGCCAACTTTAGAAAGTTTCCCGTGACCGATCGAATGCAATGACGAAAAGCAGGAGCGCATTAAGGAGTGTTTGGTTTTGAGTAGTGAGTGACAAAGAACTAAAGAGAAGTGACGCGGTGAAGCTCTGACTAAGGAAAGAAGCGGTATTCTATTCTCATCAATTCATATATAGAACTCGGAGTAGCTATCGGTAGATCAAGTGATTCGATTCGACTATTTTGCTAGTTCTTGAGTAGGAGTCTGTGTAGCAGAAGGCTGGATCCGATTTCAGTCTTTGGCCTCACGTGTCTAATCACCGTCTCGCTCCTACTGTCATTAAGAAGCCGGGACTCGGAAAGAACCTCATAAGCCAATTGATCAAGCAGGTCGAGCGATGAGACGCGTAAGTTCATGGTAATTAGCTGGCAGATAGGACAGGAGCAGCTCCTTCGCTAGTGAAAGAGAGCCCTCAAAAGTGCAATGCTGTTCACGCGCGTGCTACGCGAAAGTCCGCAAGGCAAGTTCGCTCCAATCGGAGCAAAAGTAGAGCATCAAAACTCCCCTATCGTTCTTCGGGAAAGGGCAACTCTGATAGGCAGCTTTAGCTGGGAGAGATGGGTCTGGTGATTGAATGTCTTAGTTCAGCACCGCTAGCCTTACATTTATAGGCCTCTAACTTAGATAGGTTAACGTGGCGTCGTATTCAAAGTGTTCCATTCCAGGCATGGGCTCCAGGGCTCGATGGACTCGTTCTCTCGCTCGGAGTCTATCTTCTTCTATCGCCTGCCTTCGGAGGAGCTCGCCCCAGAGAAAAAAAGATTCTCCGAGTCTTCTGCCTAGCCTGGAACTGCTCTTGGCTGAGACACCCATATGCTTAAGGGTCTAAGTCTGATTCTGCTTAAGTCAGGATTGAAGTTGGATTCTGTCCTAGGGATCCCCAGCTATAGTTGTTAATGGACTTGCTGTGAGTAGTAGAAAATCTGCCTGTATGTGTATGAGGGGGGAAAGGCATCCTTCACGGATTAAGGATGCTCCACGGATAAGAAGGAAGACTCAGCACGCTGTCTTGAGCTATGACACCCATCGGATTGGGAGTTGCCCCAGGATTCTTCCACTGGATACCAATCCCTTAAGAATAGAAGGCGAGCTAGCTCTTCCTTGCTTTGAATTCACTCTTTCCTATGAATCTTATTCAAGTCTTTCCGAGTACTAAAAAGGTTATTGCCGATGATGCGGATGCCCTACGAGTCCCACGTTGGATAGTTCTCCAATCCAGGTGCTTGAAGACGCTAGTGATTAGGCAAATTAGTAAAGGTGCTCAGCCAGAGATATAGGAGACCGAAGCACCGAATCACGGTGGAGGGAGCCGAACCGGAAAGGAGCTCACACAGAAGCGAAACACAGAATCGAACTATTATAGAACTCTTAGTATCTCTCTTGTTCAAGTAGTGGATAGGGGAAGGAGCCTTAGCAGACCCGCGTACTCAAGATCACTAGTAGTTTCAAGGAAGATCAATTCTCACTATCTCTCTTAAGTGGGCCTGCCCCTTTAGGGGTGGTCATGAATTGAGTAAAAGCGGGCCTCACTCGCCTCCCCTTCAAAGTGAAAGTCTCAAGGCAAGGTCGAAGAAGTAGTGTCAGCTAGCGGGGGGGTAGGGGCCCTAGCACAATAGAACTGATGAGGGCGAGAGGACTTATATGCACTCTATCCAATAATTAATACTAATCATCCACTCTTTGAAAGAGATCGAATAAATCATGTGATATTGGTCGCACTTACACTCAATCATTGGACAAAGATTGGCACTGACTCCTCTCTCGACTTCGCTTGGACACTTGAATCTTTCTTTCTCATTCTTTGCTTTGTGGATCTTACTTAACTCTGATTGTTCTTCGTCGCACTTACCAATCAATCATCTGTCTCCTTCTGCTTAGTGGCGGTCGCACTCATGGACAAAGATTCAGCAGGACCAGCTATCGCATCCCGCTCACTGCTTCGCTTCAATATCATCTTTCTTTTCATTGTTTTCCCGCTCTTTCTGGATCGAATCGGATCGAATTAATAGAGCTGATCTTCATCTTTCTGCTTTCTGATATTTTGTTTATAATAGAGCATATCTTCATCTTCCTAAGCAGAGTTCGTTCATTCCTCTTTTCTATAAAGCACCATCAATAGAGCTTCGCATATAGTGGACTGCGGTCCCGCCTAGAAATACACTTTATAGCAACGGTTGCCAAAGATCTGTATTTAAGGAATGAATGCCACTCTTGCAAGGGAAGGAAAGCCCCTATGGTATGGTGGGGTAGATTGCTTCATAGTGGTTGAAGCTATATGCTTAACACATGCTAGTCTAACGCTGATTCTCTTCTTTCTTGAAGCTTAGTGAAGCTGACGACATGGATGATCCGCTTAGTTTAGTGAAAAGTAGGCTGACGACTTTTCTTCAATCAATCTAGCTTGCTTGTATGTAGGCAGATCACACGACTTTCTTTGATTCAATGTTGCTTCTAGGTTTTGTGTTTGGGAGAAAAGGGGAACTCTGAAGTCCTTGCATGGCTTCTAGGTTTAGGGATAAGCGCGGAAGGAACTATGAAACTCCTTGCTTGCATGGCGGAACTTGAGGACGGATGTGTGGTGTGGTAGGGAAGGAGACGACTGGAAAGAAGCCCTCTTCTAGGCCCAATGGACTGATAGCTGCTTCACGAAAGGGGTGTGGGTACGTAGACTCGGCCAGGACCAGGAAAACGAAGGGTGAGAATAGCTCACTGTGCGCCATGCCTGCACTACACGACTGCGTGCCATCTACTCCGCTTTGCTTGTCACTCGCTCCTTCATTCAACTGCTTCCCATGACATCCGCTCTACACTGGCTCATCCTTCTGTCTGCTACCCGAAGCGAAGTCTACGTCTACTGGGATCTGTCTCCATGTATGCTCACCACGGGGAAAGGTGCAGGCATCTAATTTTTCTTCGTAGGATCTTCTTTGGTAGGCGAGCATGGTCGGGCGCGAAGTCCCTTGTTCTCCACCGACGCTGGGGAGGCAGAGGGCTATTCTACCGATCGGTTAAGTCCAAGCAGCTCATCCGGCGAAGGGGCGAAGAGCTGAGCCGACAGGCGAAGGGTACCCACTGGATATGGATAGGTGAGACGATAGTCGATTGGCGAAGAGCTGAACGAAGGGAAGGGTACCCAAGGTGAGACGATAGTCGATTGGCGAAGAGCTGAACGAAGGGAAGGGTTCCCGTCACAGGCACCGTCCCTGGCTGCGAGAGATGATCCTTTCCCAGGAGTAGAGGGAGCGAATTGATTGGCACGAGATAAAGAGAGGAGAAGGCCTTGAAGACAAAGCTGATGGGGCTCATTAAAATCCCACCTACTGGTCATGGTCTGAAGAGCCCTCGATCGGGTAAAGTATTTCCGAAAGAAAGACTGAGCTCTAGGTCGATGTGGTGTAGACGAGCCCTATGCATTTCCTTGGTTTGAAAGGACATTGGTGGGTTGCGGTCGAACGAAAGAGATGTGTGGCGGTTCGTCGAAGTTTTGGTACTGGAGTAGAGTAGATAGATAGGACTAGGTCTTGCTCGATCAGGACTTGATTGCGAGCCAAACTTTCGTTCAACGATCACTATACTTTTCAACTCCTGACTCCCAAGTTCTTTACATATTATTCAACCGGTGGTCTGGTCTACCGACCCGCAGACGTAGGGAAGGCCAACCGAACTGCGTCACCAAAGCTACTCCTTTTGATGGAAGATAGGCAAATTATGATCCGATTTCTAATTTTCCGCTACTGAGGATCTATTCGCATTTAGATCATGGATAGTGAGTCTCACTCTATGGCAATGTAAGAGAATGGACGATGCTACGCTACGGTCAGACTCGTCCCATATAAGGAGATGCTACGCTACGGTTATACTCGGCCTATATAATGAGATGCTACGCTACGTTCATATAGTTAATACTCGTCCCTAGAAGCTAGGCTACGGTCATACTCGTCCCTAGATGCTACGCTACGTTCATATAGTTAATACTCGTCCCTAGAAGCTAGGCTACGGTCATATAGGTCTTACTCGTCTGGCCTAGATACATCCAACCACTTTGGAATAGTTAAAATGAAAGTACTGTCCAAGTGGTCTGATCAAAATTCACCTTCATAGAAAGATCCTCTGTCCAGTAAATCGGGGGGTGGCCCTTTAAAACATTCACTCTGAAAAGGGCTAATTAGCATCATTATATAAAGATATACACATAACAAATAGCATTCGAATTCAATCCTTCCCCTTAAGGAATTCAATCAATAAAATTGAGCACTCAAATCGATCCAATTTGGCTCATTTTTCGATCTGGATGGTCTTTTTTGGATGGTTTTTTCCCTAGGGTAGATAAATCTATCCAATTTGAGCATTTGAGTGATGAAAATTGACCAATTTTTTACCTTTTTTAGAGTACTTTTTCGAATTTAGCTAGGGAATAGAGCTACTAGGATAAAAACCTGCAACAATACAATAATAATACAATAATATGTTCATCATTCTCGCGCCGCATCCGCTCTTCTTCTTTGAGCTTCCCTCGCTTCTGCTTCGGTGAATGTTCTCGATGCCGTACTCGTACTTTTCCAACTATAGAATAGTTGTAGAGGGCCTTAGTCCGATAGAGGATAGGGTTGTGAACCTATACCACTCTCCAAGGAAAGAAAGCGCAGTAGAATAGAGCGGCTCCGCTTGTCGAATGGGGTTTGATCCCCAGACCCCGAAGAGTTGAAGGCGCCAGCATTGCAATCCTTTATCTCTCAATCAAGGGAGGAAGCTTTCTCTCATATTTTATCGGGATATCAATCCAAACCAAAAAGAAGGCTCGAAGTCTCATCTCATACCACACTTGAAAGCAAAAGATAGAGTTCACTCATCGGCTTACCGAGAGCAGTGGATTCTATTCTATCACCAGGCTGATAACGACAATGCTGATGGCCTCTGCCCGTCAAAGACGAAAGGGCGAGTCTTTCTAGCGCAGGGAACCTACAATGGACTATATCTTCCGATAAATCCTTCTTTAGAGATGCTTTTACCTAGTGCGCTAAGGTGAATGCCGGTTAGATATCAAGATGCGAATCAATGATAGTTATCAGGCCCAAGCAGCAAATCCTGCTTTTCTTCCCGGGTGATTGGACGAGACATCGAAATGTGACAAAGTTTATCACACACCGTCTTTTTGTTCGGGACATGAATATGCAACCTCTTCTTCGTCAACAAGATCAGTGCGGCTCCTACTTCTCGTAAAAGAGTCTTACTACCAACGTAACCCAATTCTATTTTTATGAAAGAAAGAGTTCAACCATGCCATGAATGATGGTTTCACATCAAGGTGCGGTGCGGTCTAGCTACAGCTACGTATCGGTGATGCTACGACGAGTACGCCGGTGGGTCAGGTGGTTGAAGGGGGCGGACTTACGACTGAACTCTTATTGGGAGACCTTACGACTGCTACAGATAGCTCTCAACACTATCTGGCTATCTCTCAAGAGTGAAACTCAATCCCCTCACAACATGCCTGTGAACCAGAGCTAATGATTATAGATCCTCTACCGTATACGAATTCACACCAACTTACTCTAGACAAAAAGTTGATAACGATTTGGCGATTTGAATCCATATATGACTTGATTCTATCAATTCCGGAACCCTCCCAAAAGAAAGAGATTCCACTTGAGCTATTCTCGTTCTAACGACAGAAGTCAAGCATTCCCCTTAAGGCGGGAAAAGACCTTAATCATTTAACTGGGTATGAGAACTCCTCCCAACTAGTAGAAATTCATCCAAGAACGGATTCTTCAACATGTTGTTGATTTGATAAGATCTGCTGCTGATTTCAATTGTCAAGTAAACGGCTACTGACTATTGGAGTAAAGGAAGAGAGTTACGTGACTCCCGACTTAAGAGAGCTCCTGACCCAATTTCCAAGGTAGAATCGCTTTCATCATAGATATAGAGGCAAAATTTTATTGAAAGATTGCTTGAGTTGAATCACTATCTTTTTTCTTTTCAAGAAGTAGAAGATCCACGCGGAAATGGATTTGTTCAATTCCATCCGGCCGGGTTAGAGAAGAATAGAATAATGGAACCTGGGATTAGTAGTTGACTCCATTCCGGGGTTAGCTTTGGAGATGTTGAAGGAAGAAAGTGATGCTATTACAGCTGTTCTCGGAAGAGAAGTAGAACTACTTCATTCTTTTTCCCGGCAAAGTACTAAGAAAAGCAACGCGAGAGAGACTGAGCGAAAATGGAATGATCATCCATGGAGCCAATGTAAAGCCGAGTGCGTTCATTTGGCGCTGTTTAAAATGAAGATCTCGAGTTAGGCGCTTGAGATACGACTTTATCTAAGACCTGTATGGTCTCGGTCTTTCCTTTTATTTGACTCTAGCTCTTGCTCGCGCATTTGGTACTTATGGAGGGACTTGCTTTGCTTGCTTCCTCCCCCTGTGAGAACCGCCTACCGTTTGCGTTGATTTCACGTGTCTGTTCTGTTCAAATAATCATTTTTTGGTCACGTCGCTGTCGCCTATTACTGAATTAAGGGCCTTCCTTTTCTGTAAGCGCTCTAGCTATGGGGACGTCTGTGATCCCGTATCCAAGCAGCAGCTACAACTTCTGGCCATCGTGTTACCTCAAAGAGAAACCTAGTGAATGTCAACTGCTCGATTTCTATCTGACCTATATTTTTTTTTCGGAATTGAACATCTTTATCTGACGCGATGAGACGGCCCTCTCTATTCCAATTGTCATCCCTGCCTACCTCCAAGGGAGCTGCTGTCGCTATTTGTTGTTCCTTTCCACAGGAAGCTTCTAAGTTCTCTTTTCATATCAACTTCTTTAATGATATGATGGGGCTGTTCAGCCATCTTTTAGAATCTTCTTAGAGTACTCTCCTTGGCCAGATTTCCTCCTTGATCTGCATTCTATGTTCAGCAGTAACCATTCTTTGATAGTAGTCAACAGCAAACTCAGCTATCTCTTCATGTTTTTCACGGAGCCTTTCATCTTTCAAAACTCTCATACTCTTTTTTGCCTTCCCCTTACTAGATCAAATAGAGCATAGACGCATAAAAAGATTTTGTGTTAGCATCACAAACCGAGATCCATAGGGCTCTCGAACTCAGTCTCTAGAGAAGGCTGGCTTGGATTTCTTTCCTGTATGGTTGATCATCCGAAAAGGCCAGATAAGCATGATTGGCTTTCAAAGTTTTCTCTTTGCCTACAAGATCATTCTTCAGAGGGTCTTCTTGCAGAAGATCTTGAATCTTCACCAGTTCCTCTCTGCTCTCTCTTACTTTGTCCTTGATGTTTCAAAATTCTTTCTTACTCCAGGAGAGGAAGGGCCGCTTTTCTTGTAACGAATCTATTCCATTGAATTTGTCCGGGGCAAGGAGTGCTATCGCACGTGCCTTCCAAGGGATTGACTTGGTTGGTTCACTGACAGTCTCGCTCGCTTATCACCCGCTGGCGGATCCTCCGCTCTTCCCTTTCCCTCTGGATTGTGGTTCATCCTTCATGGAGATCGCTCCCTCGCTCGTGTACTTGAGCCCGCTCTATTCGATACTGCTTTCTTTACTAGACTTGTGTCCCGTTGCATATGGACTCGACTCGCACTAGTGACGCTGTGCGTTGCACATATCCGAAAGCGGTGATAGCTTTCTAAGCCCTTGGATGTAGTTTCCTTCCTTGGGTTTTCGTCCTTCTCCGGGGATTTTTTTACATCTCGTAAGCCGGCTAGATTCAATACAGCGGGTGAGGAAAATCCAGCAAGCTTAGACAAGCTAGAAAGTAAGGATGGTCCCAGACCTGTTTGAGTTCTTCGCTCTTAGACTGAAAAAGAAAGCGCATGAACTACCCCTATTGACCTAAAAGGTCAGCCCAGTCAGTGCAGTCTCGATCTTTATGATTCAACTTCTCTTTGCGAGCTAGCCCGGTGCTCCATAAACCAGCTCTTCTCAGAACCCGGGGGTAGTGAGAGGACTAACCCTAAAAAAGGGAGAGAGATTCAACCGCTAAAGAAAGCTAGCAAATCGAATTGGCTTGAATGAATATCCCCTTCTTCCTAGGACTAAGATGTTAGACTTGAATACTATTCCTGAGTTGAGTAGTGGACTAAGCTTGGGCTTCCACGGGGAAGCGTTTTGGAAACGTTGGAACTCTTCTTTTGTAAAAACAAGAAGCATTTTAGGTGACATTTCTTACATACTACAACAAAGAAGACCACTTCCTGGTAGTAAGGGGTTCTCAAGCGTTTACCAACTGATGGTACGTTTGATCAACTGAAACCTCTAGATCGATTAGTTGGCGAGCAGAAAACATATTGTTTCGACTTGAAGTCCGCCACGGATAGTTGGCCTTTGGTACTCCTGTTCGAGATAATGTGTTATCTGTTCGATCGGTCGTTCGCCTCTAGTGTGGTGAATTCCGCACTAGCTTGGAACATCTTCGAGATCCCCTTTGTAAAGAGGAAGTTCTCTCATATTTCTTTTGTGGCTGGACAACCGCTTGGATACTACGCTTCTTTGCCTTTATTTAGAACAGGTTTGGCTTTGCATTCATCTAGGCTGTGGCCTCTCATACGACAGAAGGATTTAGATTGGGGGATTCTCGTAAATGATTCGTTGCCAGCGCCCAAACTTTCCCATCCCCAGCCAAGATTGGGCATATCCTTCAAGAGATCAACCAATACGCATACTGACGCAACACTAGGGTGGTCGTAGATCAGCTGATTGGGGTGTCCATTGGTGGAACTCAGCCGGAACCTCAATACTGTGTATTGCCCGAAGAATTACTACGTCATTTGGTCTAGATAAGACTTTTTTGCGATGCGCCTAGCTATCGCGCTTATGCAACTAGAGAGGGAGGGATCACAGGACCAACGCTTAAACAACTGGGGCCAAGGCAAAGAAAGAGCCCGGAAGACAAGACAGGCCCGAGAACGAACGAGGTTGAGGTTCTGGTGAGAGGCTTCTGGTTAAAGAAGCTTCCAATGTTTCAGAATTCCAATTTCTTTTAAGGGCTTCTAAGAATCTTCCTTCCTTGTTTTAGTAAGGCGCAGCTTGTTAATCTGGAGTTGTTCCATCTCCTTTCTCGCGGCGGACTGATGCTCGTTCTGAACTTTCTAGATATGAATGAGGTGACCATCCTTTAGAAAGATATGTTAGGCGACGATGCATGTATAGTCTTTCAGTTTCATTTCTATTTAGTTGTCTTGCAGCGCTAGCATCCCTGGTATCCCTAGTCTCACCAGCATCCCCTGCATCACTAGCTACAAGCACCAAGTCTTCTTAACAGTGCGTGGTGAATACTAAGTGAAACCGGCCTTTGTCTACGTTAGCATCCACGTACGAGACAACTATCATCCGATAAGCATGCCTCTCTGTCCGGACCGGTGCAAGCACGATCTATTCATGCCCCTGCTTAAACCATTCTACCCATACAAAGATCTGCCTCTGCCACGCCCACTGCTTCAGTGAATTCCACCACTACAGGTTCCAGCGAACTACAACTTCCGATGGTGACTTTCTTGATCCTTCTTCAAGCGCCTGCAAGCAAGCCAGTCATTCAATCCCGTAAGCGTCAAAGGCTTTGGCGTAATAGAATGAAGGTCAGATTTCAACCGGAAATGTTGTTATAAACATAATTTGATACTACTTCTTTCAGAGTGAAAGCGTGGATATCAATGAGCTCAAAGCGAACTCTTGGAGTAGGGATAAAAACCTGTTAGTAGATCCAGTTCGACGAGAGGTACCAAGCGCGAAAGGAAAGAAAGAAGCTCGACCCTTGACTTTGTCCCTTAACTGCTGACAGCAAGCATTCCTCCCATTGCTAGGAGATCTATACTATAGGGCTACCTTGCTATGCACCTAAACTAAGTCACTTTCCTTCCACTCTACGTTCTAGCTTTTTTACGGACCAGAAGAAGAACAAAGGGGAATGTGGTATTCTCAGTCATCCCATTCCGTTCCAGTTGGAACTATTAATGCCGCATCCCGCTCTTCCTTCTTATTGATAGCAAAGGGCCTTCTAATTAGCGTGCTTAACCCGGCTAGATCCGAGATTAGATCTACGGGATTTCCTGCTTACCCGCTACCCTTGAAAACAGACTTTTTGCCATTCCCGGAAAAGGCAAGGCCAAGGAGAGCAGGAGTAAGCCTGTCAGTAGCTGGCTATCTTTCTTTCTTAAGGCAGTTGTTACAGAAAGGACTAGCTGCGCTTATTCTATTCCGACAACGCTGACCAAGAGTTAGCCACTAAGAGAATCTCAGTTGAATGCTCCAACTCTAATGCCCCTGCTCCTATAATAGGTTCTAGAGACAGAGATTCTGTGACTTGCCTACCCGAGGCTCACTTCACTCTCTTTAAATAAGACCGGGGGTCACTCGCTTCCTCAAGCACGGGAAAGAGATAATCTAATATATTTATGCCCACTCTTCAAAATAAATGAAATTTCCCTTCTTCTAAGAGCTAAATCGATGGCACTTGGGATCCTTCCCTAAACTAAAGAATTGACTTACCTTGGGCCTGGAACTCCTTTTTTTTACCTTGAGACAGGTATTCTTTATTATAGATATCACCGTTCAAGCTTTCAAAGAGCAGATTCTCGGCTTGGCCACTCACTAAGGATGGCAGTCAATAGCTCTAAGATCACATCGGATTCTAACCCTCAGGTGACTTCACTCGCTTAATCGGAATCTCTTTCCCTCTGGATTTTCTATTGGAGAGGGACTGGTCTTTCTCGCCTGTGACGATTGCCGAGATCATTCTAATTTCAATCGTGCCACTTGCATCCAACCCCGTGACGTGATTTGGGCATAGATCATATTAGCCCTTCGTTCGCTCCCAGCAATATAGTCATCCCTACCCTATCACGTCAATCCCACAAGCTGAAGTTCGACTAATTGAAAATACCAATACTGCTGATGAGGGAAAGAGGGAAGTGAACCGAACCCAAGAGAACCTAATACTGCTGATGGGTTTTTTAGGCCCTCTTCATCTCAGTCTTTTTCACGTTAGGAAGGGTTTATGCCATTCAGATCAAACACTTGTAGCAATGCCATGAACATCAAACACTATGGAAAGGAAAGCAACGCCTAAAACAACTAAGGAAAACAATGCTGCTAAGAGAAAACACGTTGGAAGGCAAGGCTGCTAAGATCCCCGTCCCTCTCCCTTTCACGGGTACCCGCTTTTTCATTACATAAGTCCCTCTCGCGAACTAAAGCAAAGGATGAGGATCACTTTCAAGGGCACCCTCTCCCGCAACTGAGCTAGCGAGGTAATGGAAGAAAAATTCAAACTATAATATCTAAAATAACTAATTTCTTCTTTTAGGCACTAATAACTCTTCATTTGAATTTCATAATTGAGTAAAGTATTAAAAGGAAAAACTAATTCCCACGTCGCGAGAAAATCAAATACTCATACTGCTCGTACCGCAGCAGATTATTACCAGTATAATTGCGTGCCCGGAAGAGAAGTTCTATTCAAAACTACGAAAGATCTGCCCGTGGGCCATTATAGTATTACGTGAATGGCTATTCAAAACTACGAAAGATCTGCCCGGTCGAGCCTATCCTTAATTTATAGTCTGCCCTCAATCGAGATTACTTAGGGTGGGGCTATGAAAAACTACGAAAGATCTGACCCGGTCGAGCCAAATAATAGTATACAATGGTCTTTTCGTGAATGGAAAGATAAAGAGTCTCTTTTGCCCGGGGCAGCCCTATTACAATAATAGTCTTCCGAGTTCTTGCTTGAGAGTGAACCGCAGCAACAGTAACAGTCGTGAATGGAAGGGAAGGCGCTCTATGAGTTCGTTCAAGGAAGATCTGGATCAAGCAATTTGGAAAAAAGCAGCAATGGATTTAAATTCATTAGTAATAGATTTCGCTTTATTCGGGAATTGATCCATTCATTAGTGGATTATAGGAAGTATAATACCCTTGTTGAGCCATGGGAAGTATAATAAATACCACTAAGGTCAAAAAAAATAGAATAATAGAATGAGATAGAAGTTCTTTCAGTAACTGTTTTAGCTCCTTTATCACGTGGAAAGATTAGCGGCTCTGAGCTTCATATCCGCTAGACGTGGAAAGATTAGCGGCTCCTAGGTTCATATCCGCTAGCTGCTCTTGCTGGTTGGAATAAGCTGCTTCTGAGGCTCATATCCGCTCTTGCTGCTTGGAATAAGCACAGCTATTGAATGAAGACGGTCTTAGATATCATAAGCACAGCTATTGAAGACG
The DNA here is from genome assembly GCA_037833815.1 of Zingiber zerumbet. NCBI lineage: Eukaryota > Viridiplantae > Streptophyta > Magnoliopsida > Zingiberales > Zingiberaceae > Zingiber > Zingiber zerumbet. Next base: position 136,820 of record JBBMJZ010000083.1, on the reverse strand, counting down.
GTCTTAGATATAGATAAGGAGCTGCTAAATCTTACTGATAAGGAGCTGCTAACTTAGTTAGATACTGATCATATTAGATAAGGAGCTAATAAAGAAAGCAACTGCTTCCTCTTTGTTGCTGCTACATAACTGCTCTTTCTTATGAGTGAGAAAGTCAGTGTCCCTCTATTAGGAATACCGATGCTACAGGATCACAGGCGAAGTGATGAGGAGATAGATCGGACTTGCAGACTGACTGCCAGGCTCCTCCATCGGACTGTCTTGACAGGCTCTGTCTATCATCGGACTGTCTTGACAGGATCCGTCTATCGGACAGTCTTGCCAGGATCCGTCTATCCTCTTTCTTCAAGACATAGGGCAGGTTCTCTTACATAGGGCATATTACATATTATTGGTTCTTTTATTATTGAACACGTAGGTAGCTCCATAGAGTAGAGCCCAAGTTGAACACGTAGCTCCATAGAGTAGAGCCTAAGCCTAATTGAACCCGTAGCTCCATAATTGAACCCGTAGCTCCATCTATAGTAGAGCCTAAGCCGACCTGTCATCAAAAGTGTATGTGCCGACCAGTCATCAAAAGTGTCCGTACTGAAGAAAGGATATTCAATAAACATTATAGAATGACCACTTTCACTCAACCAGCGCTAATATAAGACCCATAATAGCAGATTCAAGACCTGTAAGTGTAAGAGCAGATTCAAGACTGACTTGAAACCTAGAACCTTTGGCTCGGACTCAAAGATAAAGATAGTATTCAAATACAAATAATAAATAGAGGGAGGCCACCCTTAACCACTTAACTAGAAATAGGAAAACACTCAGTCCTAAGATACTAGAAATAGGTAGAAATAGGAAACACTCAGTCCTAAGTAAGATAGATAAGAAGGAAAGAACTACAGGTAAGAACTACAGGTAAGAACTACAGGTAAGAACGAGAGAGGACTACAGGAAAGAGAAATAGGCTAACTCAGATAGATAGATAATGCCATACGCTATACTCAAATTAAGAGAGATAACGATATTGACATAGGCCATACTAAGATAGAGAACCTTATATAATAAGGATTGTGTAAGGAAACAACTACACTAAATAAAGATTGATTCAGTTATCTGTTAATGTTAACAAGCTAAAAGAAAGAGAATCCGATAGCACTAGAAAGAGAAGGGATGAATGAAGGCACACTGAACCCTGAAAGACCAGATGGATTGACACACGGAAGCAGCAGTCAGACATACCGCCACTCCTTAAGCTCAAGGGAAGAGGAAGGCAAGAACTAGTCAGCGTCAGCAGAGAAAGAAGGTACCATTGGCCAAGCACTCGTGCCAGCTTAGACTGAGGTAGACATGCCATGTAGGAGGGTTCATCGACAAGCGAAAGCCATAAGGAAGAACCCTTACATATAAAATGAAAGAGTCACCAACCAGGGAGGGAAGAAAGAGGAAGCTACACCAGGGGGGGAAGAAAGAGGAAGCAGCTACACCACGATGATAGACACACTCTTCTTTTGAGTTGCATAGACATGTAGATAGACACTATCCTCCTTCAAGAGGAGAAGTCAAGTCCGATTGACTTTTACGAGATCCCATCCCTACTTCAAGAGTGGAAGTCCGATTGAAGCAAAGCAAAGGGTAAAGAAAGCTGAAGCAAAGGGCATACTCAAGCAAGCCCCCAGAGAGAAGAAGCGCCAACATAGAAGGAGAAGCCAAGCCTCCATATATAAAGAAAGAGTATGTATCAGTCTCAAAAGCAAAAGAAGACTCAGAGTATGTATCAAAAGAAGGAGAAGCGTGACAGTCTCCACTAGAAGCCACCCCGTCCTCTTACAGAAAAAAAAACCGGGAATAGATAGATTAGGGTGAGACAGAACATGCGATTGAAAGGAAAGGTACAGACGATTGAAAGGGAAAGAAAGAGGCAGTAAGCTGCTTACCAAGAGCAGAAGCTGGTCCAGAATGCAGAAGCTAGTCCAGAATGCAGAAGCTAGTGAAGAAACCAAGGAAGCAGCAATAGAGGGGTTCAGCTGCTCCACCAAGAGAAAAAGAACAACAGAACAGAAGAAAGGAGAAAGGAGAGAGAAAGGGATTCGCCTTTACGCAATGAACAAAAAGGAAAAGAGAGAGGGGCGGCTTACTCACCTAACTGAAAAGAAGAAAGAAAGGGATAGAGATCAGCACATAGAGAAGAAAGGGATAGATAAGCACATAGAGAAAAAGAGTGCTACCGAGTACCAAGCAAAGGAAGTAAGGTAAGAGATTATGCAACCAGTGAAAAAAAAAAAGAAACAAGAAAGAGCCAGGTCGGGAATCTAGTTATGAATCTCTTGGTGCAGAGGCCATGAGTTGAGTTCATTACTAATAGAAAGAAGTCTCAGTTCCTAGTTCCTAGCCCCTAGCAGGGGAAAGAGAAGCCCAGACCAGAACCCGGGAAAGAGAAGCCCAGTAGAATATCCTTTAGGACTTGCATACAGGAAAGGACATAAGCAAGCGTCAACAAAAGACAGACAGACAGACCTTACCATAAGATAAGATAAGCGTAGAGGAAGACAGACAGACCTTACCATAAGATAAGATAAGCGTGCAAGACATTAGTAGAAGCAATAGTAGAAGTAGAAGCCCTGAAAAAGGAGAAGAAAGGCTATAAGACTATAAGCTATAAGCATGGAAGAGAAAGAAGACTATAAAGAAGCATGGAAGAAGAACTTCGCCTAAAGCACGGAAAGCACGGAAAGCAAATAGTAGAAAGCACAGAAAGCACAGAAAGCAATAGTAGATGCCCTGAAAAAGAGGAATAGTCGAAGGAAAAGGAAGTCCTGAAAGCAATAGTAATAGTAGAAAGGAAAGGCTATAAGCGTGGAAGAAAGAAGAACTTAGAGATTCAATACCCACATTCAGGATAGAGGGATAGAGAGGGATTTAGCCCAACAGTGAGCTGCTTACCTGATTGATGAACAACTGAGGAAAAAGAACTCCACTTTGAAAACACATATGAGGCATACTCAGATAAGTCAGAACCAGAAAGAAAGAGATAGAACATGCAATCGTCCAAAAATGATTACAGGACATGTATATGTCTCTGAAAGAAAAGAAAGAAGAGAGGGAGAGAGAGGGAGTCCTCACATGACGAAAGAAAGAGAGAGGGAGTCCTCACATGCCATGTATCCGTCTATGATAAGATAGGGAGTTGCAAAAGAAGCTAACGCATAGGAACCACCAACACTCAAATTGAAAAGAGGTACGCAGGAACATAAAGAGGTGGAACATAAAGACATTCCAATATCAGCTTAGAACAGAGGCAGAGAAGAGAAGAGAATGGCGACTATCAGCAGAGAATTAATACTATCGTTTTGAGGTAGATCATTGACACGATATAGAGGTAGATCACATTGAGAGATCGGAGTTCCTTTGCCACTTCTGTCCTTTCAACCATGTAAAATAACATACATTAGGTTCGCAAAGAACATTAGGTGAAGAAGTAGGGTTTAGGCAGGAACATTAGGTTCGCAAAGAACATTAGATTAGGTTAGGAAGGGGATAAACTTAAACTAAGACAATCTTAGAAGAGAACACATAGTCCATATGATAAAAGAAAGAAATTGAACGAACTTGTGAATAAAAAAAAAAAGAACAGAACAGATAGAGTGATCGTACCAATCAAAGTCCATAAAGAAAGGGAGTGGAAAAAAGAACTTTAAACGCACTTTGAAAGTGAGCCAAACACATTATTCAATCAGAAAGAAAGAAATCGATCTTGTACACTAAATCAGAAAGAAAGAACTCAATGTACACCGATACACACCATAGGAGAGAGAGGAATGAGAGTTACACCTTAGGATTAGGAGAGGAGTGAGTTACACCGATACACACCGTAGGAGTGAGTCAAGAAAAGAAGAGAAGATAGCTATGATCCAGAATTCTTTGAGGTATTCACACTTTAGGCTAACGAAAAAAAAGACAAAAGACTAAATAGCGCCTAGAAAAGCGAAAAGCTAGGAATACTTACAGTTGATAGGAATACTCATTACTTAAGATAAGAAAGAAGACTCATTCAAGAAAGAAAGAAGCTAGGAATACTCATTACTTAAGAAAGAGAGAAATGCTAGAAAGACTTATAGCTATAGGTATACGTAACATTATAGTTATAGGTTAAGTATATAAAGGAAAACTGGTAAAGTAGACAAATATAGAAAAGTGACTGAGAAGGGAGAAAGCTACCTTACTAATAAGGGAGAAAAGAAAGAGGGCACTTGTCTTGTAGTAAGCAACAGAGGAAGGTAACAGAAGAGCGAAAGAGAGCCAATGCCAAATAGTAACAGCTAGCAGAGGAAGGTAGCAGAACGAAAGAGAGCAAAGCCATAGCAATAGCAATAGGAACAGATGACATGCCAGGAAGGAGAGCGAAAGGAACAGATGACATGCCAGGAAAGCGAATCCATAGGACCATATGACAGAGTACTCACTTTAGAGACAGAGACAGACTGAAGAGCTGCTGACAGAGTACTCACTTTAGAGACAGAGACAGACTAAAGCAGGTAGAGATAGAGAGCAAGAAAGGAAAGGAAAGCATAACGAATGTAGGGGCTTAAAAGCGGGAGCTAAAAAGCATAACGAATGTAGGGACCTCAGAGAGGGATATATAAAGAGCGTCAAAGAACAAACAGAGAGGGATACATTAAAATCAAATAAAAAGAACCACTACTAGACTAGACGCATAGTAAGGTAAGGACTGTCCTCACAGAATAAATAAACAAGAGAGACAGGGAAGTAAAACAAAAGAGAAAGAAGTACAATAGGGAAAAGTTGGGAAGTAAAACAAGAGAGAAAGAAGTACAATCTGTTAAAAAACAAGGAGGTTGCCCAAGACCCACACCTGATGAAAAGAGAAAGGGGTATAAAAAGGAGTATAAAAAGGAGGTTGCCCAAGACACCTACCTGATTAAAAGAGAAAAGGGGTATAGAGAAGGAAGAACAAGCTATAGCACTCTCAAGAGCTATAGCAATCTCAAGGGAAGCCACAACGCAACGATAGAGAGAGAATAGAATGAACGAACACGAACAGGCGAAAGAAAGCCAAAAACAGAGAAAGCCTGGAAAGACATAGGGAAAGCCAGGCACTGTAATAAGGTACGAAGTAGAAGTGAGTTTAAGAACTAGACCAGGATAGTACAGAGGAATAGACTAAGGGTTGAGAGGCACTACAGTAGAATAGTAGAATGAAGATCGAGTGAAAGTAAAAGCAATACAAATAGAAAAGAAAGAATAGTGAATGAGAAGAGAAGAGGAAGATCACTCCTCATAAGAGAAGAGAAAGAGTAGGAGTAGGAAGATAGGAAAGGAAAGGCTAAGGATTAGAACAGTCCGTGGGACAGAAGAAGGGAGATAGGATGCCAGTG
>JBBMJZ010000083.1:101768-112465 GCA_037833815.1 Zingiber zerumbet | reverse complement strand
GTCCTGGTGCCGGGGAGAGGTCCCCTGAAGGGGATAGCCAAGTAAAGGGCATAAATAAAACAACTACAATACACCCAGGGATTCCTAGGAGGGCTGCCGCGGCTTTCGAGTACAGGAGGGGTGATGGGTACTCGGCTCTTGCAGTTACTGGTACTAGGGAATGGGGCTAGTAAGGCCAATGGGGATACGACTACTACGGAGGATGCTTTTGTTCCTAAAGGAGAATCCTCTGTTGGCGCTGGGGCAGTTGGTACTACTGTAGAATCCTCAGTTGGGGCTGGTACAGTAGTTCCTACTGTAGAATCCTCAGTTGGGGCTGGGGCAGTTGGTACTAAAGTAGAATCCTCAGTTGAGAGTAGAATCCTCTGGTGAGGCAAAAGTAGTTCCTGATGAAAAAGTAGTTCCTGATGCAAAAGTAGTTCCTAAAGTAGAAGACTCAGTTGGGGCAAAATATAGGGCAAGGGGCTAAAGTATCTCAATTCGGGGCTGCTAAAGTAGCTAAAGGAGAATCCTCTGCTGCTTGAAAAGTAGCTCATGCTCCAAAAGTAGAATCTTCTGCTGCTGCAAAAGTAGCTCAATCTTGAAAAGGAGCTCAATTAGGTGCTCCAAAAGTAGATACATTCGTTGAGGCAGTTGGGGCTTCAAAAGTAGATCAATTCGTTGAGGCAGTTCCTGCTCTAGAAGTAGAAGACTCTGGTGGGGGATAGGGAAGTTGCTCCTCCTACTGTAGATGCTGTAGATGTAGAAGACTCTGTTGAGGCAAAAGTCTCTCAATCTGCTGCTGCAAAAGTAGATCCATCTGTTCCAGTAGATGTTCCAGATAAAGAATAAGAATCAGGTGGGGGGCTGGAATTTATAAGTCGTTCCTAAAGGAGAACTCCGTTGGGGCTGCTAAAGTAGCTAAAGAGAAACCCTCTGTTGGCGGGGATGCAGTAGATAAAGGATAAGACTCATCAGTTGGCGCTGCTAAAGTAGTGACTAAAGTTTCCTACTCAGGTGGGGCTTCAAAAGGTGGGGCTAAAGGAGTAGGGGCTTCAAATGATCTACCACTAATCTATAGGAACGAACTGACCTCAACTTGAAATGCCCAACTGCATATCCTGTAACTCAAAACCCTTAAACCCTACTCAGTCAAATGCCTCCACTCTATCTACTCACATAGGAAAGGTAACTTCTCTACTGAGTGAGCTATTTTAATAGTTTTACACCCTCAACACATCCACAGTCAACCACTAGGATTGAAGAGGACTCGGAAGTCAACACATCCACAGTCTACCATAAACCCATCGGAAGTAAACCCTAAACCCCTTGGAAGAAAAGTCAATCCTCAACCCTTATCTCTATCTACCTCTCCTTTCTTTGAGTAAGGAAAGAAAATTTATATCTCTATACGACCCAGTTTTCCCCTATACCCTCTCTTGGAAAACAAATTTCAAATACTGACTATTCTCCCCTCTTCGAGGAAGCCCAAGCTCAAGGTGAAACTGAAAACCCCTTGGAAGCTACAGCTCCAGGTTCAGGTGGAACAGCTGGAACAACTTAGACTCTCACTTCGGTTCCCTTATTCAAAACGTAGAAAGACCCTTTCGTTCCTCTGCAGCCATTGACTCTACAGGTTACCTTTCCTCAGGTTAAACCTACTTCTTCGATTCGTTCCATTGACTGCTATCCGTATTTTGGTATTCCTTTTCATTTGGATCGAGAACTGGCATCTGTTGCATTCGCTCTCGTTTATACAGTAGTCGAGCCCAAAGAGGGAGCTTCTTGCCTGTGGGATGCAGTTGGTGGCATATGTTTTGTCCTTGAAGACATTGACCCGCAGTTGAGGTCGGTACTATCTTTCCTTTCATTTCGATCGCTACCTTCTAAGTCAGTACTGTATTTGTTTGCATCTGCTCTGTTTCAATACGAGGCATTTGGTTATGGAGTTGAGGGCAGATTTCAATCTTTCCTATTGTTTGAGCCCGGATTATCTACGATAAGGTGAGACGAGAGTCGATTGGCTGCCAGGAGGTAACCCCGATGTTCATATCTACGAGAGTTGTACCCTATCTCTAAAAGTCCCTTCCTCGAGGCAGGTGAGCCGATAGGGGAATACTCCCTATAGCTGCCAATGCCATGCATATTTCAATAGCTAGAAGCTACTTTAATGAATTAAATTATACTACACCTACTGTAGAAGCTGAATACCCTGCTCCAGACTTATCAAAAGTAGAAGCTACAACTGACCCTGCCGATGAAGCCCAATCTCTAATATCCCCTTACTTTATATTCGTTCCTCTTTAGAGGGTTTTATCAAACCTCTCTACCAGAGGTATTTCATAATCAACTGAATCAAGTCAATTAACTGATGCTACTGATCCAAAAAGAGATGCACCTGCTAAAGGTTAAACCCACTTCTTCGGATTCCTTGGGCTGCAGCCCTTACCTTTCGATCGAGACCTTACAGCTGTCCTTTTATCTCGAGACCTTAGAAGTACTTTCCTTTGAAGCTGAATTACTCCACAGCTACAGTTGCAGTTGCCACAGCTACAGGTTAAACTTAAACTCCACTCTTAGAGGCAGGTGAGCCGATAGGCGAGGAATGAAATAGCTAGACGTAAAGGTATAAATGTACTAAAGCCATTTACGACTGTTGGGACTGAAGGCACTTCGAATCCAATACCTATCGCAGCTATCCTAGGTGCAGATGTATACTTCTAAAAGTTTATCAATGAAATTAGACTCCAACTATATACTCAGCAAAAGGGGATGCCCCCTTCCCAACTTAAAAGTTCAAAGAATTTAAACTTTTGTTCAGCTCTCCGCCCCTTCCTAGGAGCTGGAACTTACCTCTTCGAGGTACGCTAGGCTTACCAAACCCATAATTGCAATCTCCAACTTACAATCCCATATCTTTATATACGACATACCTAGCCTACACCTTTGAAAAGCAAATGCCTGACCGAAGGGGAAACCCACTTCTTAGAGGAAGCCACAGCTAAAACTTAAACTCAAAACCCCTTATGCGATGCACTCCCCACGGAGCGGTAATACTTCAGCTAAAACTGAAACTGAAACTAGAAACTAAGGAGAAGCAGAAGCCCCGGGGGCAACTTCAACTTCAAACTCAGGAGAAGCCCCTGCTACAACTGAAGGTGAAACCTACTTCTTCGAGGAAGCCACAGCTAGAAACTCATCAAAAGGGGAGGAAGCCCCGGCTCCAAACTCCTTTGAAGTAGAATACACATTCGAAACCCGTAAAACTACAAGGATGACCGACTTTTCGGATGCCCTGTATGAAGCTGAAGCTACATCGGATGCCCTGTATGAAGCTGAAGCTCTCTAGCATGCGACCTTACTTTGACTTTATATTGGGCCTTTTAGGATTCATAAGCACTTGAGGAATCAATTTATGATGAATCAACTTAAACAAATGAATCAACTGAATCAACTGATACATCTGCCCTAGGCTCAACCTCATCCGACCTTGGCTTTGCAGACGTAGGATCAACCTCATACGCCCGAGACCTAAACTCAGAAGCCCATAACCTAAACTCAGAAGCCCCCAACCTAAACTCAGATGCCCGAGACCTAAACTCAGAAGCCCAGGGCTTTTCCTTAGCAGACGTAGGATCAACTGATGCATCTGCCCTTTTCAGGCATTCCTTACTAAGGGGCCCTTTAACAAGGAAAATCAACTTCAAAACCAGAGGAAGCGACAGGTGACTACTCAGCCACAACTTCAAAACCCTAGGAAGCTACAGGTCACTCCTAAGGCTTTCCTCACCCTTTCGTCTGCAGCCGAGACTTAAACCATAAAGCGTACCTCCGCTTTAAACCCCAAGGGATGCCACAGCGGAAGGGGCAACTACTTTCAGTCGTTCACTTCCTCCACCTTAGACCACTACTGTCGTTCCCGTCCTCTACCGAAGCCCACTCCTTTACAGTCGTTCCTTTGCTCCATTCCTGTAGTTCAGTCTTACGACTCCTCAGGTGCGGCAAAAGGACGCAAGCCCTTAAGGGAAGATCAAACTACCGAGTTACTTCCCTCCCCCCTCCGGGGGGGTCCTCCCTCCCCCCTCCCGGGGGTTCCTAACTAAAGGAAGGGATAAACACTTAAGAGTTGAGTTGCGAGCAACTCTTATGCGAGCAATACAAACAGGAGGAATACAGAAAACCAACTAAGGAAAGACTAACAGCATCATCAATTAGACTCTTAACACTTCAAGAACTTTTAGACTTAACACTTCAATCACTTTGAGTAGATAAAGTTCCTTTAAAAGCTCATCAAGGAAATGCCGCTTACTAGGAAAATGGGGCGGAGACCCAGTACAGACTACTAATGCTACGGCTGCTGACACTGAGGACACGGACACTAGGGAGGCCTTTGAGTATACTATAGCTGCTTAATAGTCCACTACTGATGCTTACTAGTACACTGGGGCTACTGCTACTGAGGACACGGCTCCAGCCTTTACAGTTACTCTTACAAGGGGTGTTCCTGCTTTAGTAGAGACTGAGGCGACTGCGGATACTGAGGACACGGCGGCTGAGTACACGCGTGCTGCTACTGTTGCTGAGGCAAGGGATGCTGCTTTTGAAGTTCAGAGGGGAGTGCCCATAGGAGTTACTACTGCTACGGCTCTTGAGTAAAGGATTAAATCCGAAGTGGGCTACGGAGAGAAATTCGTTGAGGCAAAAGTTGCTACTGTAGAATCATCCTCCGTTGGCGCTGCAAAAGTAGTTCCCACTACTGTAGAAGACTATGGTGAGGCAAAAGGAGTTCCCACTAAAGTAGAAGACTCCGTTGGCGAAGGATTATCATATAACGTGAGACGATAGTCGACTGGCCCCCTAAAAAACCATCAGCTGTATTTTCTGAACAAAAGTTTCATTCTTTGAACTTTTAAGTTGGGAAGGGTACCCACGGTGAGACGATAGTCGATTGGCGACAACAGAGTCGTATAGTGATTTAAGAGGAGAGCAGAGCAGAGCGGTAGGACAGGATTGAAGGTATTGACTGGATAGCCGAGCAGAGGGGTTGGACTTGAGTGACGTGCGGATGGGGGTTGGCGTTGAAAAGAAAGAGGATTGCTTCAATTCAATTGGAGAGGGGTTTGCTGGACTGGAACGGGTGGGACACAAGAGAGTTGTATAATTTGAATTTGAAGAAATCGCTTATATAAATAGAGTAGAATAAGTATTCAAGTAAGGTATTCCTTTCATTTCCTGGAATTGGGATTCCATTAAGAGGGGAGGATTGATGGGACAACAGTACTACAGTTTAGCTTTATAGGACTATAGAGGAGACGAGAGGAGAGGGGAGCAGAGGGGAATTGACAAACAGATAGAACGAGGGGTGAAAGGGGAATTGAAAAGAGTATTTAAGAAAGATAATGGGTGACAAAGGACAGGATTGATGCGATTGCTTCAATTCAATTCATAGGATCGGTAGGGAATTCAGTTGAGTATTTAAGTCATTGAGTTGAGTGACGTCTTCAGGAATTCAAAACAGCTTCGATGGACTGGATGTACGGGAAGGATTCAAGGATAGGGTATTGATTTGAGTAGATGGGAAGGATTCAAGGTTAGAGATAGGGTTTGATTTTCGTTTCGTATTTAAGAAATACGAGAGTCGTGACACTTGAATTGAACTATTTCTAGGACTGCGACAACAGAGAACAGAGGGGTCAAAGGTAGATAGAAGTCACTTATAAGTCATTTCATTGATTTGAGTTCGAGAACTTCTTATAGTATAGTAAACAGGAATTCAGATGAGCTAGTAAACAGGAATTCAGATGAGCATAAGACTAGTGCTTCGGGAAGACCGATCCTTGAAGATGGAGTTTACGAGTAGTTTGACAGCAAAAGAGAACAGAGGGGTGTCGATAAGGATTTGAGTAGAGTATTGGCGATAGAGGGTTTGACAGCAGAACAGAGATTTGAGATGAGCATTTCAGATGAGCAAAAGAGTGGCTTTCGGGGTTGGAGTTGAATTGATAAGAGTATCCTTTCAGACCTCGCAGAGGGGGAATAATTGAACTTCTTAGAGTAAACAGATGAGCATTTCAGATGAGACGGTAGACGAACGAGAGGATAGATTGAGTTGACTTGGAGGGGTGACAGGTGCGACACCACAGTAGAGAGGGTAGACGAAGGGGTTGAAAAGAGTAGAGAGGGGTGCTTTCTAGGATTTGAGTATCGTAAGACTAGAGTTTAGCTTTCATTGATAGGCCAGGGGCAGTCACTTAGAGGGAATTGAGTTCAGTGAAAGGTAGATAAAAGTAATACCGAAAAGGTAGATAGCAGTAATACCGATAGGGTATTTATAGCATTTGACTAAAGTATTTAAGAAATACGAGAGTCGTGAACGAAGAGTAGAGAGTATAGCTTTCATTTCTCTTAGAACGAGAGGTGAACCTTAGGAGTCAGTATCTCTTGTATAACCTCGTAAAGAAAGTCAGAAAGAAAATACCTTCGATAGGCGAGGGGTTGGAGTATAGAGATAGGGTATTGAAAAGAGTTGAGAGGGTAGACGAGAGAAGAGTGACGTGTTAAGTGTTTTCTTTGACGTACACAAAAGAGTAGAGCTTTCATTTCGTATAGAACGAGCGGTAGGACAGCAGAACAGGTATTGCTTGAAGCTTTCATTCAGAAGTGATTTCAGAGGGGTTTGGAAGTCATAATACGTATGCCCATGCAGCGGTGTGCTGAGGCATCTGGAGGGCAGAGGAATCCAAGGAAAGCATAGGACAAGGAGAGCTGTTCACTATGAGTGAAAGCATAGGACAAGGAGAGCTGTTCACTATGAGAGAAAGCATAGGACAAAGAGAGCTGTTCACTATGTTAAATCAATATGCAACTCGAACTGAAGATTTAGATCAAATCTTTCGTCGAATCAGAGAAAGAAAAGTCACTTTTGAACTCTCTTCTTTTGAACTCTGAGATCATAGGAGTTTGCATTTTCTCTCCCCAAACCAAAAATAAGTAGTAGTTTTGAGATGGAAAGAGTACGCCTGCCATTCCTGCCATTGTAGACCTGCTGCTAGCGCAACTCAAATTATCTGCAGAAAAGAGCTTTTGCGTTTGCGTATTTGCATGTGTTAAGCATTGAGCATCTAGTTCTTTTTTTCCTTCTACGCATTCATTCGAGTGAGGATTTTTCAAAGCTGTGGATTGCCGGCGTCGAGCACGGTATTGACACAATGCAATGACCAATGTGCTACTGCCTGATGGGTCCCGCCAGTACTAGATCCAGATGTCGAAAGCCATACGTCGAATTCAATGAACGAAGGGAGGTCTGTGATTCTTCCTCTACTCATTGAGAATTTCTTCAACTCTAATAACCACTCAAATTCAAATGAACATTTATTATCTCTAATAACCACTCGAATTCAAAAGAAACTATATAGACTTCTAACGTAAAGCATTGGAATGGAAGAAAGGGAAAAAGGCTTCCCATACGACCATCCCCACCACGGAGCTCACTAAGGTCATTATAACTAACTCGCGTATATAACATAGCACAAAAAGGAGGGCACTGAGACTTCCATGATAACATAGCACAAAAAGGAGGGCACTGAGACTTCCATGATAGTACCTCTTCCCTTCTAGTATAGTACCTCTTCCCTTCCTCTTCCCTTCTAGTATGAGCTCTCACTGTTCTGTCCTATCTGCTCCTACCCCGGATCCTCCTATCTGCTCCTACCCCGGATCCATTCTCTTTTGATTCTGATTCGTGTAGCGGGTTTTCTTCATTCAACTATGATGTGCATGTCTATCTCCCATTCAATAAAGTCTCTCACCCATTCTATAACACTTCTCACCCATTCTATAACATGGGTGCTCTATCGTTCGTTCTCTTCCACGTGTAAAAATAGACCTCCCGCTAGCAGCGCTAGCTGAGTGAGGCAGGGTGAGCACTTCAAAGGCTAAGGGGAACTGACTGAGTAGAACGAAAAAGGCTAAGGGGAACTGACTGAGTAGAACGAATCCGAGTCCATCCTCTATTCCGAGTCCATCCTCTATTCCGATCCGAGTCCATCCTCTATAAGTAGGAAGAGTGGTCCAGCAGAGATTATAAGTAGGAAGAGTGGTCCAGCAGAGATCCCTATCTCTCATCCCCGGTATGCTTTACAATCATTCCCAAGAGTCGCAATTACGTGAGTGCACCCCCCCAAGCAGTGCACCCCCCCAAAAAAAGGAGGTACTTTCCTTTCTGCGCTAGACCATATGACAATTCATAGAGTAGAGCTAGACCATATGACAATTCATAGAGTAGAGAATGATCATCATGCCCCTTCCCAATATTACTTTAGTTTAGGCAGCTCTTCGCCCCTTAGAGTAGAGAATGATCATCATGCCCCTTCCCTTCGCAATACTCAGCTCTTCGCCAGTCGACTATCGTCTCACCTATCCAGTGGGTACCCTTCTCGATCACAAACACAGAAGACTGCCCTTCCCTAACCATGAATACCACTGAAAGCACTGATATGATATGAGACAAGAGGAGAAATAGAAGAGAGAGAGACTGACTTCTCACACGACGCTATTAGTAGATCAATTCCTTTCTTGCTTTGCATTCCTTTAATCCAAACATTTGATTTTGAATCTATAGTGCTTGTCACACTGTGTTGTCAACTATATGATGATATACTCCTCCTAGGCAAAGCAAAGCAGTTGGAGACTAGAATAGGGGTCAGTCAGTCTACTTGGCATTCCCGGGTCAGTCTACTTGGCATTTCCGGGTCAGTTTGGCATTCCCGGACTGAAGTTGAAAGCGATATGCCATGCTTTCCATTAGGGAGAGCCATGCTTTCCATTAGGGAGAGTTAAAAGAAAAAAGCTAGCGGGTTGCTCTGGATGATCTGCTCGAAACTGATGCTGGCGAGAGGGACGGAACTGCTCTTCAATGATCAAACTGATTGAAAATCTCAACTGAAGACTGCAAGATAGATAGACTTGCTCGGGACAAGACCACTATTAAGCTCTGACACTATGATAAGTGGACTCATGGACATCCCCATTATAGAGAGAGAGTAGTCGGCTAAGATCAGTAGCTTGGGCTAGGCAGATGAAGAGTCTATTGGCATTCTGCTTTTGCTCTTTGTTCGATTCTATTAAGAAAAGAACTGTGGTTCCCCAGATCCGGAGTAGATTCAATTATAGCAGATTGATTGATATAGATAGCAGATTGATTGATATAGATGATAATTATCTCCCTAACGCGCTACACCACCTACGGATTGACCTAACGCGCTACACTACCTACGGATTGACCAATCAAATGGCTCGGGGGTAGAACAGCCTACGGATTGACCTAACGCGCTACACCACCTCCACCTACGGATTGACCAATCAAATGGCTCGGGGGTAGAACAGCCTACGGATTGACCAATCAAATGGCTCGGGGGTAGAACAAATTGCCTTAGCGGTCTTTGGCAGGCTTAGCTTAAGCTTCCTTCCGGGGGACCGATTGAAAAAGAAGGAAGTAGGGGAACCGATTGAAAAAGAAGGAAGTAGGGGAACCAATTGAAAAAGAAGGATTATATTACTAATACAGTAGTCAATCCAGGTTTTCCTTGCCTTACTAAGCGCTAGTTTTCCTTGCCTTACTAAGCGCTAGGCTAATGGCCAACTAATGGCGCTAGGCTAATGGCCAACTAATGGATTAGGGATTGTACTGCCAAACATACCGACAGGATGATAGGCCAAGCAAGAAAGAAAATACAATAGAGGTCTTACTAAGGGCAAATGCAACTTCTACCACGAAAAAGGGCAAATGCAACTTCGACCACCGGTAACAATACATCGACTACTTCGAGGGCAAATGCAACTTCGACCACCGGTAACAATACATCGACTACTTCGAGGGCTTAGAAGAGGGCTTGCTTTTTATGCTAAACCGGATAGACAGACCGACAATGCTAAGATAGACAGACCGACAATCCTACTTTCAAGGCAAAGGCGTCCCCAACTACACGCTACGGGACTACACGCTACGGGACTACACGCTACGGGGCTTAATTACATACTACGGCAATGACTAAAGAACTACGGCAATGACTAAAGAACCGAATCGCCTTAGCCCCGCGCTCTACTTACCAAGGACGAGAGACATAGGAATCATGGGCCTGCCCGGTGAATCCACACAATTCAGCCTAAGAGTCTTGCATGACTGAAGGAGTTCGGCGAGTGACTCGATCGAGGGCTTATATTAATGGAAACCACTCCGGTAATGGAAACCACTCCGGTAATGGAAACCACTCCGGTCTATCAATCGCTAACCCGTCGCTACTGCTCGGCCCTTGAATTTTATTGGAACTTTCTTTCCCGATCAATAGGAAGGATGTTACCCGATCAATAGGATGTTACCCGATCAATAGGAAGGATGTTAGGGCTTTAGCCCAGGAACCAGATTTCTTCGTACTTGACTCTTGATTAAGCCCTTTGATGGGCAAATGCCAATAGTTAAGATATCCACGAGCACAGAATAGGAGATGGGGCATTGTCACGTGAAGAAGAAGAGGCTCAGGCGAAGGGTACCCACTGGATAGGTGAGACGTTAGTCGATTGGCGAAGAGCTGAGCCGACAGGCGAAGGGCGAGAGAGAGATTGAATTAACAGAGAAGTCAGGCAAGGGTATCGTCAGATAGAGCTCGTTTTACTGTAATTTAAGGAGAGGGTATCGTCAAGATAGTGCTCGAGCGAATATA
>JBBMJZ010000083.1:61336-87952 GCA_037833815.1 Zingiber zerumbet | reverse complement strand
ATAATCCAGGGAATCAACCGATTGAGCTCGCCCGAAGGGCGAGGGGGATTGTAGACTAAGATAGAGCTCGAGCGAATGATCAAAACCGTATCCATATTTGGAGTGAATACGCCCTTACTGCAATAAAATTCAGCCATTCAGAGTCAAATCCCTGGGAACAATGTCTCTTTCCCATCAAGCTATGCATGCTTATCTGAAAGTCAAAAGGCATAATTTCATTCCGGTATGATATTCCCCCCTAAAGAGTCAAACTGAGCACTCATTTATGAACCTTTTATTGGAGACTAGATATCCAGGAACCTCTGTCATTGACTAAGTTCCCATGCCAGCGATAACCCCATCCTTAGCGCATGCAATTCCGCTGCAACATTTGAACAAATGCCCAGACGGGCAGCAAACCCAACGATCCACTGACCTCTATAGTCCCTCAACGACCCGCCAGCACCAGCGATGCCTGGATTACCTCTAGCAGCGCCATCCGTATTGAGCTTCACCATTTCTCCTTCAGGTGGCTTCCAACTAATTTGAAGCAAAGGCTTAGCTTAGCCTTTTTCCTCTCACTGCAAATATTTCTCTAGCAGTATAGAAAATATTTGACACCAACCCATGATCATCCCAAAAATGATCCTCTTCTTGAAAAATAAGATTACACCGAGATGCCCATATTCTCCATATAGCCGTTGCAAAAAGAATGACCTTGTACTGACCTGACGCATTAACATCCAGATTTCCATAAAGCCATTCTTTTAAACCTGCTGAAAAGAAATCATTCCCAACAACCTGATTGCCTTAGCAGATCCCAAACCTGTCTAGCCGCGGCACAATCTCTCAAAGCATGCATTTCATCTTCAACTGGGCACCCACATAAAACACAGCCAGCACTATCAGCCATACCACGATTGAATCTAAAAAGATTAGTCACCAACCTATCCCTCCAAGTTAGCCATATGAAAACGCACCACCTGGCAGGTAAAGGCAGTTTCCAAATCCAAGAATAGCTACCATCAACATCACTGACTGACTCTGAAATACCCAGCAAATAAGCTGATCTAGTGGTAAATTCACCATTAGAAGTGAGACTCCATATATATGTATCATGAAGGTTGTTTATTTTGGGCAAAGGGTAGCCTGACAGCAACCTTGCTCGGGACACTACTAAAAAGAAGATCAGCATTCCACACTCCAGGAGCAGAAATATAGTCAGCAACCCTCTCGTTTAGATCAACGGCCCCAGAAGATTGATCAACTTCATTTATTATAGGACTCCCCAGCCAAGAATCTGTCCAAAATCGAGTAGATTCACCATTACCGATCCTTTTAACAACCCCCTGTAATAAAAGTGCTGTAGGCCAAAAAAGATAGATACTTTTCCACGAATGGGACCAAGAACTTTGGTGACACTGTTGATGTGCGACCTGCTCAAGAATATTCCCATGCATACCATATTTGGTTCTTAAGACCATGCTCCACAAACTATCAGGTTGTGTGATGAATCTCCAGTTTTTTGCAGCAAAACATCATTGTGCAGCTTCATTCGTCTCAATCCCAGCCCTCCATACTGTCTCGGTTGACAAACATCAGACCAATTTACCGAAGGCCACGCTTCCCTTCTTTACCTCCCCATAAAAAGCTTCGATTCAGTCTGTCGATGGCTTCAATAGTACATCCAGGCAGCCTTGAAGTTAGCATGGAATAAGTCGGAATTGCCGAAGTAACTGACCCAACAAGTGTTGCTCTTCCCGCCAGACTCTTTGATCGAGATTTCCAGCCAGCTAAACGGCTACTTACCTTGTCAACAATGTCCCGATAAGTATTATTAGTTACCCTCCCATGAATGAGTGGAACACCAAGAAACTTGCCAAGATCTTTTGTAGATCCAATTCCCAAGATTCTGCTCACTGATCTAGCATTCCTACTCTCCGCATGGGGTGAGAGTCGTGAGTGTGAGGAGAAAGAGCTGTATACTCTCCCCGAGTTACGCTCAAGCAATCCCATGTCTTCCGTTGTTAGCCTCCAAAGGCACGAAGCAAGGCCAGGAGGAAACTCCAGTTATACTCCCTTTGGGACGGTGCTTGGAAGCGGTGGCTGCTACAAGAATGGAATATTCCAAAGCAATAAGCTTCCTTTTGCTGGACAACGGATAGCACCGGAGGACCAAGAAAAGACAACATTTACTCGCCCGTATGAATGAAGAAAGACTTGTCGGAAATCCCCGGATAACAGAAAGAGTTTGTCCGCAGAACCAGCGAAGGGCAAGAGGACGCTCAACCTCGTTTAACTATCAAGGCGTTTCGCCACGGTTTTTGGGACAAATCCCGAGATAGAAGTAGCCAATTGACCAAGTGGGGGAGAGAGTGCCGTCAATCAAAATGGAAACTGTATCGATTCATAGCATGAGTGCGGAAAATAGGACTTGGAAATAGATTATCATGGCCTTACCACTCGGTCCCCGATGGCCAGCGGGGGATTCGTGTCAGAGACTCCCGCGAAGGGAGTACTTGAGTCGTAAAGCACTAGAAGAATCACGAGAAGCAAGGGACCGGACACAAACAAAATCTTTTCCTTGTAAACTCCACTTTTTGGGGTGGGAGTGCTTGTTCATTTACGCTCTTACAATCACGAAAATGGAGACGAACCGGATCATGGAATAGAGGTTTTTTCTCACCGGGCGTTGTCTGGGAGAAAGCACTTCCTAACAGAGCAGTATAGCCAAAGGGATCTATTCTTTAAGAAGTCGCTAATTAATTATAGTATAGAAAGATGGAAAACCAAATCGATATTAATAATAAGAAGAAGAAACTCTCCCCTATTCTTCCTTCCGAGATCGAGGAGCTTGAATCTCATCCAGGATTGTCACGATAGCGCCAGGAGTGAAAGATTAAAGCTCACAAGAATGTCTCACTCGACTGCCCATATCAATAGAAAAAGGCTAGTTGGCTTTGGGGTATCACTTGTTTCTCCGTTTTTTCGCAAGCCATAGGACAAACAATTCAAGAAGGAAGTCTATTTACAAGGCTCTAAGAGAGAAGAGCCATGAAAGAAGAGACCCGAACAGAGACAGAGACTCGGTCTATACTCGCGCATCGAAGAGCATCGTTCATTTTGTAAGAGAATAGTTACGGCTTATCTAGCCTGTCCACGAATGAATCATTTGCGAAGAGACTAGCTCCTACACTTTCTTTCTTTTGTCGAGATTGGTTTGGTCTTCTTCGAACATTTGTAACCCTAGAAGCTATTGGTGACCAAGTAAGCTCAAGAAGCGAAGCTGGTCTTCCTGCCATCAGGGCATCAATCTCATGCTCATGCATGTGCGCTTTTAGTTCTGAAAGAAAGGATCTCTGTTCCGTCGTTGCCGGGGTAGGAGTTGGATCGCCATCCCCCGCACCTCTTATTGTGCTAAGGGCCCATTCCTGATCCTTTTTTGATAGGGTCAGCCTTTCTCTCCGGCAGTGGTCCAACCTTAGTATATGATATGATAAATGCAACTAGTGGTCCCTCATTTGATCTTGGTGTGGAACCCCCTGATTGATGGGGAATAGTCTTTGTGCGCTTTCGATGTAGACAATTTCGTAAAGTAGTGTAAGTAGGGAATGCGCAGGTCTAAGACCATCGGCCTATCGGTTAGTAAGTCGTTTTCCCTGCTTTCGATTAGCATTCCATTAGCTGTCTAAGCTGTCCATGCTCACTATTAGCTCTCGAGACTCTCTAGGTCTTAGGTTTAGGTCCAAGCTTTCCATTCGGAAAAAGCCGAAGAAGTCTTGCTCCCATTCTTGTAAGTAAGATCGCGCAAAGGATTCATCCCCAGTTTAGCAGTCCAATCTCAGTGTTGGAAGTGGTCTAGTCTCATTGCCGAGTGTATCCTGGTCAATTCCTTTAATCCGGAAAATCCCTATCCTGCCCGTTTCATAATCCATCTAGCGCTTTCCTCCTTCTATCATCAAAAGTGTTAAAAAGCGAATGAATGGGAATTCGCTTGTGTCCGCGCATTCGTGATCGTGTAAGTAAGGTAAGCGGCCTTGCAGAACTCGATTCCTCTCTCTCCTTAGATTTGAAAAAAAGCCTCTGCTTCATCCTTACTCACCATCTTCGACTACAGGTCGGGCAAGGATTCTGGTTGAAGGAGATCTATCCTATTCCCTACTATATTCCACCTGAGAACTATACTACAACAGTTCTAGTTCCTGGTAGGTTGAATTTTTCCCCTCCCTTCTTCCGTCCGAACCTACTTATCCTTACCTGCTAGGCATATGATCTTGGAACATGTGTCTCCTTGGCCTGCTGCGCCATCAGAGCTCCCATGTCGTCAGAAATCCAATCTGTGGTCGCTTGCAACCGAAGAGGAGGATCTCCTCTCTCGTAGCACCAAGAAGTGTAAACACCGGGATCTTTGGTTGGCTGTCATGATATGTCCCAGGTTATAGACAAAGAACCTATGGAAGGGATCACTAATGCCCCCCAATCCCAACTGTTTGGAGTGACATATCTTTTGTTTCATAACCTGCAGTTTGGTAAGGAGAAAGCTCCGATCTATGTAGGCTCGGATGATGAAGAAGATGAAGGAGGTATGGAGGGAGGAGGCCAAGTCTGACGGAAGCGTCTGCGGACTCAGAGAAGAAAGGTCCATGGCCTAGGGTCACTATCACCAAAGAGGAGTGCAGAAGTTTATGGAAGCCCTGGCTACGAGCCCTTATCAAGGACACATGCCAGACCTTGCGTAACTGGATCAAGCCTATACCGGCACCGACATCAGGATTTCTATTTTCTGGAGCAACCTTTTTTTTATCAGAGGGAGAAAACAAATAAATTACAAAATTTTCTAGTTGATCCTTGAGCATCAGCTAATAAACTAGGATTAACGCCCTTTGGAGGATTATAGAAAACATGTAGTCCTGCATGGAGGGTAGAAGCGTTGGTTGCCATCCAATCGGCACACCTGTTGGCCTCACGATACACGTGAGTAATTGAGCATGACCAATTACGGTGTAAAAGTTCACGAATAGCACTGATGAGATCGGCATATGGCTCAGAATTGGATAAAACACCGGTAATCTTCTGCACTGCAATCATAGAATCTGTCTCAAGCTGCACAAAAAACACTTTTCCTTCCAACACAATTGTAAGCCATGGTATATAGCCCAGAGTTGAGCCACAAGCTGAGGGGAGAAACCAAACTTGTAGGAGAAGCCACACAACCAGGTTCCACTTCCAGAACCCTCCCCCTTGAGCGATTGCCTCAGTTCGGATTGTTCTTATTCTCTTTCGATTTTTAAATGACTATAAGGAACCAACGATTCTCTCTTCTTAAACAACTTCCGTACACAGATATCACTGAACCCTCGCCTAATCTTTTTCAATAAAGAAGCCATCTTTCGTCGAGTGCGCGTTGGCTAAGAGCCCTTTCCTTCTTTCCGGGATTGAAGTGCCTGCACACAGCTCCCTTAAAGAAAGCGATGAGCTTTTTTATGGTTGCCTTTCTTCCTTCTCTCCTCTGACTAGTCCCTCGTTTTGTGTTGCTGAGACATGCGCCTAAGAAAACCTAGCTTGTGTAGCCTATGCGAAAGATTGTTCGGGAGACATGGTAAACTTACTCAGTACCCGGAACAAGAGTCCAAAAGGGGAAGACAGCCATCCTTTGAAGAAAGCGTAAAAGGCCCGGGAAGGGGAAAAAGGCCCTTAGGCCAGGCACAAAAAGTTGGATCCCGGAGATTCTGGCTTACAGAATAAAACACCTGCCAGTTCCAGGCTTTCTGCGTTCAGTTGACCCCTGCACGAAAGGAAAGTTGTCTGTATCAGATAGAGGTCTCTCGAGCCTCTTTGGTGAATGATTTGCCTTAGCCCTGCTGGGAGAGCGAGGCTAACTTCCTCACTCTGAAACCCGGTCAATTCCCTTTCCAAGACGACGTCTGGTCAGTGAGGCTAAGAAGGGCACGTAGGCGGTGAACTTTACTCCCTTCTCGCTTCGCGAGAGGTAAATAGAGTTTTTTGATTCTATTTACTTAAGTTTAAGTTAAAAACCTGGGAGACCAGAGAGAGTTAGAGGAGGCAGAACAATTTTGGGGTGCTAAGATAAATTTCCTCCCAAATGTGATCATTAATCAGAGCCGGATGAGGAAATGACTGAACGGTAGGGGCATTTATAACTGAGAACCTCTCCCAAATTACGGTAAAGCGAGAACGTCTAAGAGAGAATGAAAGATGTTGAAATAGAGGGTTCCGGCTCGAAAGCTTAGCCTTTATGCCGCATTGTCGGAAGTCCCAAAGCGGGAAGAGAATCTGTCAATCGAGCAAAGAAGGACTATTCTTCCATGCGAAACTCAATTTCTGAAACTTGGGCAATCGCAGCCGCTCGGAATGCTCCATGCCCCACACGAAGTTGTCCACGTCCTTCGCTGAGCGGGTTCCCTCAAAAAAAACACTTTGGCTTGGGTACCTCGACCCTTGGCTCCCAAACCCTCTCGCTTCTCTTGTTTTTTGTATCCCCTCTCCGCTTTGACGGAATTTACTTATTTTATGGAATAACCTTTCAGTCGAGTATCCTTTCTTTCAGACCCTCTCGCTATCGCTCGAGATCTTTTCTTTCAGAACCTCTCGAAGAGCTTCTTCTGAGCATGAATTTTCTTTGGACGTACTAACATGTATCTTTAATATCTTACTTTAATATCAACAAAGACGAGAATATCGGCACTCAAATCAATAGGAAAAAGGGGCGATAGGGGAAGGAGAAGCGGAACTCCCCAGCAAACTCCTCCAAACTTTGCCATAACCCACTTGAGTGCCAGCACGTAGCTGTGCTGTCAGTAAGAAAGGAGCCGGCGCCTTTCGAAAGCCCTTTCTGCATGCCATGCTCAGGTAGGAAAGCGGAATGGGATGAATGCTGAGATTCTTATTCAAATTCAATTTCGTAAGAGAAGCGAGAAAGGTTCAGAATGAAAAAGAAATTACATAGATAAGCATATATATATATATAGCTACTTCCTTCTGATGAGCTTGAAACTGGCTAGGCTCCAACTCTACTTCTAGCTTGGGACTGACGCTCGGGTTTAGGCTTTCTGCTCCTTTATTCAAAAGGCGAGCACTGAAATGAGAAAGGCTTGTAGACTCTCAACTCTCGACACTCCAAGCTACATGGGACTGAGTTGAGTCCCGTGCTAGTAATCAACCTCTCTTGCCACGGAAGCCAGTAGGCAGGTTGCCATGCTGCTTGCTTTGACGAGATCTAACCCCACTGGCAACGGCCAGGGATCATCCTGTCAATTGCCAAATCTTAATTGAATTGCCATGCTCTATTTGGGGTAGAACCCAAGCTTCCATTTCCATTTTTCATTCTTACGACCTTCCTTTAGAAAGTCCCTCAGAAGAGCATTTACGGGCAGTGTATAAGCCTTTCTAGGTTTAGCGTCCCCCTGCCTCTCGTATTCTGTATCGATATTTTTGAACTCTTTCTTCTATCCCCGAACACTCTTTTGAATAGATATTCGTCTAGTCGGATTCATCCTCTTTCTCTCATTGGGAGGAAATGGGACGCATTCGGCTCTACCTCTCGCGGCAACCCATCGTCGTTCTTTACTTCCTTGGCCGCCTTTCCTTCGGAACCTCAAAACCAAAATATCTACTTTGTTTTCTACTGGCTGGCATCCTTAGCTTTTGAGGTCTTATTCGAGATTTAATTAACTGCTAAAGTATCCTCCTTGAGAAAGCTGGCTTGCATAACGAGAAAAGTGCGTAATTGCTCTAAGTGCGAGCGCTACTACTACTACATAAATAAAAAGAGGTGACGAAGCACAATTAACGTAACATAAGGGAAAGCAGCTAGCGCGAAACAAAAGCAAGGGCTAGGGCATGGACAGAGATCCTTTTCCATAGCCAGGGTACGGAGGTTTCTCGTAGCCGCAGAAGCTACGACATGGGCATAGCTAGGTGCTGGCTGAAGTACTGGTGAAAGTACCTGAACCAGTGGTGACATCGGCAGGAGAGGCTTCAGCACTGGTAGGTAAGGGTGAAGTCATCATAAGTGGTTGACTGGGCCTAGGAACGACCATCGGTCGGGGCCCGCGAGCTTTTAAGGTTTTAAGGCAAATTCATCGTTTTTCGCTCGTCTTTCATGCATGCCTATATGAATTGCATAAGTCATTGTGTTTTGGCGGTGGAGAAGTACAGAAGTGAACAGTGTGTTAGTATTTAGTTGTGCGAAGCCTTGTTGACAAGACTTACTCAACTCACTGCTTTCACCTGCTTCCGGTGACAACTACCACTCTCTTATGAATGGGGGGGTAGAGTACCAAGACATAGGGTTGGCCCTTAAGGCTAGCTACAAGTTATTCTCAGATGTGGCATTACTAGCTCGATAGGGAGAGGAGGTACAAGCTCAACCGATACAATAGGTAGCGGGGAAAGCTCTCAGCTCGACTGAGCAGGAAAGGAACTAGCCATACTAAGCAGCAGAGGAAGAAGTGAGAGAGGAGAGATGCTACTCTTGAGTTGGTTGGCTACCTAACTCTGACGAGTCACTTCGTCCCTTGCAACTGATGAGTTGACTTTGGAAGTCAGTCTAATCTCTCTGAAAGAGCTTTTGCAGCTATTATAACAGGGGAAAGAAGTAATATGGAATCAGTAGATCCCCGAGTTCAAGAGATGAGGATTAAGTGACTTCCGTTCCCTCGGGTGAGAAAGAAAAAGAATAGGAATTTTTTTCATCACAAATTGACTTATATAGAGAAAGAGTGAGAAAGCAGCTCTTGAATTCAAGCCAATTTCATCATCACATTCAAAAGGGAGTTATAAAGAAGTGAGGGCGCGCTCTCCTTTGTTAGCAAGACTGGGTTGTACAAGTGAAGAAGAAAGGGATAAGACTGATGCCATTAAGGCAATGAAATTGACGAGGAATAGTAGTTTGGCAGCTAGAGAATCAGCAGTTACTCTTCTTACTGTTCTCGAATCCCCTATTCGCATTCTTCTTATTATACGAAAGAGTTAATCCGATCAATAGCAAGAGTGCTGTGGGACTGATGATTTTCCTCTTGATGCGGATTTTCCTCCTTTCCTTGGGCTATAAATTGGTTGTGACTCCGTAACCTGGACCATCTCCGTTTTTCATAAGACCCCAATCCCGCCAGAAAACCCTTGCGCCTCCACTCCCGAAAAACCAATTCTACGTACTACTCCATCAGCTCTTGCACCACTAATCCTTGTTTCCACCAAGACAAGACAATAATAGAGGGCTGATGGAGCGCTTTCAAATCATAGAAAACTCCTTTTTTTTGCTACCAGCACCTTGGTCCAGTACAGACCAGTATCATTATGAAAAAGAAATTGTATGAACAAAATAGAGTAAAGTAAAAAAAACTATCACCAAGAACGAGCTGCTTTAGCTGCGAGCACTTCCCTCCAGGTCACTAGGACCCTCATTATTCGCGTACTCATCTTGGACTTCATCCAGGTGCAAAGAGGCATCTTCATGCATACCCACGATATCTGCCTTACCCGATGGACGATCCTGTGGGTCTGGCGGTTTGGATGGTTCAGTTGGTCTATTGCTCCTATCAGAAGCAACCCAGCTGGAAGGGCTAGGGGGGTCATTAGTGTGTGACTGGCGTAATCGCAAAGAAGCAGTAATAGATGACTCATGCAAAGGGGGTTGCATGGATGCTGTAAGAGTAAGGTTTCGACTTGGTCTTACGTGAGCCATCAACGATGAGCTGGCAGTGATTTGAGTATGGTGTAAACGTATGGTATCAGTGATGGGTGAGACATGCGAAGGGTTTTGCATGGATGCATGGAGATTGCAACTAGATTTGACGTGCCCCGTACGTTTCATGTTAGGTCCCTGTTCAGTGAAACCTAAAAATGAAACAATTGGTCCTTGGCAAAGATAGGCCTTATCGAGCGGGGACAGAATAAAGGCTGGTAGAATAGGCTGCTAGCCTTCTGACTTTCCTGACCCACGGACAGAGAACAAGCTTAGTAAATAAGGCAAGCCTTCTGTGGCATTTGAAACCTATTCAGATTTCCTTTTTCCTTGCAGAAGCCCTTTTTTCAACTTTCTTTCAGCTCTGTCAAAGAACCTAGGCTTCTTCTCAAGGCGGGGTTCTTGTTTTAATAAGTGACATCGAAATGTGCCTGATGGTTTCCTTGGTCAAATTGTCCGTCATGCCTTTTTCCTTTATTAGGGTGCTTTGTTCGGGTTAGCCAATCAAGCCTTAAGGCACGATGTCTGTCCATTCTTCCTATTCAAGATATCCAATGGCTAGTTCCTTTGCTTTGGAATAGCTAGATAAAGTATCCTAAGGCACTAAGACGAATTCCTTCTATTGGCCCTATGGGTTCGTTCAAGGAAATGCCCTCAACAGCGCATTCAATAGCAGTTGTCCTTTCTTAGACTCTTCTCTTACTGCTCGTATCAAAACAATGCCTTGAGGAAGATGAGACTAAGATATGAGACTAGTGAAATAAGTTACTTGTCCTAGTGCTACTCTCTGGCTTCCTTCTTCCACAGAAGACTTGCTTGCGCATCTTGTCTTTGGCACTCATCCTTGGCTTGGGCTAACTGTCAGAGGTTGACTTCTATTTTCACTCCTCCGAATCTTCTTAGTAAAATCTTCACCTCCTCCCTCTCGCCACGTGCTGCTAGTCGAACTAGAGCCTTCTTACCGCTCCTGACCCATAGCCAATAGGGCACTGACTCTACCTATTGAGTTGTCTCCCCTCGGATCAAAGAACTACCAAAAGAGAACACCGAGACGAGAGGCACGAGCTACCTTCCTTTCTCTTCTGCCGCTTTGATCTGTTGTGAGCTTTCTTCTCTTATGAAATTCATAGTTAGCGCGTAGTGGGAAAAGCCCCCTGCGATCAAAATCTCGCAAGACAAGCTCCCGGGGAGGAAGAATTAAATGAGCAATAGAATTGATGAGCGAGAACATTATAGATTGACAGCTAGTCCTGTTAGCCATAAGTTGGGCTAAGCTTCACTCCGGACTGAGGGTTTGACGCCAGAGGGCTAAGGCATAGAGGCAAGTTGACTTTATTCGCCTCGGGGGAAAGAGCAAGAGCCTTCTTTATCGTATATATAACCATCTCACCAACAAGTCAGTTGCTACCTTAAGACATGCCTTTATTCCATCCTCAATGTTACTTGCTTTCCTAAAGCCTAAAGGGATTGACCTTGAGCCTGCTTCATCGCCTTTACTTGATTCGAGTAAGTAAAAGGGCTTTACCGGGGCGGGGATTTGAAGCAAGATAGACCACTTGCCCACTAAGCAGCATGCCTTTTGTAGCCACCGATTACTTGATGGGTATAGGCTGAACCGATAAAGACTGTCACCACGAACGATGTGATTAAGGAAAGTTTACTTGCTGTTTCAATTCGTAGTTGAGGAAGTTGCTAGCACGAGAAAGAACTTTATTCCCCTTCAAAAAGCTCTTAGCTGCCTCACTTCGCGCGTAAGTCGGCGATACGAGTGACAATGGTCCACAGCCCGAGGGGCGTAGCGGTAATAAACTACCTGTCCTATAATAAGCAAGTAAGCCAACTACCTTCTCTCATTCTCCAAGCCAAGCATGAGAATGATTTGATGCTGTTAACAGCTAAAACGTCCTCTTATTTAACTATAAATTCCTTTTTCATAAAAGAATCGAGAAAAGTCTCTTATTAGCTTATTCAACTCTATAGCTCCTCTAGGGCCAAATAGAATGAGATTCTTGCTTCTACACTAGATCGAGGTTAGCGGCACACAAGCTATATGATCGATGATTCCAATGCGCTTCGATTTCACATACTTCTTCGCTTTCATAACATCTGACGCTATATATGCATATGCTAACATCATTTCATTCTAATACAAAACAGAATGGGCCGGTAACAGCACAGAAAGGAGAGCCTTGTATAGAACTGAACTAGCTTAAATGTCCGAACACAGACCTTCCATTTGCTTTAATATGCCTAGAGCTTGGACAACTGTTCCAGTGCCTTTCCCGAATAGATTTATTGTTTCGATTTACCCACCCCCTTTGAGTCTTGAATTCTGTGTTAGAATACCGTAACACCCCCATAGCCCACCTTCCACCCTACCTTTAAATTATGTTTGAGTGGGCCGTGTTCGGCTAGCAAGAGGGGGAAATCTTCGGGCAAAGAGTTTACCGACAAAGTCTAATTAACTCAGTTAAGTCAGCTCGGATTTGCATCACACAGCGCCTGGTATCAACCGTCGGCGTTGCTTATCAGCCCTAACAGTTATGACAAAGGCCGAGTTTCCTAGAAGACGTACAAATCTTTTATGAGCTAGGAAAATGTGCACCATAGAGTCACCTTGACAGTTCTTAATTCCAAACCATTCGTCAAGCAGATTCAAAAAGAAGCCTGGCCTTGGAGCAAAAAAAAGAATACCTGGTTACAGTGAATCAAGGAGCAGCGTCTCTTTGTGATCCGGGGATCTCCATAAGGGGATGTTATGAATCGATCTAGATGGGACATGAATAAGAGAAGGGCGAGATGTTGGGGCTATTGCAAAAGGCATGACTGACTGAAGAAAGAAAAATATTAACGGCCAAAGCAAAATGCTAAACTCCGCTCACCCGGACAGGGACAGCCAAAGCAGGGACTTAGATAATACTAGTAATACATCATACCCCCTAAATCAATGAGTCTATTGGGCCTATAGGTGCTCCTCCTAGTGTAACAGCTTGGCACTAGAGAATCTAGTGATTCACTCAAGACCTACTCACTAACCAAGACTAAGCAACCAACCTTATATGCGAAATAGCTTACTCCCCGGATGTCTAATTGGCGACTATTCCTAGTGCTAATCTAATGGTTGAAGGTAATCTGTGCAATCAGCTAATCGAGCAAGTAATCCACATAGATGCATTCCTGCCTTAGTTATCCCCCGGCATTGGCATTGAAGGCTAAGGATTTGCTGCTTTCACAAGAATTAGCCCAAAAAAAAGGATAAAAGCAAAACTCTTTATTTAGTGGCCCAGCCAGATTTTGTTTGGAGTTCCCAGTTTAAGGCCCACCTATTCCTTGACCATGTAAGCAAAAAAGACCTACTTTCCTAAAAGTAAGTGGCACGTTCCAGGATATCCTCGTAGAAGGGAATCTGACTTGCTGCCAAAGGGGTTGGATGCGCTTCTGTCTTTAAAGGGAGTTCGCCGAGGGTGAGAAAAAGGTAGCTCTTTTCTATCTTTTTAGTAGCGTTGCTGCTTGACTTCTTGACTTAGAGCGCAGATGTGACGACTGCTCTCTCTTTCCGGTTTAGCCTACCATGGGACATGGGAAGGGACGAGAGAAAGCCTTCTTCTTAATAGGATTCTGCTTTCACTGTTCACTGTTCTCAAGGTATCTCCTGACTTGAGGGTGAGATCCCGAATGAGAATATTGCTTTCATTGAGAACCAGGAGAAGGTGACAGAGAAGCGTCCTATGTCTCCCGAGTGCAACCTGATGGCCCTCTTGGCTTATTGGCTAAGCCGATTTTTGATTATGTTCACTGCCCCACGGCAGTTTTCCCAGCCACTTACACACCTCCTATATTTAGTAAAACAAAGGGCAAACAAAGGTAACCCTAAGAGCCACCTGATGGCATTTTGCACTTTTTTTTTCTGTCGCGACGGATGACCTATTGATTAGGTTATTCCCTAGGAGCTTAGCTGACACAGCCTGAGGATTGGTATACCTCCCAACCCATCGGATCATTCACCTCTTTGACTGACTTTCAAAATTTGTCCGAAGGTTTTTCTTTCACACAGAAAGTTCTCTCAACTGCAAGCGCGACCACTCAAAAACCCGATGATTGTTTGAGTTCGTGCTTCGTTATCCGAAGGGGAAACTCCCGGCCGTGCCTTAAGCAGCGAACTTTTTCGGTTCCTTGTTAGCAGGTCAGATTTCTGTTCGATTAAATACCGTCGAATAGAATGCAATGAATGGAATCTTATTCGAGCCGGTTCTGAGGCATCTCCCGAGGAGGGCGGTCTCACTATACAACAGGTTTGTTTTCTTCATCAAGGAAAGTTGTCGTAGAGTGCACCCTATAAAGTAAAGGCGTGCAAGCAAGGAGGAAAAAAGAAACGGCTAAGGGACGAACCGCAAACGGAGGGCCATGAGTTCGAGACCGTGGCTGGTCCATACTTCCCATCCGCTGATGACTTGGGAGTCCCTGCAGTGTGTGGCCGACTAGGTCAGTCTATTGAGGGAGGGGGGAAGCGTCGTATCTTCGCCATTGGCAACTGGGTGAATCAAAGGTTGCTTAAGCCTGTCCATGATTGGCTTATGTCTGTTTTAAGACATATTCCAATGGATGGTACATTTAGCCAAACACGACCTTTGAGTTTACTCAGTGGCGAGAAGCACTGCTTTAGCTTTGACTTGAAATCGGCGACTGATCGTTGGCCGCTGCTTTCAATGTTCTATCTAATGCAGGTTTGCTTCGGAAGGCAGTTCGCTAGTGCTGTGGTTAACTCAGCACTAGGCACTAATGTGTTTGAGGTAAAACGACGCTCAGTTGTTTGCTTTCAAACCGGACAGCCTTTAGGATAAAACTCTTCTTGGCCGCTCTTCGCACTAACTCATCATGCTATGATTTGGTGGTGTGCGGAGCAGGTATATCCTCTTAGGACCTTTGACCGCTACGCGGTACTTGGCGATGATGTCGTAATCGCCGACAAGAAGGTCGCCAAAGTCTACGAGCACGCCTTGTCCGAACTGGGTGTTCAGATTTCTTACCAGAAATCGCTCATTTCTGATAATGGCTGTGCGGAGTTTGCGAAACGGTTCTTTGCTCGAGGTTTGACTAAGGATTTCTCTCCTGTGTCAATCAAGAGCTTGCTGAATCCGTTTCATCCGTATGGATTGATGTCGATCCATATGACCTATCCTATCAAGCGGTTTTTCAACCCTTTGTAGGATCGGTGGTTTCGGTTATCGGACTATTTCTTCGCTGCCACATCGACAATCGCCTCGCATTCGGAGGCTCTTAGCGATGTTCACTAAACGGTCTATGCCCTTTGAATTGTGGCTTGGCCGTGGTAGACCACTCAACCCGTACCTGAAAGGGTCCTTGGTAGAATGGTTACGAAGGGAGACGGCTCCCAAAGATCTTCATCTGTTTCCAGACGAAGCTCGTCTTGGAAATGTTGGAGATTTCTGGGAGTGGTCCGTCTTGCGGGCCTGGGTGAAGCAGTGGTTGACCTATTGCCGATGGTACTACCTAACGGCATGGTCCCCTGAGGTATCCATCCAATGCATTTCGATCACGTGAACACTACGAACCCAATGGAGAGGGTATACTCCAGTTGAGACTGACAACATTCATTCAAAACATTTCCCGAGTTGAACCAAGAAAGACAGATAGATGAAAATTGATTCATTTCACCGATGGCAATGAGTCAAGTCCTTGTCTGTCCACCTCTTCTGAACGAACCCGAGCGTATCAATGGAATGCCCTGAGTGGAACCATATAGAAAGACTTGCAAAAAAATAGGAAGAAACCATACCGAGCGAAGAACTATACTGGAAAGCTGAAGCTTGCGAGATTGCCCTTTGCACTGTTTGCAAGCCTTTTACCCCTGGCCTGGCCATCCTTCGTTTGCGGTCGACGTTTCGGCAAAGTTTGTCCGTCGACAGCTGAATGTTTCGATCTGGTTCGATTCATGGTCGCATCTGCAAACGTTTTCCCGTGGGCCGACGCCCCCCCCCGCATTGATCTATATCACTTCAGAAGAAACGATATAAAAGTACTTACCTTCCCCTTGGTGAGTCGAAGACTTTCAGTACCTTGCCTTACTAGCTTCGAGGATGTCCATTAAAAAGTCATTTTCGAGTGAGATCCCTACTGTCAAATCTTAATTAGCAGGGATAGAATATTCTCTGGCAAAAGCCAGTTCGGTTTAAAGTTAAAGCCTTTCAAAAAAAAGTCATAAGCATATAGAAAGAGTCCTTTTCGCTGCCAGTTTTTTTACATCTATAGCAAGTCACTCTTCAGTTGCAGTGCACGTTTCTGCCTTGGATCGAGTTTAACTATATTTAAAATAAGATCAGAAGGGAGATCAAAGCCCGAAAGCACCTAGTGAGCTCAGATTTTGACTGGGAAACCTACTCTATTTGGTTTTTCTAGAGAAAAGAGCAGGTAGCGCATGATCTTAATGATCAAGCAATGAAATCCTCCTGGCTTTTGTGAATCAGTTGTAGTTGCGTCCTTACTTGATCCCATCTTTGTTAGAATAGACTCTGCTCAGGTTTGGAAAACGGGTGCCAAGCTGGCTGCAAAGCGGGTAGCGGTATATTTTTTAGCACTCTTACCTTCATTATGGATTAACTAGCACGAGTAGCAGCTTCAGTAGCTTATCCGGGGTACCTCCTGTAGTGGGGGAGGCCAAACAAAAATGCCTAGGAAAGCCACTAGGAGTATGGCATACCTTCTTGATGAAGGGGAAGACCCGAATGTGAATCTCCCAGAGTCTGTCTTCGAATCAGGAAGTACCAGCAGATGATGAAGTAGGTCTGGCAGAATTTAGGGCCATGTTATATAGAAAGAACCAGGCCGTTTATGGTTAAAAAGGAATTGTGAACCTCGTCTTTGATGCAATAGAAGCTCTTCTTCTTACAGTAAGCGGTGCAAGGATAAGCGGTTGAGCAACCGAGAAGAGCTACTCGACTAAAGCGAGGAAGCGAGTGAAAGGAAGTGACTCGACCGGGAAAAAAACTCGACCGACTTGTATTTTAAGAAAAAAACCCAAATGGTTACACACGGGTGAGAAGCTTCAACCCCAAAAGGGGGGGACAGGTTGGTTCGAGGACAAACCCATTGCCTATCAACAAAGGCCTCAACCGATTTACCAACACCTTTGTAATAAGCTTGTAGGTCACAGTACACAAGCTAATGGGACGAAACTGTAAGCCTAAGTATTCCTCAATGACAAAGGGCTTATTGACCTAACTGAGAATTCTGGAATCCCCCAATATTTATCAGATCTTTTCCCCTAGTGAATGAGAAAGCGGGCTAACCAATAATCAAGTCTTCAGTCAACTTCCTTGGCACTACTACGGCGGTGGATAGGTGTAGTCTCTCTTCGCATACAACCCCTTACGAGAAAAAAATCTTTCTAGCCACATCATCAAAAAGGAGAGGGCGAAGATCGGCGGCAGAAGAAGCCCATGGAGTGCTCACTTTTCAACAAAAAAAGAGAGACGATTCTCGGCATCCTGCCGCGATTCGATAGACGATCAGTTCTTGTCGCGCAGAAATAGCTGGCTCACGAAGACGGAATTCGTCAATTCGGCGAGGAATTCCTCAGTGTGCCGCGAGAAAAGGCGTGTTCGAATTCAACGAGGCCCCTTAGCGACTAGCTATAGGGGGAAAGAAGAGAGGGCTTCCTTCACCCGGGAAAAAGAAATCCCGGGTCTTCAACATCTATATCATCAGGCTAATGATTTGCATGCAAGGGGAGCTCGCTCGATTCGCAAATATCTTTCCGCTTTGACAGTTGGAGGAGAACGTAGCAGCTCGTAATCTAACTCTTTGCTTGAATTCAAGCAGTCTTTCAGATGGAGTTCCACGTTTGTACAGACAGTGTGATCCTTCCACCTGCTTAATCCACCTCGTTCCCTGATTCTTCTCCTTTTAGTCGATAAACTCTTAGAGAATGCTATGGTTCAGTTGGACGTGGTTCGGTTATTCCTATTTGTCTCTATCTAACGTGTAGGCTTCATCCTCTGGTGTCCCCCCCTTATAACTTCTTTCTCCTTAGCGGCCTCTGTCTAATTGTTGTGGCTCACGAGGAATGGCCTTTCGTTTGTGCGCTAACGTTTGATTTACAAGACTCCTTATTTCAAGAGTGCTAAGTCCCATGTCTAAAACTATTTTGGCATTGCCCGATTTTTCTATGAGGTTTTCTATACCTCAAAGTCAACTCTGGTTTCCACTAATAATGGCATTTCCCCCAGTTTTGATTTGGAGCGTTTTGATGATATGGATTTCTTCTCTCTAAAAGAATCAATCGTTCATTCATCTCGATTTATTCTATATATATGATATTTCATTTTCCTTTCTCGGTGAGAGCGCTTCTGTGTACCACATTATTAGATAGAATTACCGGCTCAGAAGGTTTAATACGTCTGCCTCGGATTCTATTCCGTCTTCTTTTTAGTTTATTTCCTTCTTGTTCATCAATCGGAATTTTCTGGTATTCAATCGGATTGGAATTGGCAGACTGGTTGATAGGTGCAGCAGTGGGACGTGTTATTAAGAAGGTAAGAGAGAAGACCGGTTACGCCGAGAGGAGCACACCTTGATAACTTAACTATAGCTTCGCAGTGACAACAGTTGTCGAGGACACGTCTGAAGAGGAATCGGCTAAGGGAAACTATCGCGAGATGTTGGCATGCATCTGCGGATGTCTCCTCCTTGCTTATTAGTCGAGTGCGAGTGAAGCCAGTCCAGTCCCTGCTGCAATTGATCCATCTTTTGAAAGCTATTCCTTTCCCCCGTCCAGGACCATGGCACTTCTTGTTCCAATGACAGATCGGATACTTTTTTCCTTTCTCCTCTACAGGATCAGGAGGCTAACCTCTATTAGAAATGGCTTTCTTTCTTTGGTTGTTCCGCGGGATGTCTTTTCGGTGACGTATAATAGAGACAGCTTGTGCATCTTTGCTTAAGATATTTTGCTTATAGAGGAAAGACAATGCCCATCATACCATTCGGGGATGTCAGTCAGGCCATTCCAGGAGACAGCAAGCGGGCTGGCACCGAAGCTCGCTATGCCGCATTTTGGAATGCACAGTAAAGTGGGGAGAAAGTCTTGAAAAAGATTCGTCCGGAAAGAAAAGAATATTTGTTTGAAGAATCTCTTTCTTCCTTCAGACCGTGACTGATTGTTTGTCTGCTAAGCTCGGGAGCTAGGACCCTTACTTCTCCCATTCATTCTTTGCCTTTCCGAGGAAATTCGATGATGAATCAAAGAAGAAATGTGGCTATGAACGGATCTGAGGCTTAGGAAGAGTGTTCGCTCTTGGCCTATTAGTTGGCCGGCCGATATGCGCTGAGATAGTCTCGGTCCTATGAATCTGACCGAGCCTGCGTTAAGCTCTTCTTCTCCGATTCTGTTAACGCCGTCAACGCGAACTGCTGATGCGGCTGCTGACGGTTCTCTCATTTCCTTTCTTCTAGCGCTTGTTCGAAAGTCCCTCTTTTCATCGGTTAAAAAGAAAAGAGAAAATCTCACTCTAATTTTATCTATCTAGGGAAGTCAAATGGAATCTCTTTCCTCACTTTTTCTTACGCAGGCAAGGTTCTCTAGCGGAGAGACTCAAGCGGGCAACCTGCCGTCCTTTCTTATTGGGATATCGAAAGTCTTTCACCCACTAATGGATAATAATAGATTGGAAAGAAAGGAAAGTAAGTAGGCTCGCTACTCAAGGAGACTAGGCACCTAAGATCTTATCAAGGCTCCTACGATGAGAGCTATCGGATTGGCATGGAAGATCGAGCAGGCAGCAAGAAATGGAATCCACCTCCACCTATCCTTAACTTAATCTCTTTCCATGGAGTCGGCATTCTAGAAGCAAAGCTTCCCAGCCGCCTGCCTCCTTGTGTGGAAAAGCTTTTCAGGATCTCCACTCAAGCTCTTTCCCGCTAGGCATATAGGCGAAGACGCCGGGTTGTTTAACTCAACTAAAGAAACGTAAAGAAAAAAAAGTAGAAAATCTCTCCGTCAAAAGGTGATGGTAACTTCGTACTTTAAGACGACAGGTTGGTAATGAAAGGCAATGTATTAGCAACTATCTTAGGCCGAGCGAGAAAGAAAGGTTAGTTTACTAGTCTTTCATCTAAAAGGTTGGCTAAGTAAGCGTAAGTTCTCTTACCTTAAAGCCTTATTTCAGTATAATAATCTTTTATTTAAAATTAATATGAGCTATCTCAATGAGAGCGTTTCGGCGGGAAATCGCTAATTTATAATTAGAGTGCAGGTCCGTCACGCCAGAATGAGTGGGTTCGAACCCTCCCGGTGTAAAGCAGTTGCGGGATACGTAGGGCAGGAGGGTTTGAGTATAAACTCAAGGCAAAGAGCTCCCTTCTCTAGG
The DNA here is from genome assembly GCA_037833815.1 of Zingiber zerumbet. NCBI lineage: Eukaryota > Viridiplantae > Streptophyta > Magnoliopsida > Zingiberales > Zingiberaceae > Zingiber > Zingiber zerumbet. The sequence goes on along the minus strand of JBBMJZ010000083.1, from coordinate 67,882 downwards.
AGGAAAACAAGGAGTTGGAGACAGAATGCAAGTCAACTTGTTGTGAGAGTTGAAGCTTTAGCTCTGGATTGAGAGCCGGAATAGGACCCTACAGGACCGGCGTCCTTATTTACCCAGCTCCATGGGGTGAAGATCAAGCACATCGTGACGGAACGGAATTCTAAGTAGAACCGGCAACTGCTTAGCTTTAGCAGCTACTCTCACTGCGTAACAAAGCTTTATACCAATAGAAGCAGGATTGAGATTGAAATTGCTATCAGACTCCGCTATTGGTATCTCCCCTTCCCATTCTTTCTTTAAGGAAATAGATCGACAAAGGCTTCTTTCTATGGCAGCTGTGCTTCCATGTTATCTAGATTGCTCATAAAGTAGCATAGCCTGCCTTACTCAAGCCAACTAGGATCAGAAGGTCTAGGCTCTCATGGGTCTTTCAATATTGAAATAGGGGCCTTTCGCCTTTGAATCGTTTTGGCCTGGAGGCGGGTTATAAAGGTAAGGACTTAGCCTTGTTTTCAGTCATTGTATTGTAGTCCGTCTTTGCTTTGATTCTTATAGCCAAAAGCCCCTCTCCCTAGCGGTCGAGATCTGTTAGAACCTCTCCCTAGCGGTCTCCACGTCGCTGCGCTCGTCCCTCTCGCTTCGCTCGAGCTATAAAATACCTCCCTTTCAGTCGAGTTACTTCGTAACCTCTTCTTCCTTTAAGCAGGCTTAGTGCCGAACACTCCTGCTGCTTCCAATCCTATGATCGGGCAAAAGGACTGATTACCGTCCTAGCTCCAAAGGCAAGGTTGCTTGCTTACTTAGTCCTTGTGCTAAGGAAGAAGAAGACCAGGAAAGCAAGAAGAAAGAGTCACTTCATAAACGTTCGAGCCTCTCTTCACTCTGTAGAAAGGCTGGCTTATTCTAAAATAGTGAAGGGCCCTTTTCATCGACCTTGTCGACTAATCATAGAAGTTCTTCTTGTAAGCAAGCATGCCTTATTCTTAGCAACCATGCCGCTAACGAAGGTAAGACAGAGAACGTAACTACATACGACTTTTTCCAAAAGGAAAAGAGGTTAGACTGAATAGACAGACGAGCGACTATGAGTACAGTTCGGGGAGTCGATAAGTCAAACTTCAACGGCAAGAAAAGCGCAGCAAAAGTCGCAAGCTTCTTTATAAAAGAGAAATTGTGGATACTGGGTCAAGGTCTTTGACTCCGAGTCTACGAACGGGCTAAGGCCTTTCTTTCTCTTTTCCGCCTTCGACTTAAGGAATGGGTTTCAAAGAACAAGAAGAATGAAAGAAGATCTCTATTCGTCCCACTCCCTCGGAGCAACTCCTCAATCTCAAGATCTTCGAAACCTCTCCTTTTCTCTTTCTATTATCATTCTAGAGAGAGCAGTTCAAGTCAGCAGGAAGCCAAGGACCATAGAGAGTGTTAACAAGAGGACCACTCTTAGTCCAACAATCCAACCAGAACCTTATATTTTGCCCAGAATGAGGGATCCATCTAATCCCACTCTGGAAGGTTTTAATGACGGGTGTCATTGGATTATGGCACCCTTCTCGCTTTTGCCTCATGACATGGTACTCACGCTTTCAAGGGCTTAAAAGCAAGGAAAGCGGGCAACCACTAATAGAGGAACTCCAAAGACTCCAGCTCAACATCTAGCTCGTTATCGTTATCACCGTTGCGTGTCGGACGCCATCATCCAATGGCTCCCTCACTCCAGTATATCTCCGGTGCTACATGAGTTGTAGGTAGATTCCTAAAGCGTGCGCGTAGTCCTTAGACCAGATTGAAAAGCGTGTGACCTAAGGAAGCGCCATTCAAGAGATCTCTTTAGACGTATCAGTAGCCCGACCAAAAGCAGTATATGCACTTTTAAAAGCATTTTATATCCACTTAACTTTAGAGTAATGACTTGGGACGGAGGTTGTTTCCCCCCTTTCCCGTGGGACTGGCTAACCAATGAGATAGACCAGGTTCAAACTCTGCCATTCAGAGGAGTTTAGCCTGTCCCGTGCATTCTAACTTCATTCGATCAATAGTCCCCCTCATTCTGTCCACCGTGAAATATAGCCTGACAGTAGTCAAACCTGGTTCACCTCTTTTACATGTTCGAGAAGTCGAAAAGAAATTGATAGAAATTGCATAATATAATATGGAAGGTGTAATTGCAGTCTTTCCGTTCCTATCCGCATTGTCATCAGATCCGTTCCTCTTCATCAAAGGCCAAGAGAAGAGGAGAGGAGTGGTACCCCAACGGCTGACAAGAAAGAAAGCACACCAACTGTTCTGTCACTGTTGACAATCCATATGGATATAGCATGTGTGCCGTGAGGGAACAAGCAACGGACTGAGCGCGCTAGCGCTATAGGATCGGTTTTTTTGATCAATAGAACAGGAAGAGGAGCTAGCCTTCAGGGCGAAATCGAAAATAGCATTTTTCTCCCTTTTAAAGGAAAGGGGGAATATTGGTCAGAAGTCAAGACGGCACTCAACAATTGTGCCTCTCAAAAAGACTATAACCGGTTAATTCGAAAACCGGGATCTCCAGATCCGGGAGAAAAAGCATGAATTTCTCTCTTTCAACAAGTGCTTTCTGAGCATCCTGCCTTGGCAGAAAATGCCGCCTACCATCCTACCGAAGCCTTGATCGACTTCTTTGACGAGAAGCGGGACGAACTGGATTTCCCTTCTGTCTTTCTCTGCCGGGTCCGTCATCTCCTCTCACCACCAGAAGGTTTCCCAACAGCCCCACCCAGAGAGAGGTAGAAGCAGAAGCCCCAATAGGATCAGCAATGCATCAATTCCCAATTGTGCTATCAACTCTCAGGAGAATAAGGCTAAGGGGAGAAATTCCACAAATGGAGATGTTAACCACAGCAAGGGGAACCACAGAAGTCAGAGTGTTCGCGAGGTTTTCAATGAATCCAGAAACCAGAGCAATGAACTACAACTTCCTTCTAATCCCAATGGATTATCACAGCCTGGAACTGGGTGGTGGGGTTTGCGTCGCATTTGGGTTGCTGTGCTAATGTTGTGGCCGAGTTACATGCGTTACGCATGGGGCTGTTCCTTGCATGGGAAGAGGGTTATAGGGATGTGATTGCGGAAGTTGATGCTAGCTTGGTTCTGCACTTAGTCAAGTCTGCAAATTCTTCTTGTCATCCCTTGAGCTCTCTCATTGATGATATACGAGATTTATTGAACAGAAATTGGAGATGTCTGTTGCAACACTCACTTCGAGAAGGCAATTTCAGTGCTGACTGTTTGGCCAAATTGGGGTGTGATTTGGACGTGGATTACATGGTGTATAGAGAGCCACCAGACGTTGTGCGTACTGCATGCACTCAGGGCAGATTCGATGGGAACGGCTTTTCCCAGGGGATCTACTCTCCTGTAGAGTTTAGAGTTTGACCTTTTTCCTTTCGTTTGTAAACCAAAAAAAAAGAAAGGAGCGCTTACTATTCTTGCAGCTTCTTCTGTAACAGCTTGTTCTATCACAGCTTCTTAAGACTTACGCGCTTTGAGGCCGTCCTAGGAATATAGAATAAGGGCTTACTAGCTAACTCGGAAAGATCCCCTTCGGGGGAGTAGCAGCTCACCCTTCGTTACCCAGCCCATCGCTAAGGCTCAGCCTCGTCTTTTGATTTGACCTATTTCCCTCTGTCTGATAGAAAGCAGAAGGTCGTAAGTTAAGCTTCTGGAGAGAGCAAGGAAAGAGTGAGACTTGGACCCGGAGAATCAATTGCTTGGTTTCCCACAGGCAGTTTAGGACTTGGCCAGGATGTAAGCTGTAAAATGGAAAAGGGCGGCTAAGCCGAACAAGAAGATCTTCCCGTGGATCCTTTCTTTCTAAAGTAGAGTACTGGGTATAAAGAAAGTGCACCTTTTCTGCTATCACGATCAGAAAGAGCTAGACAGCTTTCCTTACTTGTTCAAGTAAGCAAATCTATTTCATAGCCTTGTTTAAGGTCTTGTTAATGTCCCAACATTAGAAGACATCGTAGGTGTGGTCTTGTATCCCTAAATGCTCATCTCCGTCAAATCATCAGTTTACCTCTCTCTTTGCTCCAAGCCAACTGGTTCTTTCAGAATCTCTTGTTAGCGATGCTATTTATTTCCGAGTTCTTTGCTAGGCTAGTTGATCAAGGATTTGTGCTCTCTGAGCTAGGAGTTTGATTTCTTGGCTTTGTGGACCCTTCTAAACCTGCTTTTTTAGCTCGAGATCGTACTTTGGATCTTGTTCTTTCCTTTCGATCAACCAATCTTGTTCTAATTCCTTCCTTTCTCTGTCTTTCATGGAGGGAAGCGGTGCCCTAAACATGACATAATCCTCAAGTCCAACCAGTCATCGAGGAGAAGGCAAAGGTTTTTCCTAGACTGATAGAGGGATTGGCCTCAATGAGACTCTCAGCACGCCCCATGGAAGGTGGAAATCGACCACTAAAGAACACCCACATCCTGCTTCCCTATAGAGTCAAACTCAGTCCTTCTCTTGGCCAAGCAACTTGGCTTTCATAGGGTGCTTGTTGAGTTGGATGCAGCGGTGCTTGTGCAGTTCTTGAAAACTGGGGTTGAAGCTTCTCACCCGTAACCTTGGTTGGTGATTGCCTCTCTTTGATCCAGGAAGGTTGGTTTGTGATCTTCGTCATATTTATCGGGAAGGTTATAGGTGTGCCGACTTCTTGGCGAATTTAGCACAAGCATGTCCTATCGGGCTTACTGTTCTTAGTGAGCCGCCTCTTGATCTCTGTCCTTTGATTGAGGCTGATAAGTTAGGCTTTCCTACTTTGAGGAGCTAATCCGCTTTTTAGCCCGGTGTCTAATGTACCAAAAATGAATTACAAAGGTCCTTTACCTCATCCTTTACAATAGGTCCAGCCTCCTCACTCCTCTCCCTTATCGGCTTTCTTCCAAAACCCTTCCGCCTTGGATTCTTTTCCTTCGGAACCTCGTCATTTTGGCAAGGAAGCTGTCTCGATTCCCCTTTGTCTAGTGTAAGGACGAGACTCAAGATGGGGTCTTTCACCATCTTAGAAAAAACAACCAAATGGAAACAGAAGTCAGTTTGGAAGGAGAAAGGAAAGCACCAAGTCGGATAGAGCGGGCATGGAATCCCGGAAAGATTGAGAGAGAGAAGGGTGGTCGTAGATCAGAGAAAAAAAGAAAGACTTTGAAGCAAAAAAGACCTTTTTCATTTGAGTCAACGGAAAGCCAGAGTAGGGGTCCCCTAATATAGATAGGCATAGCTATGTGTCAACGCAGTCTAGTTCAGAAAAGACACGGGAAGGGGGGCTAAAGGTTACGAAAGAAGAGTTGTCACCAGAGCGCGGGAAAACAAAGAAGAATAGAGTAAGGCGAAGAGGAAGAGAGAGCTTAGCTATTGCTATAGTGAGTCCTCATTAATTTCACTCAAAGGAAAGGAAAAGAGTCAGACAAGAGGACTGATCCGGAACCGGAAGCAAAGCAAAGATCGGTTGCTCCATCAGACAAAGATGACCTTCCGCAGGCAAGGCTTTTTTGACTCTTTCGCTTTTTTGACGGTGGGGCACGTAATCTTTCCTTTCTACTTCTGGGTTGGAATAGCGAATTCTCGTGACAATCATTCAATTTGAGAATTCTCCAATTGGTTATTCCAATCCGGCTACTGAAGTGAACTCTCATCTCTTTTAAGCTATTTCAAATCACAGGATCGAGCGCTGTTAGCGAATGCGCTTGAAATGACTTTGGGGATCAGCTTGACTTCGACTTAGTCTTTTTGTCTTTGAGATGGGACCATATCGTAGGTTGTTGATAGGCCTCTTTGAAGCCTGGATATCGACTTCATTGTTGATGCCCTTAAGAGAGAGTGAGATGCCTCAAGATGATTATAGATTGAAATTGAAAGATCATAGATAGAATCGATCTACTTCGAATCGAGAGACTTCAACGTGCCTTCCCAGTAAGGTCTGATTCTTCGGGTTTGCTAGCTACGACTACAACAGCTCCAGTTCCTAGTTTGTAATATAGCTACACCTAATTCCAGACCAGTTAATGCAAGAACTATAAATAAAGCCCTTTGAGGTAAGAAAAGATTCAAAACCAGTCTATCTCTTTCAGAACCTCTCCCGCCTTATTTCTCTCGTTGGCTACGACTATGTTTCCAGTCTGCCTTCATCAAAAACCGTCTTTTCACAGAAGCTGCTTCCCCAGCCTATTATAAAGATTGTAGAAACATGAGCTTGTGATATAGCTACACCTTTCTCACGGAAAGCTCCTTCTGTACGTGTACTAGAAAGCTGCTTACTCAAGTAATCGGTTATACTCCCTTTGGGACGAAGCTTGATCCAGTGCTTCCTTAATCTCCGCCCAATAGGCCCCCTATTCCAGTACGAATCCTTCCCCCTAACGCTGTCTTCCTGTTCGGGTCCGTTCCTATACTAAGTACGTCCAAGGGTGAAAAAAGCGAAGCGTATCGCCGCTTTGAAGCGATCGAGAGACCTTCCAGTTTTTGAGAGAAAGTCCGAGATAAAAGGGACCCTTCTTCAAGGCTGGTGTCCCGTGTTCGAATTA
>JBBMJZ010000083.1:19461-46961 GCA_037833815.1 Zingiber zerumbet | reverse complement strand
CCTCGTCCGATTTACATAAGCGCTTTATTGTCTTCTTCAGAAGAGAAGGCATATGTTGACTTGCTGCAAGAGTTCTGAGATGTCTTTGCTTGGACCTATAAAGAAATGCCTGGTCTAGATCCAAAGATTGCTGTTCATCATTTAGCAGTGAAGAAAGGGGCAAGGCCGCAAGCACAAAGGCGTTTTCGACCCGAGTTGATTCCCTTGATTGAAAAGGAAGTAAACAAGCTTATTGAGGCTGGTTTCATTCGAGAAGTTAAGTATCCAACATGGATTTCAAGCATTGTTCCTGTAAGGAAGAAGAATAGGCAAATCCTAGTTTGTGTAGATTTTCATGACCTGAATGAAGCGTGTCCGAAGGATGACTTTCCTCTCCCAATTACTGAGTTGATGGTTGATGCTACAACTGGACATGAAGCATTATCCTTCATAGATGGTTCGTCAGGATACAATCCAATCCGAATGGCACCAAGAGATGAGGAACTTACCGCCTTTCGCACTCCCAAGGGTCTTTATTGCTATAAAGTCATACCTTTTGGCTTGAAGAATGCTGGAGCGACAAGGGCCATGCAAAGGATTTTCGACGATATGCTGCACTGTGGAATGAGCTAGCCAGCTACTTGCAGTCCGTGCCTTTTGACTCCTCTTTCTTATAAGTCTCCTTCAATTCATTATAGGGGAGGGGAACCCTTTTCCTGTGACATCGATCTGGAGTTGTGGTCTCCTTCCAATCCACATGGTGGAAAAGCCTCGGTTTTCGATTGGATGTCTATGTGGTCTTCATCTCTGGTGAAGGAAACTTCGCCGAGAGTCAAAGGCGAGCTCTTCCCCTGATTTCACAGGATGATATGGGATATCTATTCTTTGTGTTTGTGTGATAAGTAATATTGGAGGCATTTTGGTCTAATACTTCACTTCAAGTATCTCCCGCTTTTGATCACCTAAGCCAGAAAAACCATGGGCATAGGGCCTGGACATTGTATTTTATATCTTTCGAACCCTTATCTTACTCCTTTTATAATGGAAGCGTCAGGTAAGGTCGGATGGGAGCCTTACCTTCAGCCACGAAGTCTCCTCTACAGCATGAAATGTAGCAGGCTCAATGGCTTCGTCGACCTCGATAACCGGCGCCTCAGAAGTAGATTATAAGCGGCTGGTATATCTAAGACCTGGAATGTGACATTAAAGATGCAAGGGCCAATCTCCAGTGGCAGAGTGATCTCCCCAAGGTAGGTCTTCTTGAACCATCAAAAGCTCGTACTAACATTCCGTTGCCTTTAACCCTTTCACGTCCTATCCCCATCCTATCCAGGGTAACCCATGGGCAAATGTTGAGAGCTGATCCGTTATCGACTAGCACCTTTGCCAAAATCATCCCCATGGTCTTGACAGTAATGTGGAGGGCTTTGACTGAAAAAGAAGCGGAAGATTTTCTGCGGAAGGTAAATGCCTATACAAGTGAGGAAGTGCCTATACAAGTGAGGAAGTGCCTATACAAGTGCTCTACTATCTTGAGGGGAAAAGAAACTGAAAGAAAGAAACTCCCAAAGAGGTATTAAAAGTGGTAGGAAATGGAAATGCCTATACAAGTAGTAGAAGCTGGGCGAGGATGGGGATGGGCCTACCCGAACCCAGAATATCTTTGTATTTTGAAATTAGTTATTTTAAATCAATTTTTTAATTTTTCTTCCCTAACGAGGACAAGACTAGCGACTTTCTCTAAGGTACAACCTTTTCTGTCCATGTCCATCTCAGAGCCTATCCCATCACAGGGTAGGGTAAGCCTTTCTCTGGTTCAGCCTCCCTGGATCTCAGGAACAGCCGATTTCTCAATAGGGCCCGACGATCAAATCCTCGAACAGCACCTATACATGCAGGCCCATACCATAGCTCCGCTTTCGGTGATTATGAATTTCTATCAGACTCTGATCGAATGAATAGGTTTGTGTGAAATACAAGCTCACGCTCCGGAAAGAATTTCTTATAGGCGTGAGGATAGGCATAAATAGATTGAGAACCAGTTCTTCAACTGAAACTGAGCAATATGGTTTTCACACAGAAGAGAAGATAAAGGAAGGGCACCGCTCCAACGGTAGAAGGGCTTAGCGATTAGAGAAGCGAAGCAGGCTTACTGATAGAAAGATAGAAACCGAAAGAAGGATTACGTCCGAGACGGATTAGGGTTAAAGGCAAGGCAATTCGCCAACCAATAACATAGGGGAATGGTTCTACACCAGGAAAAAGAGACCCTCGCTTCATCACTTGGAAGAATGGAAAGCTTTACAGACGGAATAGTAGACCGGACATCCGGCAGACATAGGAGACTGGACAGCCCCGAGAGCTAATGGGCAGCCTGGAATGGGCCGATTGGAAGGCTTTGAACGAATCCGAAAGCAAATGATTACATTCAGATTTCGACTGAAGCAAGGAGGACATATATGCTCAGGGATTGCCCCTTTTTCGAATAAGATAAAGGCTACGGGAATGCTTCCACAACCGGAAAGACATAAACTCGCTTTGGAGAGCTAAGAGACTAGATGGAATGCTTACGATTGATTCCCTTAGGGGGAGTTTGAAAAAGCCCTACTAGGACTGGAAAGCTGACAAGGCGGGAAGACTGATAACTAGCCAAAACTCAAGGAAAGCAAATGCGCCAAGCTAGAAAGAAGCATAGGACTACTCTCGGGTCCTCCGAAAGGAAACCCGGCCCCTCGCTTAGAAAGACATACGAAATGGACTGGTTACGGAATATCAGACTAGACGGAATAGAGAGCTTTTAATTAAGTTTTTACTGTAGTAAACTTCTTTCTTTTTCGCGATTATTGACATAGGGAATAGAAGCTTGGAGGCGCTGAAGGATCCTCTTCAGATTATTAAGAATTTAGCTGATGAGCAGGGAATCTCAGCGGGGGAGAAGGCTAGGATGTTGGCACTCGAAGAGGAGATTAAGATGATAGTGGGGCAGGTACTTAGTGCGGCGGAAAGCAAAAATGAAATGGATTCTAAGATCCAAACCTTCCTTCAGCAGTCAACCAAGGCCAGGGAGTCCGTTGCGGTATGTGAGAAGATAGAGAATGATCTAGACTCGATGGAGGCCGAGGTTGAGGATTTGAAAAAGCCAAATTATGAAGTTCCAGGAACAGTTGGCAGCCGTTGAGAAGAGGCAGAGTGATGTTACTCGGGACTATGACTCCTTAATGACCGAGTTAGAGCCACTCCATGCCGAGCTTCAGAGCCTGAAAGACACCAACTTAGAGGAGCAGAAGGCCAGGATCGAAGAATCTGAGCAAGCTGCGCTGAAAGCCTGGGAAGATACTAAGAAGGCAGTCGCTGAAATCTTCTGTAAAATGGAAATGATTTTAATTAGACCAGTCTGTACGGCCTTTGATGACGTAGTAGAAAGAAGCACTGTGCGTTAGCACAGGGCTATATAAGGGCATAACCAATATAGCACCGAAGCGAACTAGAACTGGAACTGGAACGAGAACCTCCATCTAGACCTAAACCTGACACCCGCATACCGCATATGCCAGTGGTTGTGGTACAGGTCGTTCTGTCTTGAATCTGCAGGAGAACTAAATCATGCCGACTTATGGTCAGCAATGTCCCGGTCAAATTGATTGTATAGACCCATTTTGCTCGCTTGTTCCCGGTCTGATCCCTTATTTGATCAGACCGCTCCTGGTGTTCGAACTAGTCATTAATGGTCGGCTTCATTGGTACCCTTTCGGTATGCGTTGCGAACACTTTTATGTTTAGCGTCTCATCTTCTCTAGAGAAGAGAAACTCGAACGGATAGAGCAGATGGTCCAACTACATAACTCTTTCTTTTTCTTTCTTCCTTTTCCATAGCCTACGGGCAAGGAAGGCGAGGGTCCATGTCGGAGACAGCGGGGCAGTGCCTTAGCTCACCGGGAAGGTGAAGAGGCCTAGAAAAATCTTTTCCTTTCTCGCTTTCGCTCTTTCTACCGGCTTGAAAAATGACCCCAAAAGAGGAACTTCCTTTTCGAAGAGGCCGGGACAGATGGCTCTTCCACGGGGATGAAGGATCTGGTTTATCCGCCATCGCTATCACAAAAAGACTTTATGAAGCTTTCTTCTTGTTTTCATTTCAGTAGAGTGGCAAGAGCTCGTAACCCAGGGGCATTCATCCAATGCTTACTTTTAGGCATAGCATTAGCCTCTTTCCGCGAGTCAGAAACCCCGATCCGTGCGCTGATCCTTCTATAGTAGGAAGACACGATCGCAAGGGAATCACTAGTTCTAGCTCCATGCCTTCCTTCTTCTGTTCACAAATCGGATGTTCACGAATTGTTTGTAGCAAGTGCTAGAGAATGGTCTATTCTTTATCTCTCTTTTACTTCGGGAAGTCTATTCGCTATTGGACTTTTTCCTTTCTTTCCTTTCTTTTTGTTATTCTTTTCCTTCAGAACCTTTCTGTAGCAAGCTTTTACTTATCCGTAGCTATTGAATCAGCTGTGGGAATAAGCATTGTTGTCGGAATCAAGGCTGTGCTTTCTTTCGAGAGATGTGGCACTTACTTTGGGAATAGAATAAATAGGAATGAAGCGAATTCCCTCACTTTAGAGGACAAGGAATAAGCAGTTACCGTTGAAGGAAGGGAAGACAGCTAACCGCCTTGTAGGCGTAGTTCTTAAGTAATCCCACGGGTACTTTATTTACTAAAAAAAGCATCTCGAAAATCATACTATATAAGGCTAGCTCCTCGAACCGGACCAGATTCTTTTAATCTTGTACTAAGCTATGGGTAGACTGACTCTGGGTACACAGAAAGACCAAGCTAAGCCAATCTCACGTCGAAGCAGGGAAATTCTAGCCCTTGAAAGCAGCCCACTTCGGAGTCGCTCACAGGAGAAGCACTGACCTTTCCTTTTCTCTTATCCCTCTCGAGTTCGAGAAGACTAAGTAAGGGCGAGCTCCTACTTAGAGAGAGTTAGTTGGGTAGGGTCAATAGCTCTAAGATCACATCGGATTGGTCCTAACTGCTAGATCTTTGTGAAAAAAAGCAAAGTGCGAAAGCACTTAATCCTTCAGTAAAGACCGGTTGACACCGCTTTTCAAAGACTTTTTGTTAGCAGACGATTTTCAAGTTCCTTGCCCTTTCCCTGGAACCGGGCAAAGAATTCCCTTTCGAGACGAGAGTCACTCGCTCCCTTCACCGACCCACCTCCCTTTATTCTCCTTCCTTGCTTCTATTACCGTTCTTTCTTTCTCTTCCCTGAATCTTTTGCCTAGACCGACTGCCCATGCTCACATCTCAGAACTCAGAAAACCGCATCCAGGCAACTCTGATCTCTTTCTTCCGTATGATAAAAGAAAGGGGCTTTCCCCTAACGAAGAATGTGCTAGGAGGGGTACACATCCAAAGACTGTCTTTGATTGGAGCTAAAAGAAGGCGGAAAACACTCGGGGGGAGACTAAACCCTTAAAATAGGAATAGTGAATGCCCCGGGAGACACGCACGGTACTTACCGGTGCTATCGGGCCTCGGAGAAAAGAACTAGTATCCGAGAAGAGATAGGGAAATTCCGGTATAAGCGACGATGACAGAATACGGGATAGAAAAAGATAGGCTTGAATAGACTTTTCTTCTACTTCGGGTAGATTACTGGTCCCTAGGGGCGGATGAAAGGTACTCAATATCCAAGAGGGCTATCCTCTCAATCGCCGAGGGCTCGCTACAGATCCCTTCCGTCGGGTCAAGCAACTCAAACAAGAACAACTCATATGAATGAATCTGCTCTCGTCTCCTGTCTCTCTTCTAACTCAATAACTCAGAAAGAAGTCAGGCATCTCCTTTAACTCAAACTCAATTCAAGATCCACTGAAGGATCTGGTTTTTTTTAGCATAAAGTGATGTCCGACTGGGGTCGACTCTTTCCTGGAGTAGCTTTGTGCCTAGAAACCTCTTCTCTGACTAGAGTCCTGCCTATGGGGGTCGAACTGGATGACTGGAGGAAGTTAAGATAGAAATATCCCTTTCCATATGAGTTAGCGGGGCACCTTCCGAAGATATGCGCACTACGGACGAGACGGCTTGACGGCTGTAAGTCGGATGGCGGGCCCTTGCCACCAAGCTTCCAAGAGAGGAGCTCGTAAAGGCTGGGACGGAGATACTGCTGGCTTGGGAGATATAGCTGGTGGCTTGAAGCTTTCTCCCAACGGTTGCAAGCAAGCAAGCACGAAAGGAAGAAGAAGGAGTCTTTCAAGGAAGTTGAAGGCAATGCTGGAGTGAGTCAGCCATTGGGAGTTGCCATAGGTTGTATCCCTAAGCAGGAATAGTTTGCGAGCCAGTTGCAGTGACAGTTGGAGTTGCTTTACTTGGTAGAGTGACGCATTCCGGCGGCTTTATTTGCGTAAATAAGGAAGGGCATATCCAAATAATAGAAAGGGACGCCTTTTAAGCTACGAAAAAAGGAAGTGGCAAAGGTTTCGTCTTTATGATGTATAGAATTTAGGATTCTACTTGGATTCGGTACTTATTAAGTTAAGCATCGAAGGCGGGACTCTTTCCCTAGATAGAGAGATGGTCTAATTCAAATCACGCCAAGAGAGGTTTAATCTTCTCCCGTATCTATATAACATTTGAATTACTCCTCCATTCCGCGTTTCCTAAAATATGACTCTAAACATTCAGACCTTTTTCTTAGAGGTTGTTTGAGATGGCAAATCGAGCAGCCTATTGCGCTAACGGGAAGAGGCATTTAGGACAAAAAGACGGGGTTTACTCAAACGAGTTGAATAAGCAAGCCAATAAGATAAGATTGCTCTTGTTGAACCAGCTACTAATCACCAAGTCCTTTGTTTAGCCAAATCTGGGGGTTGGTGAGAGAATGGATTTGAGTATGTTGATTGAGAGATGCGAATCAGTCACGAATCTAACTAGAACTAGAACTCCGCGAGTGAACGCAAAGAAGCAAACCAGACTAGACGGAAAGAACTCCGAGTAAACAAAGCGACCATCTCATCTGGCCGATCTCAAGTTGGATGAGAAGGCAAAGCAACCCTCCGAGGAAGGAAACTATGACTAATTAGACCGTGAGTGACCCAATGACAACGTCAACATAGAAAAAGAAGGTGAGATAAGTGGACGGAAGCAAGGTGGTGCTAACTCTGCATCCGCGGCTCTTTCCGGAGAGCATCAAATCAAGCGCTTTCATTTGCTTTGAGACTGACCCTCTTTCTTCCAGGCGCAAACAGGGGGGAAGGAGCTTTCCAATCGATCACACGCCCGGCACAATAGAAGGAAGGGCAAGAGAATAGGCACTGGCATCTTGACTACTTGAAATACGGACTATCTAAAATGGGAATGAGAAGAGAGCCTATTTTCAGGCTTAAAGGATTTGCTGCTTGATTAGAAAAGGAGTTACCTAGCTAGTGGAGCGAGGGGAGGTGCTTTGACATCATTTTCCACGATTCCGACATTGAGCTCTCTTTGCCTTACTTATTATGAATCGATATAAAAGATAACTCGCCAGCTGGAAGAGGAATAGGATATAGGTGAGCCCGTGGAATATTGTTGAATAAAGACCCCTTCTAAAAAGCTCTTGGCCCACCCTTCACTCTGTTCACGGTTAGCCGGGAATGAGACTGGGAGTTCGATTTCCTTTATGACTTTCGCCTTGCACCTTACACTAAACTGAATCTCTTGCACGCGCGTATAAGAATACCTTGCTGGCTATTCCTTATTCTTGATAGCACAGGAAAGAGAGATTCCGGAATCTCTTGACTTCATAGCTACGCACCTTTCTACTTTTCTTACTCTTTTTTGCGAAAAGAACATCATATCATCGGTTATACTATCCTGGAGTAGTTAGAGTAGTACTTGCTAAAGCTAAAGGTTTTCTCCCGCTAAAGTCTACTAGATAAGCCAAGTAAAGAAGTGCCAGATACAGATGAAATGGTTTTCTCTCCTTTTTAGAGAAGTCAATTCCTCCTCCCCCGAGGGGTACTTCTATTTTTAAGCTTTAGAGAATCCAGGTCCAGCGGAAGACTAAGTAAGGTACGGTATAAAGTCCAATCAATCTCCTCCAACAGAGGGCTCTGACCTGACCACAGTCAATCAGTCTATTGTTCTGGTTCTATAGAGTCTAACCCCGAAAAGGGAAGACTCCTCGTTTTTAGCCTGGTCCAGGTGTGGCATATCTTTCCCATCTAGTAGCCCCGACAAGCAAGAGCAGTTACGTCTTTTGCTAAAGCCCTTACTAAATTACTAAACCACCAGGAACTAGTCTGGTTTGATATAAGCCTAGCTACCACGGAAAGCATAGTCAGAAGAGCTGAAAAGATAGCCATCTTACTCTCGGACCTTACCTTAATAAAGGAAGAACTTAAGCCTTTCTTAATAAGAAAATCAAACCCTAAGATGAGCTAACTTGGCTTGGTGCAGGAAATGGAATCACAGCAAGAAAGAAGGGTAGGGCATACCTTTTTTAGGATTGATACCCTAAAATGACAGAACTGCCTTTCGAACTGAACTACCACGACTCTCGCTAACTGCATCGGATTCTGTGGATAAAAGAAGACTAGCTGAAAGAGCGGATTTGATTCCGAACCGCTACGCTTTCTTATATTAGTGTAGTGCGCTTAGCGCTTCCTGAACCAACTGAAGCAAGGAATATGAGGATCAGAGCGCTAGCATCCCTTGCTCTCGATCGATTGCTCACCACCGTCTGATCCGAACAAAAAAAGGAATAGAACTGGGGACACCTTTAGGTGTAAGCATGAAGTACGCCCGAGCAAGCAAAATTCTTTCTATGTAGTAATCGTGCTAGGCTATGCCCCTGAACCCTTTGGTATCCAGAAAGAAAAGCAGAGGAAGTTTGATCCTATTTTCTATCAAAGCAGGTTCTACCACTGCAGGGCCCAATCCTACTACCCGGATGATCGTCTTGGGTAAGATCTTTCTATATCAAAATAAAGGATGCCTACACGCGATCCTTTTTTGCTTCCTTATATCGAGGTTCTGAAAGAAAGAGACTAAAAGGAGAGGGTCCACCATAGCCAACATCTCAGGTTTATACTCAGCCAACAAATCCTTCATATTCGCTAAGAAAGATTTATTGCCAGCTCCCCGGCTATTCCAAAGCATCAGATTCATAAATCAAGACTTTGATGTCCTCTGGGACACACTCTCTCCAGGTTGAGCATCACCAATCTGCATATCAACCGGCACAATGGCCGCACTATCAACATTATTCGAAACCTGACCAAACTGACTTTCCTTAACCACTGTGTCCTGTACACCATCATCAGGAGGTTGGTGAGAACGAGGGTCACTCGCAAGAGAAGAAGGGCGCAAATCCTGTGATTGATTATGGTTTGCGTCCTCCTCCATGCAATCCCTAATTTCCATAATTTCCCCATAGTTGACTGGCTCAGCACGCTTCAACCCAGAATTAACAGGACCCATAGCAGGCTCAACACTTACATTCTGAACAGTCTCCTTCACCACACGGGCTGAACTTTGTGAATTCCCAGTATTTGAGCCCACAACCACCTTGGGTTTAGCCACCTACCACTTCACTTAGCGTACAACAATCTCTCGATGCAAAGTTAGTTAGCCCTGAGATAAGCATTCCTTTAGCAGGAGCGATAGACATTCAATTCAGTAGAAGACGATGCTTGCAAGGCATGGGCATGGCTAGAATGAATGAAGTGAAGCCAATTTCCCGAGGCCCAGAATCGAAAGAATAAAGCAAACCCATTGAAAGCTGTCCAAAAAAAGGAAGGTAAAGAGCTCTAATATGCCCATAAAAGAATGCTAGATGGACCAGAAGAAGCTGAGGGACTGACGTTCTCGAATGCCTTACTTCATCCGCAGCAAGAGAAGTGGCTGTTTTCGTCTTATCCGCTGTTATCGGGCTGACCCCGCTTGAGCTGTTTTGCGGGGGAACGGCAGTGATCTTAGTTGCTTACCGGGCTTTCTTTTTCACCAACCATTTTTCTGTAAAAGAACTAATCCATTGTCTTCGAATAGTCAGCACAAGGTATGCCTTTCAAAAGTCACTAGGCATAGAATGAGAATAAGAGAAGAGCTCTTAGCCTTCGGACGTTCCTCTTGATGAGAACGCAATCACATCCCTTTCTTAGCCCCAGGATCGCCCCGATTGATTCCACGAAAAAAGCACCCTTTATACAGACCTGTTAGTGAAGTATGCCCGTTTCGTAGAGAAGTTCGTAGAACCTTATTTCATGATTGAGTTGCTTGTACTCTTATTTTTATAGTGCCCTTCTACTCGGCACCGTCGGATCAATAGAACATTTACGTACAGTAGTATCGATATACGTTATTTCGTTCGCCTTTGTGGGCTTGGAAAGCGTCATAGAATCGGCTTTTCGCTTCGGGTAAAGGTCTACTTTTTCGGCACTCTGGCCCATGATCAGTTCGGTTGCGTAGTGTTCACTCTGTCTACCCTCTTTTTCATTGAGATTCAGCTTGTGTTCAGTAAGGAAAGGAAGTAATTGAAGGACAGATGGAGAGAGTAAGAAAAAAACTAAAGGAAAAGCGAAGAGTACGGGCCTTTGAAAGGGATATCTTGAGAATAGGCTTTGACGCCTTCGGTTCTGAAAGAAGGCCAAAAAAGAAAGAGGCTATTATCGCCATCAAAAGCACTCAAGGCATACCTTTGTTCTTTTGACGATGAACCACTCCGGTACAACAAGCGTCAGTGACCTCTACGCTTCGTCCCCGGTGCGTAGGGCTCCCGTGTGCTAGAGGTTCTAACAGATCTCGACTGAAAGGAGAGGTTCTGAAAGAAAGAACTTCGTAGGGCTTCATCGATGCATGAATCCTTATGAATCTCAGAATCAAACTATATTACGTACGATATTTCCGATTCTCCCGAATCTTACGAAATTGAGTAAGAGAAGCGAGACGGGATCGATGCGGGTCAGACACCACAATAACTTCTCGTGATGTTGATGTTGCTGCTGCTTTTAGCTTCATGCCTTATTTTATTATGGGCAATGAAATCTCTGTAGCTCATAGCAAGTCCATTTCCGTCAATTGAATTAATTGAGTTCTAAAAATGAACTTTGAAAGCGTCAACACGAGTCTGTTGATTACTTTATCGCTATATGGATCAATCTGGAACTCTCCTGTGAGCAGGTTACGTTAGTAAATGAACTCGATCCAGTCTCGCCTTACCAAATATCATAAGAGAAGCTTCATGTGGGGCTAGACTGACGCTCGATAAGGTAAGCAGATCTGTAGCGTCAAAGCGGGTTTCAAATCTTACAATTAATCCCATCCGCCCCTGGGGCAAAGGTAAATCCAGGTTAATTCTCGCTGCTAGCTCGAGATCTGTTTATTCCATAACCTTTTAGTCTTTTTCTCTTTAAATGGAAATAACTAGACTAGGTTTCTTGATGACTTTAGCTTTGACCCTCTTTAAGTAGTACTTGGAGATTGCTGGTACGCCGCTATCCTGATCAGAGTCATCTTTCTCTGCTCTTCGGTGAGGTCAAGGTTGGCTCTTAGCAGATCTTCATTTCCTTGCTCGCTACTCAGGTCGACTCTAAGCGTTTCCCGATCGCTCGAGAGGCGTGAGGAAAGGGAATCGAACCCTTCCCGAATACAACCGAGGCAAAGTGGTCATATCAGTGGGGTTGGGAAGGGAATTGTGCCGCGCGGGCAAGATAGACAGAATGAATCGGGGACTTACAGAATCTTCTCTTTCTATGATATTTCAGGAAAAGTACATCTCGTTGAATAAAGCGATTTCGAGCACTTCTTCACGCCCTCGGGTCAACTTGCCAATCAGCTAATTGAATAGCATAGGCCGAAAAGTGACCTGGCTGTAAAAAATTACGGCAAGAAGTGTGATCTCGTTGTATGGGACTGAGGGTCCTAATGGGGAGGGCCACAAAAACCTTCCCCGATTGACAGAACGTCCCGCTTAAAACAACTTAGAACGGTAAAAGTCAGATTTCAGACTCTGTAAGTCAGCCCTTTGTAGGTAAGTTCAATCGAGTGGAAAAGGAAGTGAGGACTCATAGAAAGAAAGCTCTGAAAGCAGGCACCCAACCCCAGCAACGGGTTGGCCTTTCACCCCTAGCCACAACAGGCTACAGGGGCAAGATTTCCGTTGACTGGAAAGACGAAAAGACAACTTCCAAAGGAATATAGCTATCAACTCGATAGGAGATCGAGACACAGCCCCAGGGCTATGAAGAAAGTTCCCACGCGCGCCTCTTCCCTGAGCCCTGTCAGTTGTGATGAATTCCAACAGGGTAGTGAGACCTTCCTTCGAAGGAAAATCCCAGTCAGGGCAGTCTTAAGACTTTATAATAAGGGCATATCTTTATCTTTCTTTCTCCCTGAAGAATAGGCAGGGGGATGCGGAGACTTACCCGATTATGAGCTCGATTGGCCCATTAGCTCAGATCTGCCACGGGCTCTTGTATGGGTTTTCGAGAGAGGACGAGAAGCGGCATTTCTCCGGGTCGGGAATCGCTGAGCCCTTCTGTCCTTCCTACAGAAATAGCTGCGTTAGCTGGCGATTATCAAATCCCTGTACCTTTGTGAAAGACATCGCATTCCATAGCTTACACGGAAAGGAGAAAGGTACAAGCTCAGTTGGATAACGGCATGGGTGCAATTCTTGCATCTGTGCATTTCTTTCAAGCTACATCAGCAGTCTGGCTACGATCTTTCTTTATCTCCACGTGGAAGCCTTGGAATCATTGCCTCATAGGCCAGTCCTTTCAGTCGAGCCATTCCTGTCCCTAACGGTTGATAATTCTGCTTGGTGAAGATCTCGAGCGTCACCGCTCTAGCGTTGCATTCACCCCGTATTTTTTGGTACATCAGCAGTCCGTATCCAACCACGGCCCCCTTTGGCCCTTCTCTATGAATCTTCTCTATGGCGGGAGGCGACTGCTCTCTCTTTCTTGCTCGTCTTCAAGAGTCAAATGTCGCTCCATCAAGGTTCGCAAGGCTTGTTCCCCTTCTAGTTTGTGGCCAAGTAAACAATCCCATCTTCCAGCAGTCCAACACTTTCCTACAGGAAGTGATTTCCGGCTCTACGACCCTAAGGGCGCTAGAATCATAAGCACTTACTTCAACCGGACGTGAGGGTGGATTTTCTTCTTACTAGTGCTTACTCGGGCGAAACCAAGGCTACACAAGCTGCGTGTGATGCCTGGATTTGGGACGGTGAGAGATAGTCAAACTCCTTCTCGATTCCTTCAGCAACCCGACATCCTCGACCCGCGAAATTGAGTAAGAGAAGCGAGACGGGGTAGAATGGAAAAATTCTTTTCTTATTATGGAAGATAGGTGGAGATTGCCTTCATGTCATCGTTTTGCTCGGGTTGGAGATTCTTTCTTCCAAGATTGCACACCGAGGTCTTGCAGAGCCTCATCTCCCAATGAAACTCCATCTCTGCTGCTTTGCTTGCACGGCTTTATTGTTCCATGCTCGAACGCTGGCTTTTAGCGGGTTTAAGAGTGGAAGCAGACTTGACTTCTAGCTTGGGACTGACGCTCGGGAGTCACTAGGAGAAGCTCCTCCCCTCCTTCTTCCTCCTATAGCTCTTTCCGCTTTATCCTTTTAGAGAGGAGCAAAGTTCGCCAGCCCAACCAAACCTTCCGCAGCCGACGAAGAGAGTCCGTTAGTCCGGGGGATTAAGGGGGAAAAGACCTTTTTCAAGGAGGAATGTTCCCTTAGTCTGAGTTTTTCCACATATCGAGCTATCCGTAGGGGACCTGAACTCCGAGAAAACCATTTCCGCTCGTGTTTGCCGTCTTCCCTTCCTTCCTCGTGGCCCATACGCGAAAGCGAGAGGTTCCGAAGGATACTCGACTGAAAGGAGAGGTTCAGAATGAGATAGACTGAAAGGGAGGTATTTTATAGCTCGAGCGAAGCGAGAGGGACGAGCGCAGCGACGTGGAGACCGCTAGGGAGAGGTTCTAACAGATCTCGACCGCTAGGGTTTTGAGAGGTTCAGAAAGAAGTTTGGCGTTCTTGAATTCAGTCTATCCGACGAACCGAATTAGCACTTCTCAGATCAGGCTAGGCCTCTCCAGCCTTGGAATAAGACAGGACAGAAAGAAGAGCATACTGCGCCATTATGAGGCTAAATCGAGTCGCTGTCCAATCAACTAATTCCATTGTCGTCTTCTTTTGCTCTTCCAGTTCGTCAAGGATCTTCGCTCACACCGGACCGGTTACCGACCTCCTCGTTCGTAGGCCTTTTGGGCTGTGGGGTGTATGTATCGATGCCTTTCTTTACAAGAAGAGCCTCGAAGAGCGGAAAGAAGACCACTGATCATATATTTTCTTACATATTTGATTAAATAAGGACTTCACCTTATCTAACTAAGATAAGAAAATGTTTAATTATAGGCAGAAAGGTAGCCCTTCAGGTGATCCGGTTTGATTGAATATTTTTTTCATCACCGGTATGAAGGAAGCTAAGTATAGGCCTTGTCTGTAGGCGGAATAGAGTACGCCGTTAGGCAATATTTTTTAGCAGTAAGTACTGTTTTCTAATTATTGGACAGAAGGGTCCTTGGAAGGAAGGCGAGCAAGCCGGTACAGAGACCTCCGGTTTCAGAGCTGGCACCGGAGAAAGCAGCCAACCAGCAAGAGGAAGGCCTGTGAATAAATCAAGTACTGTTCTTGAAGTCTCAGAGCTGAGCTGAGCAGTAGCATCGGAGCTAGCTTGGCAAGAGATGAGCTCGAGCTTCATCATTATCTGAGTCGAGCGAGAGCGTCTTTCTTCTTCTCGAGTGAAGTAGCTTACTATTGCTCTGCGCGCTAGCCCCTCTATGTCTTTGCTTCGTGCTAATGCCTGTTTGCGCTGTGTGCTCTGCGCGTTCTAGCTAGCAAGCAAGCACAGCAAAGCAGCATGAGTCTTTCGCGCTAATGCCATCAGGGGGAGGGATTGATAGATTCACTGATAAGCCATCCCATCTCGAATGAGATGTCGGAGGGAGAACGAATGGGACTGAGACTGCACTTTGCGAAGCTTCTTTTAGATAAAAAAGAAGCGGGATTGTGGAGCTGTGAAGCGGCCCGACTATACACTTGCGCTTTTAGCTTAGGTTTCTTAGTTAGGAACTTGCCTTTTATTTTAGTTAGGACTTGTCCTATTTGGTTTGGTAAAGGGTCAACCGGCCCAGGAGACACAAGTGGAAGCTGGCTTGGTGCCCTATTCGGTTAAAGGTTTCATACTATCAAACGTATCCGACTTTCTATCAAACAGCTTTTTGCTCTATGTTTATAAATACAATACTGAGAATCCCCTTCTTTCTTGTCAAAATTTCATGCATCTTAGTATCCTGCGTGCTCGTGGTTGCTCTATGTGTTTCTAACTGCTGTGTAGTAGGGACCTGAATCCGCGACCTCATGGAGGTGCTTTTCCTAATAAGCTAAACGAAAAGTATTCCAAGTCAAGGACGGGAGGTTTTTCCAAATAGGATATTTTATATCTTCTAGCAATAGAGAGTCAAGGATGGTAGTTAGCAACTTCAGTCGGGTTGTTAGCTGTCCACTGCCGAAGGTCAATGTCGGATTCAGTGCCCCGAATAATCCATCAATTCATGTTACGGAACAATAATCATTCCATTCCTGTTTATCTGTGCTGTGGGTCCGATCCATGTAAAAAGGAAGGAGAGAGGGCCGGAAGTAAAAGGAAGCAAGTTCAACCTTCTGGGCCTCGTGAATGGGAGCTTATCTCATTCCTCCGAGTGTTGGGCGAATCAGCTACCACATCCCAGGCGTGTTTTTGACCCCATTCTCGCCGTTCTCAGGCAACCCCGCTCACCAGAACGAGTTATAGGCTAGGCCTCGGACTTTAGCAAAGGAAGCTAAAGTGAGTAAGAGAAGCTATTCTTATAACTTCTAAAAGGATTCCTTGTCTTCGACCTCCCCTCTGAAAAAGCGTTCTCAAAGAAGCGCTTTGCCTTTCCCATCCCAATAGCTTGAAGTTCCAGCATGATAGCCGATGTGATCAAAGAAAGAGATCAATATTGTTTAATAATAGATCCGTGATCGGTATCAACTGAAAGAGTCTCACATGCATCTCTTTATGAACTATTCTTCCTAGCCAAGACAAAGGAGACCCTGGTCCGCTCATTAGTTCATACGGAAAGCATCTTCCGCCGCTACGTAGAGCAATTGGTTAGCTCGTCAGGCTCAACACCTTGGTGCAAATCCTGTCTCCGCAACATCTTTCTATTTGTGTCACATTCATCAACCCTTGTGTCATCAGCTGTCTCGTATGATCATTAGTGAGCCACATTCAAGAGGGAAAATGACGCGGTACCTATCCACGATCTAACGCAGGGTAAGCGAATGCCGAAGGTCATTGTCCTTGCTCGCAACGAACTGGACGAAGGGCAGGGTCAGTTAAAGCTTTAGTTTGTCTAGTCTGTGCACTTTGAAACAAGCGAAATCAAAGCAGCCCTCTCGGAACGCAAACTTCCTCCGCCAGGAGACAGATAGCATTAGTACGGCGCGCAGCTCTGAGTTCAAACCCTGAAATGAAAGGAAGTAGCAAATATCCACCAACGAGTAGGGAAGGCTGCGATGCCACCTGTGTGAACGAGGCTTTCACACGAAAGGAGAACGAACGGTTCTTTCTGTTAGAGGTGATAAACCGGAAGGAATTGCCTGTCAATTGGTTCAATTCAATCTGTTCCAGGGCTCGTGTTCTCATTCCGAGTTAAAGAAGCAAAAACCGAGGCGATAAGCATGCGGAGGTGTGCGCTATACTTTAGTTGACTTAGTCTTTTTCAATATGTGAGGTGACTAAATTGAATTGTTGCAAGCAGCCTATTCAACCCGAGGACCGTGTCCATTGCTTGGTGTTCTTTCCACGTAAACTTCTACTTCTAGAACTGACCTTTTATGAGGGAACGATATTGATCCTCATTCATCTATATGTAGATGCCTTTTATAGGGTTTCTATAGCGAAAACAGGAGTCTTTTCTTTTCGTAAGGTGCGGAGTCTTCTTATTTTGATTTGAGAAGAATTCATTCCGAAGAAAGTAAGGCGGGCGGGAGAGCTTACTCCGCTGTTGGTGGTTGAGTCAGTTCCGTTGGAAGCAGTGGTTGAGTCGGTAGCTGCGATTGCTCAAGTGGAATCCGTTTAGTTTGCTGCAAAAGTATATAAAGAAGTAGTAGTTACCGGTTTAGGACCTTGAATCAAATAAGAAAGGATATTCATATACCTTACTTCCCCATGGAGGAAGCAAGTCTAGAGAGAAGCAGAAAAGAACATAAAGAAGGTAGTGCCAGACTTCTGAAATGTCATCGATCGGCAATTTCATCTTTCATTTCTGGTCAGCTCTCTCGTCTTTCCAGCAAAAGAAAGGAATTTCGTCTACGAATATCAAAGTATGTTCTCACGGAGCACTAACTAGAAATATCATAAGAGAAGAAGAAATTCTGGTTTACTTTCTTTCTTAATTCAAGTCAGATAGTTGATCGAGAAAGCACCTTTGGGCGGTGCTCATAGAGGTGTCATGCTTATTCTGGTTAGGGCTATCGGATTCCGGAGTGAGGTCAGTCTTTAGAAAACTGACCTCCCGTACTCGCATGAGGGCCACCGCACAGCATTTCAAATAGAGCGCTGTGGATAACCACCCAGCTTTCCGTGACATCATCCTTATCCACTTAGTCACAAGGTATATCCCCATGTAGTACTCGTGAGGCAACCAGAGATGCGTAATAGTTGGACCGGCCAACTATGCACTGCGCGCTTTCTAAGGCGCGCCGCCACGAGCGCAGCCCAAGAAGCAACTTATTAAGAGGCTCCCCTATTGATATTTAATAACTCTCAAACAGGGGTACAGAAAGACTAATCCAATCTTTTAATTCAACAAGAAGTACCACCAGTGTGATAGAATGCGATTCCGAGTGATAAGACCTAGGATAGAAGGTATAGGATGGAACCGAATCGAGCCTACGGGGAAGTTGCTCCTTAGAATGCCAAACCAAGAAGGAAGCAAGGCTTTCTTTTCTTGTAGTGGGGGAAATTCTCCCGTTGTTAGGGTGGGTAATCCCTTCTGTTATGAGTGAATCTCTATTAAATATTTC
The DNA here is from genome assembly GCA_037833815.1 of Zingiber zerumbet. NCBI lineage: Eukaryota > Viridiplantae > Streptophyta > Magnoliopsida > Zingiberales > Zingiberaceae > Zingiber > Zingiber zerumbet. The sequence goes on along the minus strand of JBBMJZ010000083.1, from coordinate 28,890 downwards.
TCTTTTTTCGTAGTGAAGGAAGAGGTTCTGAAAGAAGTGACTCGACTGAAAGGGAGGTATTTTATAGCTCGAGCGAAGCGAGAGGGACGAGCGCAGCGACGTGGAGACCGCTAGGGAGAGGTTCAGAACTTCAGTTTACGCAATAAAGGCCGATCAATTACTCTGGTGAAGAATCTGAAGAAGAGGAGGAGCCGAGTCAAGATAAGGAGAATATAAGCGAGGAGAAAGCAATTCCGGTTCAGCAAAGGTTGGTTCCTGAGCCAAAGTTACCACCGTCTCACATGATGGATGCTTGGACTCTGTATGTATGTCGATGGCTCGTCGGGACAAGATGGTTCGGGAGCTGGAGTGTTATTGATCGATCCCGATAAGCAGGAGTGGCAATTTGGATTTACTTTGGGTTTTCCTGCCACTAACAATGCAGCTGAGTATGAGGCTTTGATCGCCGGACTGGAATTGGCCCGAGCCTTGGGAGTTAGGAAGTTTTAGTCTATACAGACTCCCAGCTGGTCGCTAAGCAAGTAAATGGGGAATATCAGGTCAAGGAGCCTATTTTGGCAAAGTACCACATGTTATGGACCTGCTGAAGTGTTTTGAGTACTCATCTTTGACCGAGATTCCGCGAGCAGAAAATACAGTGGCTGACTCGCTTTCCAGGATCGCTGGATTTTTCGAAATGCCTGGAACATTTGGAGAAAGCAAGATATGAGATCGGTGATCAGGTGCTATGCGCAGAAGCGGTAAGACCTTCATGGATGACACCTATTGTGGAATTCCTCACTAAGGGCACGACTGCCTCAGACCCTGCGGCGAGCAGAGCACACTAAGGCTGCTCGATACGTGTATCATAAGGGTGTGCTATACAAGAAGTCCTTTTCGCACCAGCCTCTACTTCGCTGTCTGGATCCGTATGAAGGAAACTATGTATTGAGGGAGATTCATGAGGGCATTTGTGGCCAGCATCTCGGTGGCCGAGCATTGGCTATGAAAGCGATGAGACAGGGGTCTTATTGGCCGACCATGAGAAAGGATGCGGATGATCTGGTAAAGAGATGTGATCGCTGTCAGAGATTCGCCCCTGTTCCCCGGTTACCTGCCGAAACATTGAACCCGATCACCAGCCCTTGGCCATTTGTGACCTGGGGAATTGATATACTGGGACCCTTTCCAATGGCAGCCGCTCAAAAGAGATGTGAAGGATTAAGTATCAAATTGGTCAATACCTCGGTAGCTCATCCCCAAGCAAACGGGCAGGTTGAAGCTTGTAACAAAATTCTTGCACGAGCTCAGAATCTTTTTGTGAAGAAAGCCAAAGGAAGGTTGTATTGCCTAGAAGTGAATGCAAGAGAGTTGAAAGAACCGGGTCTCACTCTTCCACAGGAGGGAAGTTGATCAGGAGGAGGTCGGCTTAGCCATGGCCTTAGAGATAGTTAGCACACTACTAGAGGGGGCATGCGCTTCAAGTCTCGGATCTGACCTTCGATCTCAACCCTTGGTCAGTACCAAAACCAACTCCAAAGAGAAGCCTTGAAGAATTCCCGGCTCTGTATTTCTTCTCTTTGAAAGATAGTTAGTTGGTAATGGCCACGAAATAGACAAAAGAGAGAGAAGTGAGTTCAATCCGCTTCTTAGGGGGATGGTATCGATCGAGTGAGCGGGCTCTCTGTTCTCTCTTCGTTCCGTCTCCGCCAGTGTCTCGATTTGAGTCGATCGTGCGATACACACCGAAAAAGGGTCTTTTTTTTGCTTGAAGGGCTTTTTGTCTTTTTTTCTTGTCATTCGAGAAAAAGCTCTAAAATTCTAAGGCCTTTGTGCCCATCTTCTAGTTCTTCCCTTCCCTTAACAGACACAGCAAGACTGTTCTAAGCCGGAGTTCCTACTTCAAGTGAAACCCTTCTTCGAAACCCTATCTCAGTCGTACTGGACTCTCTATTACCAACAAAACAACAGGCTGGAATGGATGCCTCTATTGCTTTGAGGACAGACTGTGACGGTGATGGTAAAGCTACAACATCAACTCGCAATGGCCTTCGTGCATCCGTTCTCTTGCTTGCTACTTCACTTGCTTTCAGCCGACGATCTTGCATCTCCCCTTCTGCGGAAGAACGAATCCGTGCTCGCTGCTTGTTAGGAGTAGGTTTCTAGCCTAACAGGAAGACTTCCTGTCCGAAAGAAAGGTTTTCTATCAATGACTTTTCGTAGAAGAGATAGTTTTGATAGATCTGTGCTTTAGATGCTATATGGATCAGTTCGGTATCGACCTGTAAAAGAGAGAGACATGCGCTTGGTCGAGACTCGTTCTTTATAAACTATAACATTTAGTCATGGGGCTGAGAGCCTCCAGTGGTCTACTCAAAGATTAAGGTGGGTCAGATCCATTCGCTTGAGCGGGACTGTTGATTAGGGCTTGAAAGCAGCAGGAAGTAAAGCTGCACGCAATCCATAGAAAGCAATCTACATAAAAACCTTCCTTCTCTTCCATTTCAAAAACAAGTGATCCACCATCTCCTCCATAGAAAGAAGTTCTTGGAATGACTCTGTCTCACACTCGTGAGAAAAGAAGTTGATTGACTCGCGTACTACGCTTTGCTTGACTAAGAGATTTCAACTCTATCTTTTTTCCCGTAGCGGTGCCATCCTTCTAAGATAGATGAAGGCGCTCCACCTTCTTTAAGGAGGAAGGTCAAGTAAATAGCTCACGGAGCAGGTGAAGGATAAACTGATAAGCCAAGAAAGAGATCCAATATCGATGATCAGGCCACGTTGCTTACAAAGAAAGAGCTTTGAACACTCTTTCTAGGTCCCATCTCGATACCGTAAAATCGAATCTATAGTAAGGAAAACACCAATAGAATGAGTTTTGTGACACAACATTACGCCTTCTTTGAAAGATGTTATGTTTGATTGGTAAGTTGCCCCTACAAGGTAATTGATTATTCAGTTTAGTGGGAAGAAGAAGAATGAAAAAGTCTTTCTCTTCAGTGGAATGAAAGACTGAGGCGCAGAGGGGGTTGAGACAGGGTGATCCCCTCTCACCTTATTTATTCAATATAGTTATGGAAAAACTCTCCCATATGATTCAAGAACGTGTGGCTAAAAAACTTTGGTCTCCGGTCAAGGTGTCTCGTTCTGGACCTGCCTTGTCTCATCTATTTTTTGCAGATGATCTTTTACTTTTTGCTCAAGCAGATTTGGATAATATTGGTGTAGTCATGGACTGTCTTAATGAGTTTGCAGAAGAAAAGGGTCTTATGGTCAGTTTGCCTAAGTCAAAGTTCTTTCTTTCTCCGAATATATCGAGGCAACAAGCTCAGATTTTAAGTGATAGTTGTAATATCCCTTTGACGAGCAATCTTGGTCTTTCTTTATTTGGGGGTGCCGATCGTTCATGGAAGACCTTCTCGGCATCTTTATAATCTTTCGGCAGTGGAGCGAAGCGTTCCTTTACAAATCCTCTTTCATTTCATTTCCCCTCGATGGTAGGACTTAGTTAAGGCATGTGATGAGGAAGTTGGTCTTTCTGTGGTGTCCCAATGGGGAATCGGTGCCCTAAACAGTCCATGCAGATATAGCGAATATCATGTGCTTCCTCCCCCATGGATGATGATCGATTTTCTATGTCTAGGCCGGAGATTGATCAAGTTTGTTCAGTGGTCGTAACGGTCGGTATTGGAAACGTATTCAGTTCTAACCAGTCTCGCCTTACGAACCTCTCTCGCATTCTCGTCTTCAATTGAGCAGTCTCCTATTTGCCTTTTCGGACGTTATCTAGGATAGATGGTTTGCTTACTCCTACAGTAAAGAGCGGGTTCGGTTCGTCAGCACGCTTGCTTAAAATCTCTAGCACCGGGGGTTCAATCGGTAAAGGCATGAGATTCCCTGCCAGACTGAATACCTTCTCCGCAGCCTTTCCCTGACTCTCGCTTCGCTCGAGCTATAAAATACCTCCCTTTCAGTCGAGCCTCTTCGCACCTCTTCGCTATCGCTCGAGAAGGAATAGCAACACAAGCCCGCTGAGTGTAAGGAGTATGTCCCCGCGGGGCAATGTTGGATGAAGCTTCCTCCTGGCTGTTGTTGAAGCTTTTTCCGCCCCCTTCTCTTCACGAATAAAGCTCTCAGTCTCCACTCGGATTAGCGGCATTGCCAGTCTTAAGTAGAGGGAACATAACTTATACGCTTCAGCCGAGGAAGCTGATATGCCGGGCAGAAATTCTTATTTGCGTATATAACAAGAGACTTTCACTTTACTTCTTTTATTGCCAGAGTAAAGAAGTTACCGTGCCGGGGCGGAATAGACAAAGACGCTTTCAAAAGAGCTGTTCTCGCTAAAGCCCGATACCACACCCTTTCTTTTTCACTGTGTGAATGCTTTCTTTTGGAGCAGGAGAACGTAATAGGCATCCATTACCATTAGCTCTGTGCCAAAGCACGACATCTATGAAAGCAGTTTTAGAACCTCAGGAACCGGGCAAGGCGCGAATTCGCCATAGGGAATATCTGGACGGACGAGTGACTGTCAAATAAAGTAGGCGACCAATAAGGCGCCTATATGCAGATGGATCCGGCAGTGGATCACCTGCTGCTTGAGAAGAGGTTCCGTCTACCTCATCAGGTAATTTACCAATTAATTTAAGGATGTATTCTTTTTTTGCTGAATTCCATGCGGAAATTTATAGCTAGCCTTTCAGCGCTAGTTCAAGCTCTAAGTCAAGCATTCACGCACCAAAGACCTCTTACTACGCTCCTGAGCCTCTTTTTTCCCAGTCAACAAGGCAACTTCCGGTCGGGGCTTTGTTTTTTTTTATCGGGGCCTCAGGAAATTGACCCGGTCCTTTCCATTCGCCCAAGAAGAGCACAAAAAAGAAGGCCCTATGAGCCACGCATAAGGAAAATGCAATTGTTATTAGCAGCTCATCTAAGTCCAATTCTCATGGAGCGAGGAAATCTCTGAACATCCAACTCGAAATATCGTAAGAGAAGAAATCGTTCAAAAATCTCTCAACAGAAACTTCGATTGAGAAAGCGGCATAGGGTAGTGGACTGATAGGATGGAAAGGATTGGGCCCTTAGCCGGATTGTACCACTTCGATCTTTCTGTTTTGTTTTGATTCCGAGTTCTAGGTTCTTTTATGGGAATCCCCCCGAACTCTCTTCGAAACTCTTTTGCATCGACTGTAAGGAAAGGACTGGAGAGTGACGACTGCTAAGGCGAATCTCGAATAACGGAAAAGAGTGAAAGCCTTTCTAGATCATTAGTATGTCCCGCGCTTGATTGGCGAAGGAAGATGACCTGATGGAGGAAGACTTTCTTGTTGGTGAGCCAAGCAGTCAGACCCGAAAATGAGCCAAAGTTCCAAGGTTCAACAAGACTCGCAAAGGTAGATTTGTAAACCCTCTTTGCCAAGGGATGTGGTGGATACTCAGTAAGCTTGCCATGAGGTAGTGATGCCAAAAGTCCCTCGAGGAGGTTACCTGAAGAGGGTTCTTCTCATTATCACTGACGGTCTAACCAAGGAACTATGTATTGGAGCTTACCTGTTCTCCAGGTCTGGTATTAGGATAGGACGGAAGTCGGGGTGGCTGCACTGCGCTTTATATCTTAAGCAGTGTGCTTCTTCCCTTCAGAATGGATCGGTCAAGCTCTTCTTATCTTTCCAACTCGAAAGCCAGCCACTCTTCATAAAGTGTTTTTTTAAAGCGGATCAGGGGATGGAAAATTGGATGAATGAATTTAGGTATCGAAGTTTGACTCTTTGACACTCTCTCTTTCGATGGCGCTCCTGTAACACCCAATGGGCTTTATTCCTTCCTAGGATTGAGTGAGATTTCCTTCATTCAGTCGGTTCGGAAATCAAAAAAGGTCCCCCTAGAGGAGTCGCATGTTCATATCATACGTAAGGCCATCCGCTTTTCCATTACTAGAAGAGTAGGTTTCCCGAGTGGTGGCCACGTCTCTTGAATAGAGAGAGTTGGATAGAAAATGAATCGAAAGGAGAATAATCACTATTGGAATCAGAACAAGCGAGCCATCCATTTGTTTGCAAGCAGAGGCGCATTGGCAACCTCAACCACAGGAACAGGTCTTTGTGAACTGACACAGCTCTACTTTTAGGTATTATGTTAGGACTACCTTAGGGCTCCGTATCATATTCTAAATCGCCATCGGAAGCTCGCACACATGCTCGAACGAATCAAAGAATTTATCAGGAAGCAGAATGCTCTGTAATTGAAGCTGAAGATAAAGAGTCAGCAAGGGGAGAAAGATTTGAAACCTACCATTTGGACTTAGTTCCCGAGTCTAGTTCCCAAGGAGAAAAGAGAGGCAATGATAATTGTTTTAGGACCACATACCCTACTTGATTGAGACCCCGAGGGAAGTAAGGAAGCGAAAGCTGGATCGACTCTAAAGTAGAGTAGCTGTACTTGCTTTTTTCTTAGAGTGGATTGAGGAAGAAGTGGAACTCCGATGAGAAGTCTTGCTGCATCCCCTGATGGAGAAGGGGCTAACCTATCCTTAAAAAAAGCTGGATCATCTGGAGTTAGATCAGCTGGAGTAGCAACTTACCTTACTGGTGTCCGAAGAAGTCTGTTGGTAGAGATGTCATATGAGATGTGAAAGCGATTTCCGACAACAAGACTACTAGTTGACTAAGAATACGAGCCGACTGTAACATCCGACCAGAGAGGTCAGTCAGTGCTGGGGAAGCAAAGAATGGAATGTCTGTTCTGTAACAAGCTTGATGCAGATGACAAGGGGTGAAAGAGCAAGCCAGAACTGTAGATCGCGAGAATGCATGTTCTGATGCGGGCTCATCCGCTTCCAACAAAGTGAGTTTCACAGAAGGTGGGGTAGCCCTTGGTTATGAAATAAAAGAAGCTCGACCAGAGTGCCTAGCAATAAGGATGACTCTCGAAGGCCCGTAACCCATTAGTGTGACTACGGCTGGCTCTTTGTCTGGTGGAATGCCATTAGTAAGATCTTTTGCAACCTTTCTTTCATAGGGAATTCGTAACCATATAACCTTTCCAACTAAAGGGGCCTACTCTCTCGCAGTAAGGTTCCGCTAGGAATCGAAGTGACCTAACCTGGCTTGGCTCCATTTTAGTCGATCCCAAACTCCCCTCTTTGGGGACTAGACCATGCACTGGTGGTGCCAGAAAGGGTGAATAGCTTCTACGTATAACTCGACACGGAAAGTCACTCTATAGACAGAAAGAAGAAGGAAAGCGGAATGGGATTCAATTCTTCGATTCCCTTCTCTTTTCGATTCCCTTTAGCCGTGTAGTTAGGTTTTTTTTCATCCCTAACTCCCCGTATCTGTTCTTTGTTCTCTTTGAGATGTTGTGTCTGTGGGTTCTCTTGTCTTTTCTGTAGTCTTTGTGTTCTCCTTGTTCTTATCTGTTGTACCCGGATGTGACTTGTGTTGTCCTGTTGGTTCTTGTGTCATGTTTGTGTACGTGCTTTGTGGACATCCGAGGATGGTCTGAAAGGTGCTGTGGCTGTGTTTAGTCGGGTTGCGGTGTGTGGGGGGGACTTTTTCTAGTACACGTACAGAAGGAGCTTTCCGTGAGACTAGAAGGAAATAGTTGGTTTGACACGCTATCTCCAATGCTCTTGCTTCCATTCCTCGGCATTCGCCTCTCTCCACATTCAGGAAGTTGGTTACATCAAGTTGGTAAAGTGACCGGGGGGTCTGATGGCGTCACACCGGACTTACTCGTTTTAGGGCTTGTTAGTAAAACTAAGTCAGGGTTAGCTGAGTTGGTGGGCCATCCATCTTATCTCCCCTTCCTTCCGGTCTTTCCATTGAATTAGGCCCTATCATCAAAAACTCAATTTTAATAGGAGTAGGGGCTTTCCCGACCAGCGTATCTATCTTTGATCGTCTCGCAGCTGGAAAAACGAGGTAATATATTATTCACTTTCTTCTCTTGGCTCTGCTTTCTCTTTGAGAACTCCCTATCTACTCTTGGAAGCCAATAGCTGCTTCCTACAATTGAGATAGACGAGAGCGCGCCGTGCTGTATGGAGGAAGGCAAGAAAGCTCTACCCATGCCATCCAATCGAGCCCCAACCACTAACCTCAATCCACACTCAAGAATGCTCATATATAGTAACCCACCCATCTTAGTCTTTGGCTATACATACAGTAGTTCTAAGCAACCATAAGTAAGCTGATTTCGCACATCACATAACCGAAAGAGGTCGGAATTCGTGTAACTCAGGAAATGGGACAAAACAAAACCATTTACTAATTTAATAAAGATTTTAAATAAATATTTATTTTGAAAAAACTTTATTATGCCTTATGTTAACAAAGTGAGAGCCGAGTTTTTCCAGAAGCACGAAGGAGTTCAAGCCCCGCATCAATATCAATGGGGAACCTGTCTTCGCCTCTACTATGCCCCCTAGTTCCGATCTTATGATGGAGGAATCAAATTCGCAGCCACCTAATTTGAGCGGGTACACGAACTTTCAAAGAGACTCTTGAGCAGGGTAAATCCAAACCCTCCCTTCGTCTGGTTCCTGGTCCAAACGCGGAGGCAGTTCCAGTCCTTGTCGCAGCGCAGTAGTTAGAACAAGACCAGAGATAAAGCAGCAGATTCATATACTGACCTTTATAATATAGATCCATACCTAGGAACAGAACGAGACCCGTTAGTGAGGTCCATATCGGTAATAGAAAGACCTGCCACCAAATTCCGATTGAGCAGAAGGCTTAACGCCCTGGTCGCGACTAGCTCAACTGTCGGTGGGACAGCTCCCATTTGAGTAGTGGTGTCCAGCGAAGAACCGATTCCGTCTGGAGAAGTGGGTTTAGGAGGAGAAGAAGATCTTGATTCGGCAAGTCATTTTATTGAATGTGAAAAGCTAGTATCGGATCCAGGAACAGATGGTTTTACCGGTAGTACGGTGGATGTTTATTCTCTGGGCATCATTCCCTTCTGAGGAGGGATGAGCGGATGGATCAACCAAACCAACCAATTTTCAGATAGATCATAGGAGAAGGCGGGCAATCTAACCATGTCAGGCGGTGGGCGGTCAAGCCCTTCCCTCATTTCTGTCTCACTCGACATCCCAAGCTTACTTTCGAGATGAGTATCAAATGTGGGCACCTCGACCGAAGTGGGTAGGGAATCACGACTGGTATCGAATCAAGAAAGGGATGAGAATTTGGAAGTTTGATAGATAGTGAGGAAGAATCCGCCACGTGAGGGCAGCTAAGCTCACTTCGGCACCGAGCACCATAGCGCATAGCTATTTCATCCAACCCCGTAACTTGACTGGACGGACCACACTGAAAAAGAAAATGCAAACAGATATGGCTGCGAAGCCTGTATTGGGAAGGAGGTTCAGCAGGAAACAAGAGAGTAGCCATACCTTTCAATAGCATAGATAGCTGTGGGAGACCAAACAAATGTTTCACG